>CM059437.1:4489765-4540540 GCA_030390025.1 Squalus acanthias | reverse complement strand
GGGGGGTGTGTGGAGATGGGCGGGAGGTATGTGGAAGACATCACAGTCGAGCCTCATTTTGTCCTCACCAGGCATCCCCTATTCCTATCCGATACTTTCCAAGAGGGGTCTGTGATTCGTGAGCAGAGGCGGGATCCTGGTGAATTTTCCCTTCTAATAAGCCAAAGGGCACAGAGTTTAAATGAAGCTGGTCTACCAACAACTGACAGGGCCACACCTGGCATCCTCCTGGCCTGTGGGGCTCAGTATCACACTGACAATCTCACGGAGGAGCCGAGGAGGATACAGATGCGTACGTGGACTCTACCAAAACAGCTTCGTGGTCAGGTTTCTCGTCGCGAAATCTCTGGACCTGTCCAAAATCGGTCTTGCCCCACCTTCCGTGAGGTGGCGGGTTGCTGCTACCGCGAAATACCAGAACTGCAAGCCAAGGGCAAACTCATGGAGGGCTGGCAAGTGCAAATATCAGTCAGGACATCCATCTTGGGTCTTCTGCAAGAAAGGGTGACCTCCCCCACCACCCCATTGACGCTGCCAGGCCTAGTCTCCTGACAGAGCGCTACTGATGTTCCGAGCAGTTGACAACAGGTCCAGTGAGCTTCCAACACCCTGAGTTACAGCGAGGGGAGCGAGCGGAAATCCCCAACCTGCGCCAAGCAGTTGCCGCGGGACCAAACGCTTCATCAGAGGAGGAACTAAATAAAAAGTTGGTTTAAAAACGAGGTTATTTACCTTGTCATCCGGGTCCTGTACATAGTCAATGCTTGAAACAGTCTGCGATCCTGTCACACCTGAAGGGTAAAAAGTAAAAGACAATCAAAAGCAATTAAAAGTATCACTTGCGGTAGGTCACTAGACAAGTTGTAGTCGTCTTAATTGGATCTTTACAGCTGAGGGGCTGTTGCGTCGGAAGTGTTAACTGTGCAGGAATAACGAGCACATGAGAAACTGCAGGACAAGGATGGGTCTGTTGTGACCATGTCAGAGGTTTGTCTGTGGGTTAGTCGCGTATCATGTACGGAGGCCCACATAAAAAAAAAAATTGCAAAACACTGACCCTTCAACAGCAAAAAAAGTGTGTGTGAGATCGGAGACGCAAATGCACTTCCCCAAGCAAAGTTACTGGAGCAAGAGAGATCCTCGCTTCACGGTGGCTGATAAATCAGGATTAATTGCTGATCATATGTGCATCAATCATGGAGAGTTTTTCAGGTGATCACGTCACTGTGTCTTGTTCACAGACATGCGCTGCATACAATATTTAAACGTCTTTGATTCGATGACACGGTCTCTACACAGCTGACATTTCGTTGCAAGATTTGTTTTCGTTTTAAAAAAAGCACAACTTCTACTTTCCAAGGAACTGCTATGATTTGGTTTGTTGGGACTCACCCAGAGATGGTCATTTGAGGGAGCTTCCAGTGGCTTGGAATGACCCAGTCAGGACTTTTCTACATTGGGTTTTTAAAAAGAGAGAATGCGTGAATGTTGTTTTTAAGCTATCGTGATTTACCTGGAAACCCACCTGAATATATTATTAGATTGTGGTGTTCAAAAAAAGGTTTTCAGCACTCTGTATAAAGATCAAAATTGTGAAGACCACAGAGAGAATAGTCAAACTGTCATGAAAGTGTAAAGAGAAATAGAAAAAAAAGAGACATATAGTGAGAGATCAAGAATGACCGAGAGAGAGAGAAATAGATACACAGTGAGATAATGAGAGAAAGATAGCAGGTGACCACAAGAGAGTGTGCACAAGAAAGGAAGTGGAGCCCACTGCAAGACTGATTTTTCAGCTGAATTGATGACATTTTTTTTTGGGGGGTGGGGAAAAGTGATCTGAAAATGTCCTGGTTACTAGAACACCTGATCTGTGTATGCCTTGGACAAGATGGATCTAGGATTGAACTAGGAAGGGCTAGAAAGAGAGAAACTCCAGAGGCACCGAGAGAAAGGGGGGGGGGGGGGGGGCGGGGAGAGAGACACCCCTCCCCAATGTGTTGGCGGCGACGACTGTTGGGATGCTCAAAAATATCTTGAGGGGGCGTCTTTTGAATATTTATAAAGCTATTTCAGGTGCAGAGAACAATTGCCCACCATTTCAATGTCTTTTTAGCAACAACAAAGGCGGCAGGTCACGTAGCTTTTACAATCAACGGGCAGCTTCATCACTTGGAACATGGTGCGTGGGTGGGAGAAGCGGAAGCAGGAAAAACACAAGAGCGCAGAGATGGACATGTCAAACTTTGGACTCTTTATTGAAATAATTGCACAGTGAGCTGCCTCCCCGCTCCTCACCGGTCACGTCAACAACTGAGCAGAATGAGCAGTTCCTTGTCGCGTTGCTGCCTCTACCTGCGACTCCGCCATTACTCCAGCCTTTCTTTCCCCCACCCCTCTATCTTGCGGGGGAGCCCCATCTCCCTAACCCTGCGTGAGGAGGGAAAAGAAAACACACACACACACACTCGTCAATTTCAAAAAAATCACTAGATTTCAGAGATCAGGCATGTTAGGCAGACGGATTTCCAAGGGGCATTGGAACATAGGAACAGGAGGAGGCCATTCAGCCCCTCGGGCCTGCTCCGCCGTTCAATGAGATCATGTCAGATATTCGGGGTGTCCGTACCACTGGCCTTCGCCCCACATGACCCAGGAAATTCGGTTCTGCTTGCACGTCTATTTCTCATTGCCTGGTGTGTTCGGTTTGGATTTCATGGGCCTGGCAGTTTGGAAAAGGCTGTTCTTAGCTCAGTCACCTCATTGGTGGACAAGCCCTAAATCAGAATCCCAAGATCTGTTAGTATCAACAAATTGAGATATATGGGAATTAATAGGAACAGGGATTTAAATGTTGAGTGGTCGTTGAGTAATTTGATCCATGATACACACCTATGTGTCAGTGAACACACTTGGACACACCTGCCCTAACTAGAAATTCCATCTAATAATTTTGTAGCTGGGATCCCCATGGCCTCACCCCTTCACATCTCCAACCTCCTCCAAGCCTACAAATTCCATCCACGCAGTGTTCCTTGAACTCTGGCCTATTGTGCATCCCCCGACTTCCTTCATCCTGCCATGGGCGGCCGTGCCTTCAGCTGCCTGGGCCCGGAGCTCTGGAATTCCCTCCCTAAACCTCTCCATTCTCCTGTAAGACCCTCCTTGAAACCTACCTCTTTGACCAAGCTTTTGTTCGAGCCGAAGAAGGATATTGGGAGGGGTGGAGTCAATTTTTGTTTGACAGCACTCCTGTGAAGCGCTTTGGGAACGTTTTCCCCACATTAAAAGGCCCGAAATAAAGGCAAGTTGCAATGACGTAAAGGGAACATTCAATGGCACGATAAGTGATCCCGTCCCCAAAAAGTATTATTTTGATTTTATTTTTCTGAAGGCAGCATCCCATGGCACTATTTCGAAGAAGAGCAGAGGAGTTCTCCCCGGTATCCTGGCCAATATTTATCCCTCAATCAACTCCTAAATCAGATTATCTCAGGCCATTTATTTCATTGTTGTTTTGTGGGAGCTTGCTGTGCGCAAATTGGCTGCCGTGTTTCCTACATTACAACAGTGATTACACTTCAAAAACACTTCATTGGCTGTACAGCGCTTTGGGATGTCCTGAGGTCGTGAAAGACGCTGGAGAAATGAGAGTTCTTTCTTTCTTTCTTTCCTCCCCTTGAACAGAAGTTCTAATCCAACCACACTGTTGGGTTTCTCATTTTTTTTAAAAAGCAAGTGAAGGGTCAATGCCCACACTGCAGGACAGGCCAACTTTTGAAAAGAGGTGGTAAGAAGGGAAAATCAAGTTATGAATTCCCTCTCTAAACCCTTCCATCTTTTGAGAACATTCTCAAAACCCATCTGTTCGACCAAGATTTCAGTCACCACTCCTAATCTCCCACGCCATGGTTCGGCATCAACCCCCCTCATCTATTTCCACACCGGTAGCACTGCCCGTCTCCGCCCCTGCCTCAGCCCACTTGCCGCTGAAACCCTCATCATGCTTTTGTTATCTGCAGACTCGACTATTCCAACGCTCTCCTGGCCGGCCTCCCATCTTCCACCCTCCATAAACTTGAGCTGATCTCTGCGCTCCTCCAATTCTGGCCTCTTGAGCATCCCTGATTTTAATCGCTCCACCATTGGCGGCCGTGCCTTCAGCTGCCTGGGCCCTAAGCTCTGGAATTCCCTCCCTAAATCTCTCCACCTCTCTCTCCTCCATTAAGACACCCTTTAAAACCGACCTCTTTGACTAAGCTTTTGGTCATCTGTCCTAATTTCTCCTTACAATAGCAAAATACTGTGGATGCTGGAAATCTGAAACAACAACATAAAATGCTGGAAACTCTCAGCAGGTCAGGCAGCATCGTGGAGAGAGAGAAACAGAGTCAACGTTTCAGGTCTGTGACCCTTCGTTTCATCGACCTGAAACCTTAACTCTCTTTCTCTCTCCACGACGCTGCCGGACCTGTGGAGTGTTTCCAGCATTTTCTGTTGCTGTTTCTAATTTCTCCTTATGTGGCTCGGTGTCAAATGTTGTTTTTATAACACTCCTGTGAAGCGCCCTGGGACGTTTTGCTACGTTAAAGTCGCTATATAAATACAAGTTGTTGTTGATTCAAATCTCTGCTGCCCATATCCTAACCCGCTACAAGTCCTGCTCACCCATCGCCCCTGCGCTCGATGACCTAACATTGGTTTTAAAATTCTCATCCTCGTGCTCAGATCCCTCCATGGCCTCGCCCCTCCCTATCTCCAACCTCCTCCAAGCCTACAACCCTCCATCAATGCAGCGCCCCACGAACTCTGGCCTATTGCGCATCCCCTGACTTCCGCCATCCCACCATTGGCAGCCGTGCCTTCAGCTGCCTCGGCCCCAAGCGCTGGAATTCCCTCCTTAAAGCTCTCGGCCTCTCCATTCTCCTTTAAGACCCTCCTTAAAACCTACCTCTTTGACCAAGCTTTTGATCACCCCTCCCAATTATCCTTCTTCGGCTTGGAGTCAATTTTTGTTTGATAACACTCCAGCGAAGTGACTTGGGAACGTTTTCCCCATGTTAGAAGCCCCTTTATAAATGCAAGCTGCTTGAACCCATGCCAGAATCAAGATACGAACAGGAGCATGAGCAAGTACTAAGGGACAGTGAAAAGCAAATTTCGGATCACTTACTGCGCTCAGAGTACGGGTTGCCAAACATGAGTCCAGAATGTGCGGAATGGACCTTTGGAACAGTCAGGCTGTAGGGATTAGGGTGCTCCAGCTGGAATGCTCCACTCCGGTGGTTTGAGCCCACCCTCAATTCGTCAATCTCCATATTCAGCTTCTGTGAACGAAAGTCAAAATACTGTAACCGTCTCACACGGGAAACAACATCATCAGAGTACGAGTGGATCAGAACTGGGAATCTCCTGGGATCGTACTGCCCAGGTCTGGATTAATTCGTCAGAATCATACGGCACAGAAGGAGGCCATTCCGCGCCCTTTGTGCCTGTGCCGGCTCTTTGAACAAACTCTCCAATTAGCCCCACTGCCCTGCTCTTTCCCCATAGCCCTGAAAATTTTCCCTTCAAGTATCTGAAAGTCAGATGATTCCAGGAGTTTACTTTCCATTTGGATCAACGGTGTTGCAGATTAATACACACACACACACACATTTTAATAAAAAAAACCTCGGAAACTGACAAAGCAAAAACTGATGAAGGGAAAAAGACAGCAACTTGGCTCAAGTGTTCGCCACTGGCTCCAGGATTATTTGGAAAAGAATCTCATTAAAAAATAATCGTCTCCTCTTGCTGGGGTACAAGCCCACAGACTGGCTGCTCTCCGATATACCACACCCATCGCCTTGCTTCATGCGAGTAGTAGCGGACTATTCGACTGCAGGGAATAGAACAGCCAAGCCCGAACCTGTCCTCACACAATGATGTCAGCCGTGGCTCAGTGGGCAGCGCTCTCGACTCCAAACCAGGACTTTGTGGGTTCACAGTCCCCACTCCGGAGACTGGAGCACAAAATCTAGGCGGACGCTGCTCCCTCAGCGCTGAGGGAGTGCTGCACTGTCTTTTCGGATGAGACGTTAAACCGAGGCCCCCCGGCTGCCCTCTCAGGTGGATGTAAAAGATCCCATGGTGCTATTCGAGGATGTGCAGGGGAGTTCTCCCCGGTGTCCTGGGCCAATATTTATCCCTCAACCAACATCACAAAATTTTTTTAGATTATCTGGTCATTATCACATTGCTGTTTGTGGGAGCTTGCTGTGCACAAATTGGCTGCCACATTTCCTACATTACAACAGTGACTACACTTCAAAAAGTACTTCATTGGCTGTGAAGCACTTTGGGAAAGTCCTGAGGTCGTGAAAGGCGCTATAGAAATGCAAGTCTTACATTTTTCTCCCCCCGCCCCGCCCACAATGCCTGCATATTAGCACTTAACAGGTGCCAATGGGAACTGTGGCCGATATTCCCCTCATCGGGACATGACAAGGCGGTCAATTATAGTGCTCCGAACACCACTCCAGCTGTGATCAGCCAACTCAGCATAGACTGGGGATGGAACCCTCTTGAGCAGTGCGGCTAATTACCACACTTGGCAGCCCCTGTACTATCAGAGCCACAGAGCATCCAGCTCAATGCTTCTATACTTCAGTTATACATTCACACGTACTGGAAGAGCCCAGACCTGGGCCAGGTTAGTCGAGGGACGGTTCTTGTGATGCAGCCGGTACTTGGACTTTGAAATTCTCAATCCCGGATTTCAAATCCCTCCATGGCCTCGACCCGCCCTATCTCTGGAACCTCCTCCAGCCCTACAACCCTCTGAGATCTCTGCGCTCCTCCAATTCTATCCTCTTGAGCACCCCCGATTTTAATCGCTCCACCACTGGCGGCCGTGCCTTCAGTTGCCTGGGCCCCAAGCTCTGGAATTCACTCCCTAAACCTCTCCGCCTCTCTTTCCTCCTTTAAGCCGCTCCTTAAAATCTACCACTTTGACCAGGCTTTTAGTCACTTGTCCTAATATCTCATGTGGCTCGGTGTCAAATTGTTTGATAACGCTCCGGTGAAGCACCTTGGGACGTTTTACTACATTAAAGGCGCTGTATAAACACAAGTAGTTGTTGACGCAGATACAGCTCTAAATGCAAAAGCAACAGCACCCACCTTGATCTCTTCTTGTAAATCAGCCACTTCCATAGTGCGAATGTCCACGACATGGGTCTTGTCCTCGAGCTCGCGCTCGATTTCTGTAAACTTAACCTAAAAAAGGAGCAAAATGCATTTTAATTATTTGCAGAAATTTCCTTCCTGCTGGAATTCATCACCAAAGGACACACTTTCACGAAGGAGAGTCTAAAAATCTGTAACGGCTCAACGTTTATCAAGAGGAATTCCTTATTCAGGTCACCCTATGCTGAAGAACGTTTTGATCAATGATCAGACACGTGCACACCCTCAGCTCTGGATTTCCCTCCCTAAACCTCTCTGCCTCTTTACCTCTCTACTCAAGACCCACCTCTCTGAACGAGCTTTGGGTCACCTGCGCTAATATCTCATGTGGCTCAATGTCAAACTTTTGTCCGACTGAAGTCCGCTCCTGTGAAGCACCTTGGGACGTTTTACTACGTTAAAGGCGCTGTATAAATGCAAGTTGTTGTTGTGGTGGTCCTCCGCAATCCAGAGGAATGCTGGAAATCCATGAACAAACAAAACAAAACCAGTGAAATACAACGGCCGTCTGGATTAAACTCTGCTTGAATCGTTCTTTTGACAGCTCCCGAGGACAGCCGCACATCTCCACCTAATGAAATGTCATAATCTGGTCCAATATTCTTTCAAATGACCAGACTGTCCTCACTATGTAATTCTATGTAATCAGGTTCTTTTAAAAAATATTCTCTTGTCACTGAACCAAGAGTTGTTTAGTTGACTGGGGCCAGAGTAAACATTTCCCTCCCTGTTGGGCATGTTAAGCCATTTACATACCGTGCAAATAATAGCGTGGCTCCCATTAATATATGACCAATAATCTGTATATAATATGAACATTATTTATTCTCAGGATGTGGGCATTGCTGGCAAGGCCAGCATTTATTGCCCATCCCTAGTTGCCCTTGAGAAGGTGGTGGTGAGCCGCCTTCTTGAACCGCTGCAGTCCGTGTGGTGAAGGTACTCCCACAGTGCTGTTAGGGAGGGAGTTCCAGGATTTTGACCCAGTGACAATGAAGGAATGGTCGATATATTTCCAAGTCAGGATGGTGTGTGACTTGGAGGTGGTGGTGTTCCCATGCATCTGTTGCCCTTGTCCTTCTAGCTGGTACGTCTAACAGGCATTTCCCCAGTGGGGTAGTTTTTTTCCTCCCCCAGAGATAAAGCCCCCAGTGCAGAGTTTTGCTCGATGGGAGTGAGGAACTGAGTAACGGGCGCGCAGCTCAGCGCGCTCAATTCGTGGTGTTCCCCCATTTTCCAGACCGCTCCACACTCCCGCTGGGCAATACGCAAAGACAGAAGCTCGCACACCAAACATTTACCTCACTGCATCATCCTCAATATTCAAAATCACAAGGGAGTTTGAGAAGAGTAAAATAAGGAGAAACCGTTTCCACTGACAGGAGGGTCGGTAACCAGAGGACACAGATTTAAGATAATTGGCAAAAGAACCAGAGGGGAGATGAGGAGAATTCTTTTACGCAGCGAGTTGTTCCGATCTGCAATGCACTGCCTGAAAGGGCGGTGGAATCATAGAATGGTTACAGCAAAGGAGGCCATTCGGCCCGTTGAGCCCGAGCCAGCTCTCTGCAAGAGCACTTCAGCTAGTCCCACTCCCCCGCCCTTTCCCCGTAGCCCTGCAAATTTTTTTCCTTCAGGTACTTATCCAATTCCCTTTTGAAAGCCACGATTGAATCTGCCTCCACCACCCTCTCAAGCAGCGCAGTCCAGATCATAACCACTCGCTGCGTAAAAAAGTTTTTCTCCCTGTCGCCTTTGGTTCTTCTGCCAATCACTTTAAACCTGTGTTCTCCACCCTTCCGCCAGGAACAGTTTCTCACTATCCACTCTGTCTAGACCCATGATGGAAGCAGATTCAACAGAAACTTTCAAAAGGGAATTGGATATATACTTGAAAAGGAGAAATCTGCAGCGCTATGGGGAAAAGAGCAGGGGGGAGTGGGACTAATTGGAGAACTCTTTCAGAGAGCCGGCACAGGCACGATGGGCCGAATGGCCTCCTTCTGTGCGGAGAGATTCTACCTGCTCCTGCGAACAGCATGGGAGCAAAAGGCACATATGCACCAACATGTAAACCGATGTAAAATCTGCATCAACTTTATAAACCCAGCAGTGTGCAAGTCACTCACCATTGCCTTCTCTGCTCTGTCCCCAAGGTTTGTCGTTATTTCAGCTAATTCAGTCCCGGGCTGCTGCACAGACAACCCCCCTGAACTTGCTGCTTTTTGTAGAGCAAAAAAACACAAAAGGTAAGGAAACAGCGAGACGAGGAAACCGCGAGACGAGGAAACCGCTTGTAAAGCAGGAGCTTACGACTCTAGTGACAGGCTCTGAAGTGTTTGTCTAAACCTAGGACTATACTAAAATTGGCCAAATTCGAATCTGTCTATTGCAAAGTCTGGAAACACACAGTCGGTTAGTCAGCATCTGAAAGGGAGCATACAGCACTCAACAGTGATAGGTTAACATTCAGAATGGGACCTTCCGTTAGAACGGATCAGTTCTTACTGACCAACTGTGCAATTCCAGAATTTTCTGTTTTTTTTCAAAATTCCAGCATTCATTTTGTAAAATAAAAAAATGGAATCTTTTTAAAGTTCAGGAAATGCACTGGTTCAGACTATAGACTGAAGAGGATGCGCCAACTCATTTTAAGACGCAAAAATCATTGGGGGCACGGCATGAATGATAGAATGTGAGGAGGAAGAGGAGGCAGGGCGGGGGGAGGAGGAGGGGAAGGTGCTGCAGACTAATTTCAGAGTCACTGCAACATGCACATCCCAGCAAGTAGGACTTGGCTTTTCAGGAATAGGCAATAAATGCTGGCCTCGCCAGCAACGCCCACATCCCGTGAATGAATAAAAAAAAGTCATGCATGTCTCATGAATCAACTAAATGTTCTCGGGTAAATCTTTCCACAATAAAAGAGGCATTGAAAAACTGAAGTCTTGAGAAACAAAGATTGTTGCTGTTCTTTTATCCAAACGTGAAGCATTTTGCTTTCAGTTGAAGTAAACATTTGGGAAACTAAAGCCCCAATAATGAAGTTATTATTTCTTGCAGCACCCCTGTGGCCACAGCACACTGTACTCCCTTCATCATGGTTTCCTTCAGGTATTGTACAATGGGACCAAGTCCTCAATTGATGAGCGTGCGTCAGTGGCAGCACTCTCACCTCGGAGTCAGAAGCTTATGGGTTCCTTCCACAGCACATAATCTAGACTGACACTGCCAGTGCAGTACTGATGGGCGCTGCACTGTCGGAGGTGCCGCTTTTCGGATGAGATGTTAAACCAAGTCTTCCCTCGCAGGTGGACGGAAAAGATCCCACGGTACTTCGCCAAGAGTAAGGGCGTTCTCCTGGTGCCCTGGGTCAATGTTTATACCTCAACCAACATCACTAAAACAGATTATCATATTGCTGTCTGTGGGAGCTTGCTGTGCGTAAATTGGCTGCCACGTTTCCTACATTACAACAGTGGCTACACTTCAAAAGCGCTCCATTGGCTGCAAAGCGCTTTGGGATGTCCAGAGGTTGTGAAAGGCTATGCAACGCCTTTCTTTTTAAGAATCATGAAGCACTGAACGAAAAACACCCTTGGAAACAGTACAGGGAAAGAGAGAAAATATTCAAATTTGAAAAAAATGTTGCAATTTATTTTTGTTGGCATTTAGATCCCAGCCCTAACAGGACCGGGTATTATACAGGGAGAGCCCATCTTGTTTTGCAACACTACAGTACCAGGCTTTTGCCATAAGAGGTACTCAGTGAGCTAATTAAATACTGCAGTGAAAAAAAAAAGCAGTTACTACAACATTTCAACCTAACAGTCTATCCACACTTCGTCAGAACTTTAAAAACAGATCCAATGTTATTTAGAATCCTGGGAATGCTGCAGAATCCTAACCTGGCCAATTTATGTCTGAGATTTCTATTAAAAATGTTATTGATTTTAGAAGATATCTTCCATACTTATATGACAATGTATTTGTAATACTTAAACACTAATTGTCCTTCTTGAAATTCCAGCTTTTTTTTTTCCTCTAATCATTTCATTCCTCTACCTGTCTCTGCATTTTCTGTGATCTCAACAATCTCCTTGATTGGAGAGTGGCATTTATTCTTGTCTTCCTGTTGCACAGAAAACAGATACTTGTTTTTAATTTCAGAACTACAAGGAGGAGCTCTCAATAAGAGGCATCCGCACATTCAAATCACCACAGCCGGGAGGGAGGGCCATGCCTCTGAATCATTCCATCGGGTGGCAGGAGCCAAGACCGAAGGGGTCTCGTCACAGTCCCAGTCAGCCGATAGCTGCAGAACTTAAAACTCAAATAGAGTTGGGGAGCAAGTGATGTTACCATCAAGCTTCTGGACCAGTTCAACATTTTGGTAATTTTATTTCTTGCCCCCACCTCCCCTCAAGGGGAGCGAAGGAAGGGAAGGGGAATTGATACAAGAGTGGAACAATTGGAGTGTTGAAGTAGGAGCAATACTGATGGACTCTACAAAGACTTGGTAAGACAGCTGAGCTACCTCCCCATGTCACCTGTGTCTGGTTGGTGCCATCAGGAATCCTTGAATCAATTAAATTTTTTTTTTTTTAAAAAGGGGTCATCCAACTTTCAGATTTTCCCATTATTGATTTTAAAAAAAAAGCTTCTGATGGCGAGTTCAGAACATCTACCCCACAGTCCCTGTTCAAAAAGCTGTGGGTTGGATGGTTATGTCAGTGCAGAGAAATGGAACATTTTGCCACTTCACTCAATCCCTCTCCCCAACCTTGATCCACAAGTGGTTCAGTGATCAGGTGCAGGGCAAGGTCCTTCCACACTGACCTGATCTGCTAACTTGAACGGCAAGTGTCTTTGTACAGTTACTTTTCGCTACCCTCTGGACACGGGTCTTCTAGGAAGAGATCCAAAATCCTTTGGGACCATTAATTCGTAGACAGGAAAGAGAGAACAGTGTCGTACTTAATTCTGATACCCAGACCCCATCTTCATTTCTTTAGGCCTCTCTCACTGGGTTCCCCTGGAACCCTGAACCAACAGGAAATTTCTGCTGAGACAGGTTTAGTTGATGGTGTGCAGAACATCTCCTGCGAGAGGTCAGCGCTCCTCAAGCATGGAGTCCGAAGCGTTATTTACCGCTGGAGGGTGGAAACAACACGAGTTCTTGCTTCTTTCACAAAATTGTGCGTTTATTGAAATTAGTGCTGGGCCAGTCTTCGCCCAGTTCTTAGTGGGTATGGACACACACCACAAAGTGCCCCCTAATTCAGCACCGGATTGGCAATAATCGCTCAGAAAAGGTCTTGGGTTGGTTGGTGAGAAATGGAAAAATGTCACACTAGCACAGGAGGAAGCGGTCCTCTCTGGCTGTGGTTCATTGTGAGGGCACAGTGGATGAAGCCTTACTCTTACATCTAACTGTGCCACCCTGACCTCAAATTACTTGATGTTGACGTTGGGAGCCCGAAATGGAAAGTGTCCCATTCTCCAGTGGTAAATAACGCTTAGGACTTACGTCAGCAGAGTCCAAGACCTCGGAGACAATATATTGAGCAGCCCTCAGCACACGGCAGCCATATGGAACACCTGATCTCAGGTAGAACCACAGCAATGTTGCTGGGATTTCCGGGGGGGCGGGGGAAAGAGAGAAGACGGGGTGCGTGTAAAAGGTTTGTCTCAAATAAACCAATATGGTGGCTTCATTCTATAACTCTCATTTAAGCAGCTTATTCTCAGACGGAGGTCCTACCAACCTACCAACAACGCTTTCAACTTGTCGATCTGTTTGTGCAGTCTCTGGCACTCCTTGTACTTTTGTACATAGCAAGACTTTCCTGTCAGTAGTTTAGCCTTTAAACTTGCAATCTCCTTCTGGAGTGGATGGTCGGCTGTGCTGCCCCCCTCAGTACAGCCCTATAAGCACAAGACATGTATGGGTATATTTCTACAGTTTTAGCTAGGGCTCCTGCGCCAATTCCTATTCGTCATATTGACAGAAAGATCACCGTGTGACAATGGCCGCCCTAATGGCCCAGCCAATAGCTGCACTGCCCAGTGTGGAGCTAAGTCAACGGGGACAGGCTAGGGTCGCGGGTTTGGGAGGTGCTGTCGAAGAAGCACCCAATTGGAGAGCTCGTTCAAAGAACCAGCACCAGGCACGATGGGCCGAATGGCTGTATGATTCTATGACCAGCACAATGAAACTAAACAGAACCATGGCAACGAGACATGGTTACAGGTACAAAGATTCTATGCTAATTGAATCCTGTGTATAGAGGGACCTTGACTGGAGGCAGAATGGAAGGACATCAGGACACAAAATGCAAATATTTAAAAAAAGGAGCATTTGGATTAAGAATTCAACACGACACTAATTCAGAGAAGGTGGAGAAATAACACAGGCAATGCATAATTCCATCCTTATTTGCGACTATACTATGTGAAGTCAGTATTAACCAATCAGAATTCTTAAAAATAGACTACTCAGTGACAGAGTCACATGCACTGTACTGTAGACCAATAAAAGTTCAAAATAATTCATCATTGGAAACCTATCTTAACGAGGCTTCATTCCCAAAAGCACCAGAGGCCATCGACTCAACACAAAGCAGATTCTGATCTATATGTAAATAATATTCAGTAACGCCCTGCGAGAAAAGTCTCAAATGATCACGCAGCAAGACAAGGATCTGTGCTGGAGACACAATTCTACTGCGTACACCGACTCACACAGAGAAAAGAAATGAATGACTCCATCATGTGGTTTATCGGCACATAGGTCACCCACCAGACAGACAGTCATCCTATAAAATCAGCCACGCTCAGTGTTATTTCAGTCATACAATCTATACACACTTTAGAAATATATACTACATGTGTAATCTGAACTGATGAAGCGTGAGAAGTCTTTAAATTGCACGCTTTATTATTATTAATAATAAAAGGCCAGCTAATTCTAGTTCAGTGACAGCACCGTCGACAGTAGTGTTTCTGTGACTCAATCAGTAAAGGCACTGTCGCAAGGTTAGGACAAGATGATTAACTTGCTGAACTGGATTAGTTGATTAGAGGAAGAAGTTTATATCTCTGGTGGGTACATGCTATCATGAGACTTGCACTGCACACCAGACGACCTCTCTCTTCTATTTAATCTGCGCTCGTTGCTCCCCTAAGCTTTCCTCTCTTGTTCCTCCTGGGCCCCGTGGAACCTTACACCCTCTTTCCCCTTTCCTGCATTCTCCTGATATTGAAATGGAGACTCTCAAACTCCTAACTTCCCTCAGGTCTCTCTTCCTCCTACAATCTACATGGCAGGTAACCACTACTTTTTCCAATTTATCTGGTCTCCTCTCCAGCTCATTTGAACTTTAGTGGTGTCTTGCACTGTGACCTTTGACCCTTCACCCAAGTTTCACAATTTATAAAAAAGATCCTCGCATGTACAGGCTCCGGCACAATGGGCCGAATGGCCTCCTTCTGTGCTGTCTCATTCTCTGTACAACAGACACAGACCCTCTCCAGTGCCTCTATATCCTTTTCTAATATGGCGACTAGAACTGTACGCAGTACTGCAAGCATGGTCTAACCAAGGTTCGATACAAGTTTAGCATAACTTCTCAATTCTATCCCTCTAGAAATAAACTCTAGTGCTTGGTTTGCTTTTTTTTTAAAATGGCCTTGTTAACCTGTGTCGCTACTTTAAGTGATTTGTGTATTTATATTCCGAGATCCCTTTGCATTTAAGGGGAAGCTAGATAAGTGCATGAGGGAGAAAGGAATAGAAGGATCTGCTGATAGGGTGAGATGAAGTAGGGTGGGAGGAGGCTCATGTGGAGCATAAACACCGGCACGGACTGGTTGGGCCGAATGGCCTGTTTCTGTGCAGTAATTATTTTGTAACACTCACTCCACCCCTGACATGCTGGGCTCCAGATACTAATTAGAAGAAAGCTTTCCGTGTCCTGGTATTTCCCAAGTATGAAAATGATGACCTATCCCATTGAACCGCATCACCAGGCAGAAGGCAGCACTGATGCACAAGGCCATTCATTACAACCCATAAACACAGAGAACTTGTCTTTGCCTAGCGAGACAACAGCAAGTTGCCCATTAACTTAGCAAACTTGTTCCACAACTTTGGAAGGTAATGCAAAAATTTTTTTGAATATCAACACTTTGGCCAGGATGGGTGGCTGGAAGCTAAATATTTTCATTTTTAAAACAGCCCTTCCGCCTCAACGGAGACAGAATCCTGCCCAGTCATCAGGTCCTCTGCTTAGATCTTGATCATAGAATCGCACAGCACAGAAGGAGGCCGTTCGGCCCATCGAACACGGCTGAGGTGTTCCAAGTTTGGAATGAAAGCTAGACTGGTTGGCACTGAGCTCACAGGATCTGCTGGTGACACAGCAAAGGGAGAGTTACAACTGCAATTCACTCCTTCCATGCTATCACTCGTTGAAGTTAATCTCCTGTAACAGATGTGGAGATGCCGGTGTTGGACTGGGGTGGACAAATGTGAGAAGTCGCACAACACCAGGTTATAGTCCAACAGTTTTATTTGACTTCACCTGAAGAAGGAGCAGCGCTCCGAAAGCTTGTGATTTCAAATAAAACTGTTGGACTATAACCTGGTGTTGTGCGACTTCTCACTTTTGTCCTGTAACAGAGGAAGGCGCCCGACCAAAAAATGGGAGGTTGATTCTGCAACACAATTTCTAGTTGCTATTGGATAAAAAAAGGACTTGATATACGATTGGTTTACAAATCAAGTACCAGGAGTCAGGATTTTTGCCACTAGTGTGAAGAAAGAGGACCGAATTATTGCTTATAACAACAGAAAATGCTGGAAATACTCAGCAGGTCAGGCAGCATCGTGGAGAGAGAAACAGAGTTAATGTCAGAGTTTCTCTGAGTATTGCCAGCATTTTCTGTTGTTATTTCAGATTTCCAGCATCCGCTGTATTTTGCTATACTATCTAATTATTGTTTGTTATCTCCTACTCTGATTGTCATTCAGTGTTAAGATTAAGGTGTACAACTTACACCTTTCCTTCCCCCTTAACTTGTTGACATTTCAAATTCTTGATTAACTATGACACGCTGGACTGTCTACAGAAGAAGTGAGCTTGATTGGCGAGATAGACATTTTGTCACATCCTGATACCTTATATTCTAATACCACTCCATTAGTCTGTTTATTGGAACACTTCAGAGCAAATTCATTCTCCTGGTGTGAGGGTCACGAGACAGGAGCATAGGGCTTGATGTCATAGCCTCAATTCTCTGACCCATGCTCTCTGCTGGTGAGAGGCATTAGCCGTGGCTCAGTGGGTAGCATTCTCGCCTCTGGGGTCAGAAGGTTGTGGGTTCAAGTCCCCACTCCAGAGACTTGAGCACATAATCTAGGCCGACACTCCCAGTGCAGTGCTGAGGGAGTGCTGCACTGTCGGAGGTGCCGTCTTTCGGATGAGACGTTAAACCGAGGCCCCGTCTGCTCTCTCGGGTGTAGGTAAAAGATCCCATGGCGCTATTTCGAAGAAGAGCAGGGGATTTCTCCCCGGTGTCCTGGGCCAATATTTATCCCTCAACCAACATCACTAAAACAGATTATCTGGTCATTATCACGTTGCTGTTTGTGGGAGCTTGCTGTGCGCACATTGGCTGCCGCGTTTCCTACATTACAACAGTGACTGCACTTCAAAAGTACTTTGTTGGCTGTGATGTGCTTTGGGATGTCCCAGGGCCAAAAAAGACGTTACATAAATGCAAGCTCTTTATTGGGATCATATCCTCACTTGAATTTCCCTGTTGAGCTCATATCAAAAACCACAGCCTCGAAGTGGTATTTTAGTGGAACTGTTAAAGCCACGTAAACTAAACAGGTTAACACCCAAATTAAAATAAACGCATGTTGTATGAAGGTACAATGCATTTTCCCTACCATCTACAAACTTCTTACCCAACCTCACCACCCCACCTTCCAGGGCAGCCAGTTGAAGGCTGAAAGACTTCCTCTCCTTCTCTCAAGCTGAACACTGAGGGCTGGATTTTCATAGACCCGTGGAGGCAGGGTTTGGAGGCGTGTGGGGGGTTAAAATTGCAAAAAGTGGCGGGCGGACCCGATCCCGCCTCCATGCAATTTTGATGAAATCGTGTCTGCTGGTCCCGACTCCGAACCGCCTTTAAGAGGCGGGATAGGATGTTAAGGCCCTTAACAAGCATTAAATTGGCTCTATAATGTCATTTTGAAAGGCCTTTGTGATTTTAACCCTTGATCTACGTGAAGCACGTCTGTTCTGAAGCACGATTGTGAAACCTGGCGGGAGCACATTTGGATAGCTGACTATCAGCTGCAGGTCCACTATTACAACGGAGATGTGATGAAGGTAGTAGTAGTATTAGGTCTGAAAGTCGCCTCTGATGCTGCTGCATTGAAGGTCTTCGGAGACTGCCTGGCTTTTGGTGTGAGAGGACCTGGATGGGAAAAAATCTCTCTGAGCTGCTGCTCATTTTGCATCCAGGTCCTCTCACAGCAAAAGCCAGGCAGTCTCTGACCTGCAATGCAGCAGCAATGATGACATCATCAGAGGCGACTTTCAGACTGAAACCACTAATTGGTTCATGGGTTCCCACATGCTGGAACTCAATTGCCCAATTAAGTGAAAATTGCATCAATCTCCCACATCCAATTGCAGTCGGTTGGATAACACGCAATGCAGGATGACACGACCCCAACCTGCCCCAGTATCAAAATCCAGCCCTGAGTGTGTAGAGTCAACAAAGAGCAGAATTCGAACCTGGGTTGAAAAATCCAAACATCTAATATTGAAATTACCGACCGATGCCACTTCCAGCCAATGTGGAAACCTGAAGCTCTGGAATTCCCTCCCTAAACCTCTCCGCCTCTCTCTCCTCCTTTAAGATGCTCCTTAAAACCGCCCTCTGTGACCAAGCTTTTGGTTACCTGTCCCACTATCTCCTTATGCGGCTCGGTGCCAACTTTTATTTGAGAACGCTCCCGTGAAGCACCTCGGGACGTTTTTTACCAGGTTAAAGGCGCTGTAAAAATGCAAGTTGTCGTTGTGGAATATTTTTTTTTGAAATGATTTCCTGGCTGCGGTTACCTCACTCTTTGAAAAGATTTGGTCGATCTTTTGGAATTTGCTTTTCCAGTGCTGAATGTCTTGGTGAGCATCGCAGAGATTGGCGTCACTCTTCTCCCGGTCGGCCTCCGCTGCCCTCAGTTCCGCAGCGGTCTGGAGCTGCCGCTGCTTGGCCAGCTGCAACTGCTCCTCGGTCCCCTTCAGGCGCTGGCGGAGAGTCTCTACCTGCTCCTGGAGCTGTCGGTATAAACGAGAGCCAGACACATATTAAGACGATTTTGATTTTTTTTTAAAATAGTACAGCAAACTCTCGTTTAAATGGCACCTAATCAACCGGAATTCTTTAATAACCAGCAAAATAGATAGCCAGGCAATCTTGCCGAATCCATCCATTTTTCGTTTCCCCAGAGTCTGAGTTTCCCGCGGTGGCCGAGTTAGTCACTGGTTTTTATTTTTTGTGTGTTATCCGGAATTTTTAAAATCAACCGGCACCATCCCGGTCCCGTCGGTGCCGGATACGAAAGAGTTTACTGTACTGCAATGGCGCAACTGGTAAATCCACTACCCAGTGAAACACAGAGCTATACATACCAAAAAAGCCACAGGTTAGAAACATACAGCTCAGAAGGAGGCCATTCGGCCCATCGTGCCTGTGCCGGCTCTTTGAAAGATCTCTCCAATTAGTCCCACTCCCCCCTGCTCTTTCCCCACAGCCCTGTGAATTTTTCCGTTTCAAGTATTTATCTAATTCCCCTTTTGAAAGTTACTCTTGAATCTGCTTCCACCGCCCTTTCAGGCAGCGCGTTCCAGATCGCAACAACTCGCTGTGTAAAAAAAAAAAAAAATACTTCTCATCTCCCCCTCTGGTTCTTTTGCCAATTATCTTAAATGTGTGCCCTCTGGTTACCGACCCTCCCGCCGGTGGTAAAAGGTTTCAGTCGTGCGCCGAGCTAAGCTTACCTCAACTGGACGGCTACAATTAGACTCACGAGCCCCCAGACTGAAAGAAGAGGGAAATAAAAAGTCACCTGGGGCTCCCACTCTAGTTCACCCCTCAGTGATCCCTGCACGTGAACCGACATCAGCCCAGGAACGGATTAGCCTGCCCCACATTTACTGATTTGGCTCTCGTGTGAAGAATGACCAGGAGGGCGGAGGAGGAGGTGGGAGACCCAGGCCCTGTGGACCCATACCCCCTGACAAACATCAGCACTTTTATTAGAGATGGGGAGATAACCACTGGGGGGGGGTGGGGGGGAGGGGGGAAATAAATGAATGTAAAAGAAGCGCTGATGCAAAGACACTGAGGGATTGTAGTTTGGGGGATTGGCTGGGTTGGGGTCGATTGTACCTGTCCTGTATTTGAGTTTGACGCCTTCAGCTTTTCGTAATCGCTCAGGCCGCGGCGCAAGTGGCAAATCTCGGCCGTTTGATTCTGCAGTTGAACCTCCACTTCGGCCATTTTCTTCAGACGCTCCTTTAACTTTTCATTTTCTTTTTTCTGGGTGTCGAAGTCAAACTGGGAAGCAAAAAAATAAAATAAAATCACATTTATTTAGCAGAAGCAAAATATTGACTGCACAATGAGGCTCCTTAGTCGATTCCTCCTCTTCTCATCGGGAAGAGTCGGCTCCTTGCTGGCTAAGGTTGTACAGGCGCTCAGCCGCACAGACTCGAGGGTCCCGTCGGCTGTGCTGCATTATCGGATCTCAGCTGGAGTGGTGCTTTCTGTTACAATTTGGCACGATTGGGCAACAAAGGCAAAATTCAACGGGGTCCCCACCAGCGTTCCCGCTAAGCCGCGCAGTCACCCGCAAGGTCTGGCGCAGGCCGCTCAGCGGCTGTTACGCTGTAGATACCGCGCAGGCGCAAGAATTTGAACAGGCCGCGCGCTGGGGGGGAAGGCAGGTCGTGCAGGAGGTCGCGCGGCTTACGGGGGACATGGGTCCCCATTCCAGAAACCCCTCTGCAAGAGCACTTGGACAAGCATCAGGTGAGAGTGGGGGGATCAGGGTTATCGGTCATCCTGTCACAGTTGAATAGCTTGCTTGATGCTCACTGGTGAACAGTCACACGTGCTGAATGACCATTTGTTGAGGTACCCCAGGACAGGTGTGCTTGTGGGATTGTACTCAGGCAAAGAGTTGATGCTTTCAGAGGAGGGGGGCAAGAGGAGAATCGGTAACTCCATGGTAAAGTCCCATCACATATAGGGACAATCACAACACGAAGGATCCATCAGGAAAAGCAGTGTTACCATTTTGCTTGTTTTATAGAGGTCTTCAATTTGCAAGGTTGACCCTTTGCCAATCTTCTAGGTTGGTGCAAGGGCAGAATTCCCATTTTTCCCCTGGAGCCGATGGGAGGAAACCTTAAACAGGAGATCCCACTCTTGTGAAGGGGGAGGTCCCAGCTGAAGGTACCACCACACCTCCCGTCTCCGGTTTGTTGCTATGGAGTAACCCGTGACCAAGCTTACCCATGGAGCTACAATCCCATCAAGCGTTGCCACAAATTCCCCCCACACTCAGAAGGAAGTCAACACGAGCCCTTTCCCCAGCAGAAATCACCTTACCTGAACTAGTTCGAGGTTGTCCTGCACAATTCGTAACTCGCTCGCAATCTGCTTCATGGTATCCGATAGACTGCAAGCCAAAATACAAGAGGCACGTGGAAGAGTCAGAAAGAAATTTTTCTACATTTAAAATTTCTTTTAAAAAAAAGAAAAATATTCACTCATCTCGGACGAACTGACAACATCCAAGCAGGTGAAAAGCTGATCTAAGGAGCTGCCATTGTGCGAAAATTGAGGATTCACACTTATTCCACTTTGGGACAGTTCTGCCTGCACGAAATTCAACTGAACCAAAAAGCTGGGGACTGAGTCACATAGTCTGTAGGAAATGCTCTGGGTTTGTGGAAGTTACAATATTTTTTCCAAGGTAGGCGACCTGTTTTCTGAAGCAAAGTACTGCGGATGCTGGAAATCTGAAATAAAAACAGAAAATGCAGGAAATACTCAGCAGGCCAGGCAGCATCTGTGGAGAGAGAAACAGAGTTAACGTTTCTGATCGATGACCTTTCGTCAGACGAAGGGTCATCGACCTGAAACGTTAACTCTGTTTCTCTCTCCACAGATGCTGCCTGACCTGCTGAGTATTTCCTGCATTTTCTGTGTTTTTATACCTGTTTTCTTATCCAGGCCCACACTGCTGGAATGACAAGCACAGTATGCCCAGCGCTCTCCCACAATCCTTTGGACAGCTTCTGGGCGACGTTAATTACCGCACTGGTCGCTTAATCAATTTCCCATCCCGACTGGCACAGTATCCCCCACTTGGTGTAACTCAAACCAGGAACTGAGCAAAAAGGGGAAGAAAAAAAATCTAATCTCATTTAAACCAGTGCGCCAATGAGGATCTTTGATTAGCAACCACTGGCACTGGGCTCCTCTTCCGGACAACATGGACATTTTATGCAACATTGCTGGGCGCAAGGTTTACACAAGATGCATCTATGCACCAACCTTACCTTAAGTGTCAGCCGTGGCTCAGTGGGCAGCGCTCTCACCTCAGAGTCGGAAGGTTGGCGGGTTCAAGTCCCACTCCAGAGACCTGAGCATAAAATCCAGACCGAAACTCCCAGTGCAGCGCTGAGGGAGCGCCGCACTGTCTCGGATGAGATATTAAAACGGAGGCTGCGTCTACCCTCTCAGGTGGGAGTAAAGAGCAGGGGAGAGCCCCCGAGCCCCCACCCCCCCCACCCAAACCCGGTGCCCTGGCCAATATTTATGCCTCAACCAACAGTCGCTAAAACAGATTATCTGTTCATTTATCTCATTGCTACTTGTGGGATCCTCCTGTGCGCAAATTGGCTGCTGCGCTTCCTACATTACAACACTACAAAAGCACTTCATTTGGGATGTCCTGAGGTCAAGAAAGGCGTGATAGAAATGCAAGTTCGGTCTTCCGTTACCTTGTCAGCTCAGTCTCCTTTGTGCTGATCTCCATTTTGAGGGTCTCGGATTCCTGCTGGAGTTGTTTCACTTTATCTACAGCTTTCTCATATTTCTGTTTCGACTGCTCGACAGAGGCCTGCGCTGACTCCATCTTTGCCCGCAAGTCCTTAAAGAAAGGAAAAGAAAACAAATCTAATAAACAAATGTTAAAATTCAGCCCGACACGGATAGCTGCATGGTGCGACGTGGTACTGTGTTCTAAAACGCTGCCCGATTGTGCTGGTCCATGGAAGATTTTACATTCGGTGATATTAGTTTGAGCAGAAACTAGAGCAAAAAATTCAATTCAGAAAACTAGCGCAATTTGCTCCCGGATTGCCGATTGCGCCCAAAGCGGAAACTCTACCCCACTGTATGAAAGAATACACCCATATTTTTTAAGATGAATGTGTGCTTCATCACTTAAAGTTGCCATTACAATATCTAATCTATTGACCCCAACACCAATACTGGAAAGATCTTAATACTATGTAAGTTACAGGGGGAAAGTTTTTTTTTGTTAAAATACAAAAGGAGTTTTGACACACAACAACAACATTCCCAGGACAAGGAGGAAGTAGGGGATGGTGAGGAGCCCAAAGGCAAGGCTGCAGAAATGGGCTTTTAAGGCAGCTTTCGAAGGGAGGGAGGGGGGAGAGCAAGTGAGGCAAAGGTGACTTTGGGTGAGAACTTCAGAGAGACGGAGTGCAGCAGCTGAAAGATCCGCCTGTGATGGTGGAGCTGGGGAAGGCAGCAGCCTGAAGTCAGAGGACTGGAGGGCGCAGACTTGGACACATGGCTGGAGAAGTTTGCTCAGGTCGGGTGAAGCAAGGCCATGCAGGGATTTGAAAATGAGAACGGAGGTCTTGAAATCGACTTGTTGAAGGGACGGCGTGCGTGGGAGCAGACTTGGGCAGCAGAGGTTCTGGTTTAGCTGCAGTTTGTGAAGGAGAGAGACATGAAGGCTAGTGAGGAGAGCATTAGATGAATGAATTTTGATTTTGATGAAGGCATGGATCAGGGTTTCAGCTGTGGCAGGGGAAGAGAGAGGGGTGCAATCAGCAATGCATGGAGCTGAAAGGATATGGTCTTGAAAACAAGTGATGCAACCACCAACAAAAAGGGTCTTTGAGACACATTGATCGATGGGGCCACGGCTCAAACTGTAACAGAAATATAGCCAAAACATTTCTGTGATCAAAAACATCTCAAATATGCTCTTGGACTAATTACACACCTGTGAAAGTTTTCCTACTTTAAACGTATCAGCCGTGGCTCAGTGGGCAGCACTCTCTCCTCGGAGTCAGAAGGTTGAGGGTTCAAGTCCCACTCCAGAGACTTGAGCACAAAATCTAGGCTGACACTCCCAGTGCAGCACTGTAACATTAATCTGAGGCCCCATCGACCCTCAGGTGGATGTAAAAGATCCCAAGGCACTATTCGAAGAAGAGCAGGGGAGTTCTCCCTGGTATCCTGGGGCCAATATTTATCCCTCAACCAACATCACTAAAAAACAGATTACCTGGTCATTAACACATTGCTGTTTGTGGGAGCTTGCTGTGCGCAAATTGGCTGCCACGTTTCCTACATGACAACAGTGACTACACTTCAAAAATACTTCATTGGCTGTAAAGCGCCTTGGGACGTCCGGAGGTTGTGAGAGGCGCTGTAGAAATGCAAGTCTTTCTTTCATAAACGCAAGTTGCTGATGTTGTTGGGCTCACCCACAGACCTCGACCCCAGCAAGAGTCAACAGGTTCAGGAAACAGGAGAGAATTGCGGGGGGGGGGGGGGGGGGGTTGGATAGGGAGCAGCGCAATATCAAGTGGAACAAGAAGTGAGCCAGCAGAAGGCAGGAGTGAGCCTTTCCTTCGCCCCCCTCATTGCTGTATGCACATAGGACCCCAGTGGACAGTTTCCGTTTCTCGTGCACCAGTGCGGTCTTGACGCTTTATTACTTAAAAGCGTATGGCAAATATTTTATACCAAGCTCGATGAACAAGCCTGTAGCCAGTTGAGTGATTTTAGAGAGTCAGAAATCCCAAGTTCGATTTACGAACAGCATCAAGCCACATTCTCCATTTACCTGGTTTTCCTTTTGTGTGTTTAAACACGTGGCCTCTTTTTCAGTCAGTTCCGTTCTGAGCTGCTCCGTCTTTTCACTCTGCGCTTGCATTTCCACCTCGGTATCCACCTTCTGTTCCAACATTTGTTTCTCCAATGCCATCATCTCCTTCTGTTGGGTACAAATAACAAGAGGGGTGAAACAAAATGATCATTCCAACACAGAGAATTGCATATTGGGCCAATAACAAGGGTATCGGCGGACCAACAGCAAAACATGCTGGAAATATACAGCAAAGCCCATCAGCATCCGTGAAGAGACGAGATAGGTTGGGGTGTATAGATCTCGTCAGATCCAAACCCAAAACATTAGCCTGCCTTTTCTCAGAAGCTGGTGGGCACGCACTTTGCGTTTTTATTTCTGATTTCCATTTAAAAAATATATTTTTAATTGTGAAGAGGCAATACTACAGTAGCTGCCTGTGCACTAGGGGGAGGTGTCTAAAACATTCTGGTTTGATCCCAAGGACGCACTTCGCAGGGAGGAGAGCTCATTAAAAAAAAAAATTTTTTATTTTCCCCAATCGTTCATGGGATGTGGGCGTCGCTGGCAAGACCAGCATTTATTGCCCATCCCTAATCGCCCCTTGAGAAGGTGGTGGTGAGCCGCCTTCTTGAACCGCTGCAGTCCGTGTGGTGAAGGAACTCCCACAGTGCTGTTAGGGAGGGAGTTTCAGGATTTTGACCCAGCGACGATGAAGGAACGGCCGATATATGTACAAGTCAGGATGGTGTGTGACTTGCAGGTGATGGTGTTCCCATCTAGGTGGTAGAGGTCACGGGTTTGGGAGGTGCTGTCGAAGAAGTTGAAGACTCACAACAGCTGCTCTTTAAGGGAAGCCTTTAGTCAAGCCTTACAAGATTTCACAAAGATGATTGGTGTAGGCTTTTTTTTGATGAATTTTCTGCTCATCAAGTTAGCGCTGGAGAATGGAAGACTTTTCCCCTTAATTCACACAGTGCACTCAGGTCAGGTATGGTACAAGTTAGATGTCAAGTTCCCTCTACATTTTTAAAAATTCATTCACAGGATGTGAGCATCGCTGGCAATGCCAGCATTTATTGCCCATCCCTAATTGTCTTAGGGCAATTAAGAGTCAACCACATTGCTGTGGGTTGGGAGTCCTAAAGGTAATTAGTGAACCAGGTATTTACGACAATCCAGTAGTTTCATGGTCACCATTACTGATCCTAGCTTTTTATTCCAGATTTATTTAACCGAATTTAAATTTCCCACAATATGGTGGGATTTGAACATAACTACTATGTTACCGTACCCGTTTATTCCAGTAAGAGTTCTCACGTCTAGTAGCACACACTAGACACAAAGTACAGCTCCCATTACACTGTTCAACCTCAGAAAGCATGGTGTGCCAGTGTGACATGTCCACTTTGCTCATCAACCATTGTCATGGTTGAGGCTGGGGGGTCAATTGAAAATTTCCAAACGGATTTTTGTTAGGCAAGGGTATTAAGGTTTAGGGAACCAAGGTGGGTAGATGGCGTTAAGATACAGATCAGCCATGATCTAACTGAATGGAGGAACAGGCTCGAGGGGCTGAATGGCCTCCTCCTATTCCTATGTCATGGTCTCTGAAAGAAACGGTCAGTTGAGTGCTAAAGTGTGCTGAATAATGAAGAGTTCGGTGCTGTGAACTTGAACACGCTAGGAGTTGGATTGAAACGGTCCCAGATTCACTTCAGATACATAACTAGCACAATGCGAAGATTTTCAGCTTTTCTTTTAATGCTGCAGGCTTGGTCTTTGGAGGGTAGCCCAAGTGTGCTACTTGCCCATAATTACATTCGGTCGGTATAGCCAGTCTCTATGTGAATTAGTGCGGAGTAGATTACACTTGCACAGACCGGCAGTGACCAGTGCTCATGGACAAAGTACCCATGCTATGACATCATCTACATCAGCGGTTCCCAACCTCTTCCTTTATGCGGACCACTACATCGTCATCAAAAGCTTTTGCGGACCACTAGCCATTTAAAACATTTTTAACATCGCCTATGGCTGCCTATTACATTATCATAATTTCTTTTTTTCCCCCCCCACGGACCACCTGCAGTACCCTCGCGGACCACTGGTGGTCTGCGGACCACAGGTTGGGAACCGCTGATCTACATGTTGTGTCACGACATCAATACAGGGATCAATCTGCTATCAGAACAACCCGCTAACTGGGCCCCAGGAAGATTGCTGGCAGTCAGGAAGATCCGATTAAGAACATAAAGCTCCTCCTGGCTACTGGCCTGCAAAAATCCAGAGAGTTCAGTCTGCAGTTGCCACCAGCCGCAAAAGGCCAACATGAGTCAACAGCCCACGACACAATATAAAAGCAGCTTTATCGGTCTGGCCCGTGGTGCACTTTGGACCAGATTCTGGTGGCGAAGGGACAATATTCCAAGCAACTCGGCCTCCACAAGCCTTAGCGAAGGGATCCTGATTAAGCTTATAGCCATACTAAACTGCGCGCACCTTTTCGAGAGGAAAAGCCTTCGAAATGCAAATACATACCTTGTTTAAAATTCATTCTTGGAAACTGAGCAACTCTTAGCATATTTCACAGAGAAATTCTGACGCACAGGACACGACGACAGTGCCCAAGGTCGTTGGCTGCACAGCCATTAGCAGAGTTTTTAATGTACCTTATTCATCTCCAGTGCTCCAGAATGTCCTTCCTTGTCTTGTTCTGCCTGTGTCTCAAGCTCTTCAACCTTTTTCTTTAGGGCTGTGTTTTCCTCCATAAGTCTCAGATTGTTGCCCTTCAACTCATCTTTCTCTCTTTCCGATTCTTCAAGTTTGTCCTATTTCAGGAAAACAGGAGGCAAAACATGAGACATGCTTGGATCACTATGGGGCTTTCAGAAACACCCCACTATCTACACAAGAACATAATTAGGAGCAGGAGCAGGAAAATCTAGATAAATTACATCTACTGCGTTACCATTGTCTACTCTCTCTGTTGCCTCTTCAAAAAATTCAATGAGGTTGGTCAAGCAAGACTTTTCCCTTTTGAAATCCACGCTGACTATTCATTACTATGTTTTTGGTTTCTAGATGTTCTTCTATTTTCTCCTTTAGGAGGGATTCCATTATTTTTCCTACCACCTCGAGCATCCCCGATTTTAATCGCTCCACCATTGGCAGCCGTGCCTTCAGCTGCCAGGCCCCAAGCTCTGGAATTCCCTCCCTAAACCTCTCCGCCTCTCTTTCCTCCTTTAAGACGCTCCTTAAAACCTACCTCTTTAATGACAAAGCTTCTGGTCACCTGCCCTAATATCTCCTTATGTGGCTCGGTGTCAAATTTTTTTTTTGATAACACTCCTGTGAAGCCTCTTTGGATGTTTTACTACATTAAAGGTGTTATACAAGAACATAAAAATTGGGAGCAGGAGTCGGCCACACGGCCCTTCGAACCTGCTCCACCATTCAATAAGATCATGGCGGATCTTCGACCTCAACTCCATTTTCCTGCTCGATCCACATATCCCTTGATTTCCCTAGAGTCCAAAAATCTCTCTCTCATTCTTTTGGGGTAGAGAATTCCAAAGATTCGCAACCCTCCGAGTGAAGAAATTCCTCCTCATCTCAGTCTTAAATGGCCGACCCCTTATCCGGAGACTGTGACCCCTAGTTCTAGACTCACCAGCCAGGGGAAACAAACTCCCAGCATCTATCCTGTCAATTCCCCTGATCTCGGAAAATTTTAGGTACTGGAGCCAATAACCCTGGTGACTGCAGGCTGACACTGTACTAAAAATAAATATTTGGGAATAATCGGTATCTGGAAATGACAACCAGGAATAATCTAATTGTAGCGGTTTTGATGTGGTCATAAGCAGTGCCATCTGAACCATCGAGCTGAAATTGAACCTGGAAATCACACCCATCTTTCCCTCCAATTTTCTCACCGCCTCTCCCGAAGGAACGGACTTTTGCGAAGGTAGTTTGAAGGATGGCAGCAGCCAGCAAGGGCCTCACCCGGGGGGGTCTTTGTGTATCAGCCTAGTTTGCTCAGTTATTCAATCTCAAGGGGTGTCCACACCCACGCACACTTTCCAACACTGGCTCTCTCCTTCCCCCAACCCACACAGACTAGGGGCACTGAAACCAATTTAAATATATACAGACCGTGAAGCCTGTGCATCGATTTCATTCCAACATCCTTTGCCGAGAGCAAGCGTCACCAGAGAACACAAGATAAATGGGTACGAGAAAGTTCAGTCAGCCCACCTTGGCTCTAAATAAAAACCCTCCACCCCCAATCACAGCATTAAACTGTCTGTTAAACAACTTCAAGATTTTTATTGATGGTTCATGCAACTGTTTGACGCCCACACTCGAGGACTAATGATTGTGATACAATCACTGGAGGTTTATTGAGTAATGATGGGCAGATAATTACCAGGAAATAAGTCAGCGCGTGTGAGACAGAAGTAAAAGGAATCCCGTTTATTAATATCTACTCATGCAACCTGGTCTACGGTGCACAAAAGGCAACAGCCAATTCCCACCATTTAATAGTGTCACTCGCTAACTTCCTGTCACGTGCCACCATCCCATCCAATGTCTTATTCGCGAGCCACTCTCAGGACTGCTGCAGTGATGGGGCACGGCTCGAATCTCGAATCCCTCACACGTTGATCTTCCACAAATTCCATCACGGCCAAGTGGATACCCAGTTGCTTCCTCGCAGGAAGAGTGGGATCCACAGGACCAGTAGTTCGATTTTAATGGGGTCTTTTTGCTTGCTGTATGGAAACGGGAGATAGGCACTTCTCCTAATAACATTCCAGCATTCCCCGGCTTTCTTTTATTGGAGAGCAAGGGGAAAAAAAAGTGAGGGAACGGCACCGTCAACATTCCACAGCAAGGAGAGCCATGAACGGAGGCCCAGAAACAGATGGCAGCAGCGAGCATGCTGAGGGTCACAGATAAAGGAAAGGCAGGCTCGCAGGACGCTTTTATGAGCATCACTGATTTAAAACATTTGCATCTTCGACTCCCAACAGATAAAAGCCCTAGTTAACCGTCACACCGAGAATCCCTGCAGTCCAACCTAACTTTTAGCAAATGTCGAAAAAAAAACCCCAAACATTCTCCAACCAGCTCTTAAAACACCCAGTCTACAAAACATCAGCAACGTTAGTGGGAGGTTTGCGAAGGGACGCACTACACGGATCCCCACTCCAGGACCCAGGTGACTCTAATCACTGCAATAACTTTGAGCTGCTCGAACACTGGCATTTCACAGTTCATTGATACTGGAATTATTCAGCACTGCCGCAGCCAACTCCTGATACCAATTAGTTTACTGAGCAACGTCCCACTAAAATCAGGAGTTCTTGGCAGTATGAAAGAAAGTAAAGACTGCTCATATTTTTTTTTTAATATAAACGCACCAGTTTTAACTCTGTCCTGCCCAATCCCTGCAGATACTCGGAAGGGAGTCCTGCGGCCTGCTTTTCTCTGTCCTGCCCAATCCCTGCAGATACTCGGAAGGCAGTCCTGCGGCCTGCTTTTCTCTGTCCTGCCCAATCCCTGCAGATACTCGGAAGGGAGTCCTGCGGCCTGCTTTTCTCTGTCCTGCCCAATCCCTGCAGATACTCGGAAGGGAGTCCTGCGGCCTGCTTTTCCTACATCTGCCACCCTCAGCAGTCTCTGCATAGATTTTTGGACGCTAGGGGAAATCAAGGAATATGGAGATCGGTCAGGAAAGTGGAGTTGAGGTCGAAGATCAGCCATGATCGTATTGAATGGCGGAGCAGGCTCGAGGGGCCGTATGGCCGACTCCTGCTCCTAATTCTTATGTTCTTATGTGCCGTGGTCGCTGCTCTTCAGAGCTTGTTCCTGCCAAGCTTCAACTACACTGTGTTACAGGCTCTTCTTCATGTGATGAAATCAAGATTCATTACAGCAAGCACCTCCTACTCATTCCAAGGACCTCAAAACTGTGGAACTCTTTACTTCCATTACGCTGCCCTTCTTCCACACTTTTTTTTTTAAAACTCCAATCCCTACGGCACATCACCATTACTTCACTTATCCCGCTTTCTCTCCCCTATTGTCTTCAACCTTGATGGTGTCCTCCGCTGTGGGTCTCAGCAAAGAGAGGTTTCAATATGCGGCTACATTCTGCCCATTATCCCCAAACGCTGCTTTCGTCCATGGCAGGTCGCCAACAACAACTTGCATTTACAGAGGACCGTCAACATAGTAAATACAGATCAGCCATGATCCAATTGTGTGGCGGAACAGGCTGCAGGGGCGGAATGGGCTTCTCCTGTTCCAATATTAAAATGCCCTAAGGAGCTCCACCGGAGCGTTAACAAATCAAAATCTGACACCGGAACACATGAGGAGATATTAGGATAGGCGAGGATCAAAGAGCTAGGTTTTAAGGAGTGTTTTAAAAGGAGGAGAGAGAGGCGGAGAGGTTTAGGAAGGGAATTCCAGAGCTTAAGGCCTAGGCAGCTGAAGGCATGGCCGCCAATGGTGGAGCGATGAAAATTGGGGATGCGCAAGAGGTCAGAATTGGAAGAGCGCAGAGATCTGGGAGGGTTGGACCAAAAATAAATTTCAAAAATGATATCTCCCTAAATGTAACCAATAATTTGGTGATTTTACCCCTTAAGAAATGAAATACTTTGTACCAAATGGAGATTCCCTCAGATTGACTCTACATAAGAGTGCGGAGCTTTGAAAACTAGATAACTGAGAAAATGTGTGCGCGCGCTAGAATATAAAAGTGACTCACTTGTGTAGTGATGATGAGCATCTCCTGACTGGAATCGCTGTCCATGTGTTCAGACGTGATAGAATTAGTCAGTCGGAACCCGAAAGGTGTGCTGGCCCCACGAATCTCCCCCTTATGAGTGACATAGCAGAACTGGTAGAAGTCATTATTATCCTTTGGGAGATAATAAGCTGGAAGAGAAAAAAAAATACACAAGACACACACATGATTATGAAGTATTATAAGAACATAAGAAATAGGAGCAGCAGTAGGCCATTCGACCCTTCGAGCCTGCTCCGCCATTCAATAAGATCATGGCTGATCTTCTACATCAACTACAACTTCCCGCACTATCCCCAAATCCCTCGGTATCCAAAAATCTATTGATCTGTCTTGAATATACTCAACGACAGAGCATCCACATCCCTCTGGGGTAGAGAAATCTGAAGATTCACAGCCCACTGAGTGAAGAAATTTCTCCTCATCTCAGTTCTAAACGACCGACCCCTTATTCTGAGACTGTGACTCCTAGTTCGAGACTCTCCAGCCGGGGGAAACATCCTCCCAGCATCTACCTATCATTCATGCTCTTCATTAACAATGAATTAAAATGCTATTGAATAAAAAAAAAAAAAAATCAGACAAGCACCAAATGCCACATCTTTGCAACCTCCCAATTCTTCAACCTACTGTACCAGAAGTATCAAACCCCCCTCTTTCATTTTACAATCAATTGGTGATGCAATTGTGGACAAAACATCCCCATTTCTTGGACCCAGGAACTCCTGATTCAAAGTACTTACTTTTTGATTAATTTGGTTTTCTGCAACAGCAGGTGTTTGCAAACCAATTATTGCCAATTATTTTAAACATGTCCTGGCCCTCCTGCCAGTGGAAACCGATTCTCCCTATTTACTCTATCAAAACCTCTTACACACTAGTTCTCCCACAGGGTGGTGTTAGTATCAGCAGCACCCCTGCACGTTTGTGTATTAGTGCTCGAGAGAGAGAGAGAGAGAGAGAGGCCACCAGTTCGTGGGTTGGTTACACGGGGGCCCTCAGGATTGGGCTACAATGTGGCCGGTCAAAGGAAGACTACTTCAGCTATTTCCACAGATCTGGGGATTTCTCCGAACACTGTGACTCAAATTTGTAAAATCGAGTTCAAATCCCACCGTGGGCAGTTGGGGAATTTGAATTCGGTTTTAAAAAATCTGGAAATCAAAAAGCTGGGATCAGTAAAAGTGACCATGAAGCTGTCGGATAGTTGTAAAAACCCAAACTGGTTCACTAATGTCCCTTACGGAAGGAAACCTGCCGTCCTTACCCGGCCTGGGTCTCTATGTGACTCCAGACCCACACCAACCTGGTTGACTCTCAACTCTGAAGTGGCCCAGTGAGTCACTCAGTTGTGCCAAAACGCTACTGCAGCAGTTCAAGGCGGCCTGCCCACCACCACCACCACCACCACCACCTTCTCAGGGAAGCTAGGGCTGGGCAATAAATGCCGGCCTTCCCAGCGACTCCCACATCCAGAGAGCGAATAATAAAACTGCATGGATATTTGAAGGCCGTGCTTGCCATCTGCACTATTCGGTTTTCTTTTGGTCCCAGTGCTCAAATAGTTTGCTGGATATATTGGACGGTTTCAAAGTTATCGGCTGAAAGAATCTTACCTTCAAACGTCAGTTGCTGCTGCCGCTCCACCTGGCTGTCCTCCTTAGGGAGAGGGGCCCAAACAAAAGTGTGGTAATCACGAGCCGTACTCCAACCAACCTTGAATAAAAAGAAAAGCATGTTAAAATAATCTCACTGCAAACAGCAGTCACAGTGCACCTTCGGAAAGAAAACAAGAATGCAGAAGTTATACTCATAGAAGTTTACGGCACAGAAGGAGGCCCATCGAGTCTGTGTCGGCCGAAAAAGAGCGATCCAGCCTAATCCTACTTTCCAGCTCTTGGTCCTTAGCCTTGTAGCTTACAACACTTCAAGTGCATATCCGAGTACTTTTTAAATGTGATGAGGGTTTCTGCCTCTACCACCCTTTCAGGCAGTGAGTTCCAGACCCCCACCACCCTCTGGGTGAAAAAAGTTCTCCTCAACTCACCTCTAATCCTTCTACCAATTACTTTAAATCTGTGCCCCCTGGTTATTGACCTCTCTGCTAAGGGAAATAGGTCCTTCCTATCCACTCTATCTCGGCCCCTCATAATTTTATACATCTCAATTAAGTCTCCCCTCAGCCTCCTCTGTTCCAAAGAAAACAACCCCAGCCTATCCAATCTTTCCTCATAGCTTTATTCCCAAAAGCAAAATGTTCCCAGGGTTATTTTCATGAAATAGCCATTTGTTACCGAATCAGAAAGGACCGCAGTAGAAGAGACAAGAGGGATGGGCAGCAGTTCAGAGAGGCTAATTCCACCTCACAACACAGATCATCTGGTGAGTATCACAATGCTGTTTGTGGGACTTTGCCGTGTGCAAACTGGCTGCTGCGTTTCCTACATTATAATAGCGACTACCCTTCAAAAGTACTTCATTGGCTGTGAGGTAGACAGGGCCTCGGTTTAACGTCTCATCCGAAAGAGGACACCTCTGGCAGTGCAGCACTCCCTCAATACTGCACTAATGTGCCAGCCTAGATTACACACTCAAGGTAAATACGTAATGGATACATGGTAGATAATGGATAGATACGTTATGGCTACATGCCAGATAGATACAGGTAATAGTATGAGAGAGAGAGAGAGAGAGAGAGAGCAGAGAGAATGTGAATGGAGGCCCAGAACACAGATATTGGATACATAGGATTAAGTTACAGGCTACAAGCTAAATCGAGAAATTCAGATGTTTCCTTTATAAGATAAAGAATAACTGGCAAATGAGTCAGAGAATGGAATCTAATCAAGGTTTGGTGGGTTTATATTTAGAAATAGATTGGCGAGAGTTTTGCAAGACTCCTTCTCTGATCTTTGTAAAACAATTTAAAATGTTGATTAACAGAATATTTCTAAGTCCAGGAAACAGAACAGACTGAGAGAAACCATCACTACAGTGTGAAATACTCACAACCCTACCATTTTTCTTGAGAAAATTAACCATCTTGGTCAAAGTGGTTTTTAAAAAAAAGTCATTTGGCGGTTCAAAGTCCCCTGACAAAGTCTGGAACTGGTCTGTGAGCAGTGGGAAGTCCAAGAGGTGTTTTTTTTTCATTCCCGACAGCATCTGCGAATTTGGTTCAAGAGTTTCAAACCGTTGGGACATTCTTGTTCTCAAAAGCTCGGTCTTGGTTACTGTCTTAAACCCATTCTGAGTTTCAGAGGTACCCAGTTACCCAAATCACAGATCCCTCAACGGCAACGTTCGAACTTCAGAGTCAATCAGTTCGACGGAGCCATAAATGGAAAGCCTCAGGTTGAATATCAAGTCTGTGCTTAGTGAGCGGATATCAACAAGAGCCACAGTAGGGATTGGGGTGAAAAAAATCAGTCGGGATTTGCATCCTCGATCACTAGCCAATGGCTTCTCTTGGAAAGTGCAGAATTGGACTTTGGGCGACTACAGGACTAATGGACTTGACTCATACTTGGGCGAAGTGCTGGAGGCCAGCCAGTCCCTGTGGAACTATACCCCAATATGAGTCAGTAGTCAAGATGCTCTCATTGTTACTATTGTAAAGCGGCTATTAACTCAAGTGGTTAGTAATGATCGGAAAATCTAGGCTAGTGTGTTGAGAGGAAATTAGATTGGAGAAAAAACATCCACTACCTATGCTAATTATGCAGTCTGTAATTCACCTCCTCCACCACCGGCGTACCGTGGCTGCAGTGTGTACCATCTACAAGATGCACTGCAGCAACTCGCCAAGGCTTCTTCGACAGCATCTCCCAAACCCATGACCTCTTCCACCTAGAAGGACAAGGGCAGCAGGCGCATGGGAACACCACCACCTCCAAGTTCCCCTCCAAATCACACACCATCCCGACTTGGAAATATATCGCCGTTCCTTCATCGTCGCTGGGTCAAAATCCTGGAACTCCCTCCCTGACAGCACTGTGGGAGCACCTTCACCACACGGACTGCAGCGGTTCAAGGCGGCTCACCACCACCTTCTCAAGGGCAATTAGGGATGGGCAATAAATGCTGGCCTTGCCAGCGACGCCCACAACCCAGGAGCAAGTTAAAAACAAATGACTTCTTGTGGCTCAGTGCTAGCACTCTCGCCTCAGAGTCAGAAGGTTGTGGATTCAAGTAGACTTGAGTACATAATCTTGGTTGATACTCCAGTGCAGTACTGAGGGAGTGCTGCACTGTCGGAGGTGCCGTCTTTCAGATGAGGCATTTGACTGAGGCCCCGTCTGCTCTCTCAGGTGGACATGAAAGATCCCATAGCACTATTCGAAGAGGAGCAGGGGGGAGTACCAACCTCTGAGATAAATGAGACCCTTGGGGCTTCGAAAGGAGATCCAGGGTATCTACAAGGTCATCAGATTTCAGTATATTTCTGTCATACTAATAAAAACCTTTTTCTGCAACGTTAACAATAGTTTCATGGGTGTTGCTGACATGGACTTCTGGAAGTTAAGACAGGACATTTCCAGTATATTCAGGGGGGTCCCCAGGAGTGTGCCATAGGGAAGAAGGTTTAAAAATCATTCAGATACATCGATGAACAGGGATGCTGTTTTGAAGTGATTAATTCCATCTTTATGATGTAGGATTCGAGGAATTTTACTGGTGTTTTGGGGATTGCATTCCATCATTCTGTCCATTTATAAATAGAGCCATTGTTTTCTGGTGAATAAATCAAATAGAAGGCCGCTCGCCACCACCTTCTCAAGGCAGCGAGGGATGGACAATAAGTCCCAGCCTGACCAGCGATGCCCACGTCCCAAAAATGAATTGAAAAAAAACCAATTCCATTTTTATTTTATGCAATTACAGGATTTTTCCCAGTGTTTCGGGGGCCGTATCCCAGCATTCTGTCCATTTTTCATTGAAAAGCACAAAACAGTGAGCTTGATATATTCAATAAGTTGGGAAAACAAAAACCTACCTTGAAAATTCCAATCCAGTCCTTCTTATGGGCATTGATCCGGGGCGTCAGTGTGTAGTTGCATTTCACAGGGATGTCCGTCATGTACAATTTTTCCACGTTGACGAAGACAACCTGGGCAAAGGTGCTGGAATACAGCGACGAGGTATCGGCCTGCAGCTCTCCTTGGCTTTCGTTCATGGTGCCCAACTTGAAGGACTGCAGGAAATGAAAATGTGTTTATCGATAGTACCAGGCTATTAAAAGAAAGCCTTGCATTTATATAGCGTCTTTCACGACCACCGGACGTCCCAAAGCGCTTTACAGCCAATGAAGTACGTTTTGGAGTGTAGTCATTGTTGTAATGTGGGAAACGCGACAGCCAATCTGCGCACAGCAAGCTCCCACAAACAGCAATGTGATAATGACCAGATAATCTGTTTCAGTGATGTTGATTGAGGGATAAACATTGTCTCCGAGCATCAGCAGGTTTCCCTGGAGAAGGTGGAGAAGAGGAACAAAAAAAAACAATCTGTGGAACGCTCTTAAACTGGTTCCATATAGTGTTCTGACAAAAGGGTTATACCTGAAGTGTTAAATTGTTTCCCTCTCTCCGCAGATGCTGCCTGACTTGCTGAATGCTTCCAGGGTTTTCTGCTTTAGTTCCAAATCGTTCTTATTGTAAATGATAAGACCCGTGTTTTGCAAGGATTTGAATTGTGAGTGCAGCTTGGGTAGGTTATGGAGATTTTCCTGCTGGTTGGAAAGAGACTGCATTTGGTTTGCAAAATAAAAAAGGTTTCGTGTTAAAGTGCCGCGTGTAATCAGGTGGACTGGCGGCTGCAAGCACAAACTCTCTTTGGGGGCAATCTTAACCGAACCCGCCATCGGGAAACTAATGGGATTGGGATGCAACGCTGGTTTTGCATCCCACCCGATTTTACTCTCCATTGAAATCAGTGGAAAGTAATATTGGGCGGGGCTGGGGGTTAAAATCAGCGTTCCATCGATCCCATGGGTTTTCGGATAGGCGGGTTGGTTAAAATTAGCCCCATTTCTGTTTACATGCTTTGGCCAATTAAATTAACAGGTGGTCTCCTATGCTCGTAATTTTTAATTTTAGTTCTAAGCAGTTTGAAAATGGAACTGCAGATGTATGAATACTGCGATCACACAGTCTGCAAATTCTTCTCGTTTGTTTTGCCCCGATGTCTTCACTGCTAACCATTCCCACTCTGCCCTCGTACTCTTGATGTGAATGTGCATTAGGGCAGGTCTAATGGTGCTCGATACCAGGAGAAAATATGAAAGAGCTTTCAAAATTAACTATAAAAAAGCAACGCGGCCGTACTCTGCCACACAAAGTGGTCTCGGCCCCGAGATTCAGATCTCAGACCCGCTGCACAGGGGGGAGGAGGATCAGATTGTTTCACTGCCTGTTGGCATGGAAACCCTCAATTATAGGGTTACCCTCACTGCTCAGCCCTGCTGGTGCTGTCAATTAATAGGAGCCTCCCAGAAAGGATCCATGGCAAACAGAAGCAGGGCCTGGACTTCAAACCAGTCGGAGGGAGGGCTGCTCCGGTAACACAGGACGCCAGGATATTCCGTGGTACCAGTGGGTCAGGCTGCTTCGAAGTCATTTCCCTTCCCTTCTGCAGTTTGTAAGAGAGCAGCTCCAGCAAGCACAAGTACATCCACCCCTTCCTGCCCCAGCCCCATAAATGGCATCACTGCAGCGGCCTAGCAGCGAGGGAGACCATACCTGGGGGTCTCCATGGCAACAGGTGAATTGTTATTAAAAAAAACCCACCAAAATAAACTTCAGGTGAGCTCCTCTTTAAATAAGGAGCGGCACTTTACATTTTTAAAAAAAAAAGTACCCCCCTAGTTCGTCCCATTTATTAAGAGAGTGGAGTATAGGAGGGGCCCCCTAGAGTACATGTAGAAAACGGTTAATCAAATTGCAGAAATCTGCAGATAGCGGTGAATAATTTCCCCAGCACACTGAATACCAGTCACTAGCACCTGTAATACAGGGTACATGGGCCTTGACGTTTATACAGTCCTTCACAGAGTCTGCAGGGTATCTGTGAACTAACTCGGAAATATTGGTGAGTCATTAATGAAATACCACATCAGAGTTGTGAAATAAAATAAGTCATACTTCATCGTGCCTGTAGTTAGTGAGCTGATAGCGATCTGATTGAGAGTTCACTGACTGGGGGGGTTGGGTACAAGAGAGAGATAGCAAATCCATCAAATCACCAGGATTTATTCTCATCCCGAAATCAAAATGGCGAACTGCACACAGCAGTACTGGCCAATTGTTCTGGGGCAAAGTTCACAAGATTATCCTAACAACTGTATTTATTGTATTGATCACAATAATGTAATCATTTCCAAATTTACTTAGTTACGTTTTTCATTCAACAACAACTTGCATTTATATAGCGCCGCTAACGCAGTGAAACAAACCAGGGCGCTTCACAGGAGCGATTAACAAACAAACGTTGACGCCGAGCCACATAAGGAGATATTAGGACAGGCATGGTCAACGACGCAGGTTTTAAGGAGCGTCTTAAAAGGAGGAGAAAGAGGTGGAGAGGCAGAGAGGTTTAGGGAGGGAATTCCAGAGCTTAGGGCCTCGGCAGCTGAAGGCACGGCCGCCAATGGTGGAGCGATTAAAATCAGGGACGTGCAAGAGCGCGGAATTGGAGGAGCGCAGAGATCTCGGAGGGTTGTAAGGGCTGGAGGAGGTTACAGAGATAAGGAGGGGCGAGGGCCATGGAGGGATTTGAAAACAAGGATGAGAATTTTTTTTTAAATCAAGGCCTTGCCGGACTGGGAGCCAATGTAGATCAGCGAGCACAGGGGTGATGATTTATATACGGGAAAGCAAACGTGAGGGGAAAATCATCCAAAAATCCCACTCTGGATCACCATCAGTGATTCCTGCTTAGAAGTATGTGCGGATGGAGGGCGAGGGCAGGACTGGGCGAGGCTGTGAATATCGGTTAAATATCCTGCCAACACAGAGGGTCGTGGAAACCTGGCATCCTCTCACCCAGAAAGCTGGGGGGTCCATTGAAATTTTCAAGACGGAGATTGACAGATTTTGGTTATATAAATCTTAGAAATTTACGGCACAGAAGGAGGCCATTCGGCCCATCTTGCCTGCGCCGGTCGAAAAAGAGCCGTCAGCCTAATCCCACTTTCCAGCTCTTGGTCCGTAGCCTTGCAGATTATGGCACTTCAAGTGCTTATCCAAAGTACTTTTTAAAATGTGATGAGGGTTTCGGCCTTTCAAGGCAGTGCGATCCAGACCCCCCCCCCACCCACCACCCACCACAATCCCATCTCTGTTGGGCAAAGGTATCAAGGAGATTGGATCAAAGGCAGGTGAAGAGTTGAGGTACAGATCAGCCATGATCGAATAAAATGGTGGAGCAGGTTTGATGGGTTGAATAGCTTAATCCTATTCCTTTGGCACTCAACTAAATAAGGAAATATCCACTTGGGTAGAGCACCAGAGGCATGTTAGCCATGTAACTGGATCCCACCAAGCCCTTCAAAAAGGGGACTGAGCAAAAATAAAACATCGTCAAATCTATCACCGTTTGCCTAACAATTGAAGCTAATAACAAGCCAGTCCTTTGTTTTAAAAGCTAAAAATAAATAACTAGTTAGGGACAGACTTAAAAGTTTTATTTACCCTCTTCCACACATCATTTTACACAAAGTTATCATCAATAACCATAACATCTAGAGAATAAAGTCTTGATAACAAACTTACCGGAGTAAAGGCTTCTAATCAGAGCAGAGTGACACCAGGATTAAAACTGAAAGTGAAAGGCAGAGTCTTTAACAGGCAGCTACGCACTTACACAAGGACACAGATAAAAGTTCAACTAAAACTTTAAAAGGGAGGGGGAAAACATTTTTAAAACACAGACTTTTCTGCTGCAGGCCCAAGTTTTATTTTTTCAAAAAAAAAGCTTTAAAAGTTTTTTTCTTGTGTACATACGCGCGACGCTGACTCCGTCATAAACCCAGCAGCTGGGCAAAGTGAAGGAGGCTTGTTGCCCGGGTGCACGCTGGGGGTTGTAGTTGTTGCCGCCGCCCCGCCCCCGCCCCGCCGTAGCTGCGCAAACTCAAGACCCGACAGACTACAACTCCCGGCAGCCTCCTCGGTGTTATTGCCACTTCGCTCTCTGACTCGAACCGAAACTTAAACCAGCCAGGCTGGGAAATGACTTGTTACTGAAACTGAATGTGAATGAGGACGTTATTTTCCTGACATGTTTGACTTTGGGTACACAGAATAATTTAGAACATTTGTTTAATATTATATTCTTATATAAAAGTTATGGAGGCACTGGAGAGGGTGCAAAAAAGATTTACAAGCAGGATACCAGAAATGCGAGGGTATACCTATCAGGAAAGGATGAACAGGCTGGGGCTCTTTTCTCTTGAAGGGGTGACCCAATAGAGGTCTTTAAAATTATGAAAGGTTTTGATATAGTAGACTATCTTGCTACCACAGGAAGTGGTTGACAGGAATAGTATAGATGCATTTAAGGGGAGGCTAGGCAAGCATATGAGGGAGAAGGGAATAGAGGGTTGGGCTGAATGGCCAGTTTCTGTGCAGTATATCCTATGTAATCTACAAGGCACAAGTCAGGAGTGTGATGGAATACTCTCCACTTGCCTGGATGAGTGCAGCTCCAACAACACTCAAGAAGCTCGACACCATCCAGGACAAAGCAACCTGTTTGATTGGCACCCCATCCACCACCTTAAAGATTCACTCCCTGCTCCACCGTGGCTGCAGTGTGTGCCATCTATAAGATGCACTGCAGCAACTCGCCAAGGCTTCTTCGACAGCACCTCCCAAACCCGTGACCTCTACCACCTAGAAGGACAAGGGTAGTAGGTGCATGAGAACACCCTCACCTGCAAGTTCCCCTCCAAGTTACACACCATCCTGACTTGGAAATATATTGCTGTTCCTTCATCGTCGCTGGGTCAAAATCCTGGAACTCCTCCCTAACAGCACTGTGGGAGTACCTTCACCGCACGGACTGCAGTGGTTCAAGAAGGCGGCTCACCACCACCTTCTCGAGGACAATTAGGGATGGGCAATAACTTTGCCAGTGACGCCCACAACCCAGGAACGAATAAAACTTTTTTTAGTACACTTGTTTAATATATTATTATAAAAAGGATATAGAGGCACTGGAGAGGGTGCAAAAAAGATTTACAAGGATGATACCAGAAATGTGAGGTTATACCTATCAGGAAAGGATGAACAGGCTGGGTCTCTTTTCTCTTGAAAAGGGAAGGCTGAGGGGTAACCTAATAGAGGTCTTTAAAATTATGAAAGGTTTTGATAGAGTAGACACAGAGAGAATGTTTCCACTTGTGGGGAAGAGCAAAACTAGAGGCCATCAATATAAGATAGTCACCAAGAAATCCAATAGGGAATTCAGCAGAAACTTCTTTACCCAGAGGGTGATGAGAATGTGGAACTCGCTACCACAGGTTGAAGTGAATAGTATAGATGCATTTAAGGGGAGGCTGGACAAGCATATGAGGGAGAAGGGAATAGAGGGTGATGCTGATAGATTTAGATGAGGAAAGACGGGAGGAGGCTCGAGTGGAGCATAAACACCGGCATAGACTGGTTGGGCCGAATGGCCTGTTTCTGTGCTGCAAATCCTATGTAATCCCGTGTAATATGAACTGGTCACCAAGTAAAAACTTTTGAGCTGTCTTTAAAAAAAAGTTTTCAAGAGTTTTAAAAGTGTGTTGGCAATTCAGTGAATGCTTGAATATGGATTTTAAAAGTGACGTTTGACATCTTGATAAAGTTAAGGTGCACCTTACTAAAGGGAATATGGCAATATGGATAGGAAGTTGACTAAAGGACAGACAGCAAAGAATACGTGTTTCGAAAGCAAAATACTGCAGTTCTGATGACAGGTCATCGACCTGAAAGGTTAACTCTATTTCTCTCTCCACAGATGCTGCCTGACCTGCTGAGTATTCCCAGCATTTTCTGTTTTTATTTAAGAATGAGTGGTTAATGGATGTTTTTCAGACAGGAGGGATGGTAAACAGTGTTATACCCCAGATGTCTGTGATAGGAACACTGCTCTCCTTCTCTCATATATAAATATATACATACATGAAACACGTAGAAGAGCATTGTTATCGTCTGTCTGCATGCTCTTCCTACCAACATTTTAAACTATAAAGAAAGAAAGACTTCTATTTATACAGTGCCTTTCCCAACCTCAGGACTTCCCAAAGCACTTTTACAGCCAATTAAGTACTTTTTGAAGTGTAGTCATGCACTGTTGTAATGTAGGAAATGCTGCAGCCAATTTGAACACAGCAAGGTTCCACAAACAGCAATGTGATCATTTGTTCTGTTTTTAGTGATGTTGGTTGAGGGATAAATATTGGGCAGGACACCAGGGGAACTCCCCTGCTCCTCTCTGAAATAGTGCCATGCGATCTTTTACATCCATTTGAGAGGGGACCTCGGATTAAGAACATAAGAAATCGTCTCGTCCGAAAGACGGCACCTCCGACAGTGCAGCCCTCCCTCAGCACTGCACTGGGAGTGTCAGCCTAGATTTTGTGCTCAAGTCTCTGGGGTGGTGCTTGAATCCACAACCTCCTGACTCAGAGGCAAGAATGTTATCCACTGAGGCACTGCCTCCATGGGGGAATGAGCACAAGGATGAGAAATTTAAAATCGAGACGTTTCCTGTCCGGGAGCCAATGTAGGTCAGCGAGCACAGGGGTGATGGGTGAGCGGGACTTGGTGCGAGTTAGGACACGGGCAGCAGAGTTTTTGATGAGCTCAAGTTTAGTTTATGGTGGGTGGTAAGTGGGAGGCTGGCCAGGACATTATAGATATGAGTTTTTATGGCTGCGGAATCTAACTATTAAAAACCCAGATACTTGGGTGGGGATTGCACCCAGTGCCTCACAGTCTCTCTGCGACCTATCGAAGGGCACACAGCAGCTTGCCTTTGCAGTTGGCCAGATTTGCATAACAATGGTAGTTGAATAGATGGGACACGTCAGAAGCACGAGGGAGAAATGCTCACGAGTTGAGTCCGAAACAGCTGGATAGCATGCCTAGTGACTGCGGACTGCCCTCAGCAGTGTGTCAGCTGTTTCCAATAACCCTGCCAGCCAGCAGCTCTGACAGCCAGAGACCGTCTCAGAGCGCACAGCCAGAAAAACAGCAGACTGCCAGAGGTCAAGCGACTGTCAGACGAGTGATTTACAAAGAAAGACTCGAGTGGAAGATTTACATATCAGTGTTTTAACCTCCAGAGATTCCGCCATCTGTAGTCCATGGTGCCATCAGCGTTCGCCGTGCCTCACCCCCTCATATAATGCTCTGTTCAGCCCAGGAGCATTGCCCAACAGATGTTGGAAAGAGCTTATTTGAGCGGATTAGGGAATTCCCGAGTGGGGCTGTGTGGGACCACCATCAGATACTGAGTATATTTCCTCATGTTACACAGAATTACATAGGATTTACAGCCCAGAAACAGGCCATTCGACCCAACTGGTCCGTGCTGGTGTTTATGCTCCACACCAGCCTCCTCCCACCCCGCTTCATCTCACCCTATCAGCATATCCTTCTATTCCTTTCTCCCTCATGTGTTGATCGAGCTCCCCCTTAAATGCTATTCGCCACAACCACTCCCTGTGGTAGCGAGTTCCACATTCTAAACACTCTCTGGGTAAAGGTGTTGCTCCTGAATTCCCTATTGGATTTATTAGTGACTATCTTATATTTATGACCCCTATGGAATGAAAAAGAAACATGTATTTTGAAGGATTAAGGAACAAGACTCTCAGTTCTAGGGGGCAGCCCATATTTTACACTCCCTTTTAATGTTGTTGATTCTGTTCTCTTTTTTTCCTGCCATTCCCCCCTTCGTATTCTGGAACCTGTTCAAGTAGAATTGTATCTGCCAAGTGCTGGGGCTCCCAGTACTGTGGAATCGACCCTGTTAACACGGTGTGGCACCGGGAGCACCCATCACAAGTACAGCTGCTTAACAGGCACGGCTGCGACTCTCTGTTCTGGCCACCAGCCCTTCCGCGATATCTGGGGAAGTTCTGGAATGACTAAACGTAGGAACAGGAGGAGGCCATTCAGCTCCTCAAGCCTGTTCCGCTATTCAGTGAGGTCATGGCTGATCTGCGACCTAACCCCATTCACCTGCTTTAGCTCCATATCCCTTAATATCCTTGTCTAGCAAAAATCTATCAATCTCAGATTTAAAATTATTAATTGAGCTCACATCTACTGCTTTTTATGGGAGAGAGTTCCACACTTCTGCCACCCTTTTGTGTGAAGAAGTGTTTCCTAACTTCGCTCCTGAACGGCCTGGCTCTGATTTAAGGGTACGTCCCCTTGTTCTAGACGCCCCCACCAGTGGCAGTAGTTTCCCTCTCTACCCCATCAATTCCTTTCAAAATCCTAAAAACCTCAATCAAATCACCCCATAAGTTTTTAATTTCCCGGGAATACAAGCCTAGTTTATGTCATCGCTCCTCGTAATCTAACCCTTGGAGCCCGAGTCGGAGACTTGAGAAAAGGCCACATCAGGGCTGCCAACCCTCCGGGAATTGAAGATTAATCACCAGGACACTGCTACAAGCAAAAACCAGGCAGAAAAATCAGAGGGCTATTAAAAAAAGGTGCGTTTTATTCATTTCCGTTGCACACTTCTGTTTATTACTTGTAAAAATATTGGAGATGGGGAATAAAAGGCTGTTTAACAGTCAGCATCATCCGATTGGGTAATGAAGAGTTTCCAATTGGCTGTGGGAAGGCGGGGCACCGTGGTCAGGCGACCAATGGTGGGAGTGTGGGGGGGGCGGGGCCACTGGAGGCAGGAGACCATGTGATGAAACCTCCGGAATACGTCCAACCAGAGTTGGCCACCCAAGGACATGTGGCCAATCACACCCCCAGTACACAAAATCTCCCAGTGCTGCTCACTTCCCATTCATTTACATCCTGTCCTCGGTGCTCCCTGTCTGGTTTATGTTGAAGTAAAGAAAGAAGGGATTTGCTTTTTTAATCACATCTCATCATGTCTCTCAGGACACCCAAAAAGCACTTCACATTGAATGAATTATTTGTGGGTAAAATTAGCAGCCAATTTACGCACAGCATGATCCCACATACAGCAAGCGATGAATCACCAGGTAATCTGTTTTTGGTAGTGTCGGCCAGGTAATAAAATTAAAATTGGTTGCCTTTAAAATTATGAAAGGTTTTGATAGAGTAGACAGAGTGTTTCCACTTGTGGGGAAGAGCAAAACTAGAGGCCATCAATATACGATAGTCACCAAGAAATCCAATAGTGAATTCAGAAGAAACTTCTTCACCCAGAGAGTGGTGAGAATGTGGAACTCGTTCCCACAGGGAGTGGTTGCGGTGAATAGTATAGATGCATTTAAGGGGAGGTTAGCTAAGTGTATGAGGGAGAAGGGAATAGAGGGTTATGCTGATAGAGTGAGATGAGGAAAGACGGGAGGAGGCTCGAGTGGAGCATAAACGCCGGCATGGACTGGTTGGGCCAAATGGCCTGTTTCTGTGTGCTGTATATCCTGTGTAATCCTATGTAATATTCTGAGTTTATCTGATATGTACAATTTACTATTTTATATCCCTTGATAACCAACTTCTCTCTAGACTGTGAACTTTGAGCCTCTCTCAGGGCTCCTCTCCTTTAGTAGAAGAAGAAGAAGAATTTGCATTTCTATAGCACCTTTCATGACTTCAGGATGTCCCAAAGTGCTTTACAGCCAATGAAGTACTTTTTTGAAGTGTGGTCACTGTTTGTAATGTAGGAAACACGGCAGCCAATTTGCGCACAGCAAGCTCCCACAAACAGCAATGTGATAATGACCAGATAATCTGTTTTAGTGATGTTGATTGAGGGATACATATCAGCCAGGACACCGGGGAGAACTCCCCTGCTCTTCTTCAAAATAGTGACGTGGGATCTTTTATATCCACCTGAGAGGGCAGACGGGACCTGAGTTTAACGTCTCATCCAAAAGACGGCACCTCTGACAGTGCAGCACTTCCTCAGCACTGCACTGGAATGTCAGCCTAGATTTTGGTGCTCAAGTCTCTGGAGTGGGGCTTGAACCCGCAACCTTCTGACTCTCGAGGCAGGAGTGCTGCCCACTGAGCCACGGCTGACACTTGAAGTGCTTGTGATGTGAGGTCACTGTTGCAATGCAGGAAACACAGCAGTCAATTTGCACACAGCAAGATCCCACAAACAGCAAACGACGAATGACCACTTAATCTGTTTTAAGAACATAAGAACATAAGAAATAGGAGCAGGAGTAGGCCAATCGGCCCCTCAAGCCTGCTCCGCCATTCAATAAGATCATGGCTGATCTGATCCTAACCGCCAATCTACTATCTATCACAGAACCATCTCCTGCATCTAACAGAATTGGACACACGAAATAGGAGCAGAATCAGGCTACACAGTCCCTGGGCCCGCTCCACTACCCACAGGGCCATGACCGATCCGAACCTAGACTCATGTCCAAATTCCTGCCCGCTCCCCGTAACCCTTAATGCCCTTTACTTCTAGGAAACTGTCTATTTCTGTTTTAAATTTATGTAATGATGTAGCTTCTACAGCTTTTTGTGGCAGCATATTCCATGGACCTACCACCCTCTGAGTGAAGTAGTTCCTTCTCATCTCAGTTTTGAAAGAGCAGCCCCTTATTCTAAGACTATGTCCCCTAGTTCTCGTCTCACCCGTCATCGGGAACATCCTCCCCGCATCCACCCGATCCAACCCCTTCACAATCTTATATGTTTCAATAAGATCGCCTCTCATTCTTCTGAACTCCAATGAGTAGAGTCCCAATCTACCCAACCTCTCCTCATATGACCACCCCCTCATCCCCGGGATTAACCGAGTGAACCTTTTTTGCACTGCCTCGAGAGCAAGGATGTCTTTCCTTAAGTAAGGACACCAAAACTGTATGCAGTATTCCAGGTGCGGTCTCACCAATACCTTGTACAACTGAAGCAATACCTCCCTATTTTTATATTCTATCCCCCTAGCAATGAAAGCCAACATTCCATTTGCCTTCTTAATCACTTGCTGCACCTGCATACTAACCTTTTGAGTTTCGTGCACCAGGACCCCAAGATCCCTTTGCACTTCAGTACTCTCCAGTTTCTTGCCATTAAGATAATAAATTGCTCTAGGATTTTTCCTGCCAAAGTGCATCACCTCACACTTTCCAGTGTTGTATTCCATCTGCCAAATCTCTGCCCACTTACTTAGCCTGTCTATGTCCCCTTGCAGGTTTTTTATGTCCTCCTCACTCACTACTTTCCCTCCCATCTTAGTATCATCTGCAAATTTTGATATGTTACACTTGGTCCCTTCCTCCAAATCGTTAATATAGATTGTAAAGAGTTGGGGACCCAGCACTGACCCCTGTGGAACACCACTAGTTACTGATTGCCAGTCTGAGAATGAACCATTTATCCCAACTCTTTGCTTTCTGTTAGATAGCCAATCCTCTATCCATGCCAGAATATTACCCCCAATCCCGTGATTTTTTACCTTAAGCAATAATCTTTTGTGTGGCACCTTGTCAAATGCCTTTTGGAAGTCTAAATACACTACGTCCACTGGTTCCCCTTTATCCACTCTATATGTTACTTCCTCAAAGAACTCCAGCAAATTTGTCAAACATGACTTCCCCTTCGTAAAACCATGCTGACTTTGTCCTATTAAATTATGATTATCCAAATGTCCTGTTACTGTTTCCTTAATAATGGACTCCAAAATTTTACCTACCACAGATGTTAGGCTAACCGGTCTATAGTTAACCAGCCTTCTGTCTACTGCCCTTTTTAAATAAGGGTGTTACATTAGCAGTTTTCCAGTCTGCCGGGACCTTAGCGGAATCCAGGGAGTTTTGAAAAATTATTACCAATGCATCTACAATCCCTACCGCCACTTCCTTCAAGACTCTAGGATGTAAGCCATCAGGTCCAGGTGATTTATCCGCCTTGAGGGGGCGCTGGCCAGGAAATATTCTGATCAGGAGTGGAGTGTCACAAAATGACACTCGTACAGTGCAAGCACATCGCTACTGTGCATGACAAGCACAGCCCGACACAGGAATTGTAAATAAAACAACTAATACCAGCGCCTTGTTTATAAGTCAGTCAGTAAGGTGTTTCAGATAATGTCATCAGAAAGGGCTTTATAACCAGCACTTTTTAAGTATACATCCTCTATAATATTACACCCGCAATATACATCCTCCATAATATTACACCCGCAGTACACATCCTCCATCATATTACACCCGCAGTATACATCCTCCATCATATTACACCCGCAGTATACATCCTCCATAATATTACACCAGCAGTATACATCCTCCATCATATTACACCAGCAGTATACATCCTCTATAATATTACACCCGCAGTATACATCCTCCATATTACACCCGCAGTATACATCCTCCATCATATTACACCTGCAGTATACATCCTCCATAATATTACACCCGCAGTATACATCCTCCATAATATTACACCCGCAGTATACATCCTCTATAATATTACGCCCGCAGTATACATCCTCCATCATATTACACCCGCAGTATACATCCTCCATAATATTACACTCGCAGTATACATCCTCCATAATATTACATCAGCCGTATACATCCTCCATCATATTACACCAGCAGTATACATCCTCTATAATATTACACCCGCAGTATACATCCTCCATAATATTACACCCGCAGTATACATCCTCTATAATATTACACCCGCAGTATACATCCTCTATAATATTACGCCCGCAGTATACATCCTCCATCATATTACACCCGCAATATACATCCTCCATAATATTACACCCGCAATATACATCCTCCATCATATTACACCCGCAGTATACATCCTCCATCATATTACACCCGCAGTATACATCCTCCATAATATTACACCCGCAGTATACATCCTCCATCATATTACACCCGCAGTATACATCCTCTATAACATTACACCCGCAGTATACATCCTCCATCATATTACACCAGCAGTATACATCCTCTATAATATTACACCCGCAGTATACATCCTCCATAATATTACACCCCCAGTATACATCCTCCATAATATTACACCCGCAGTATACATCCTCCATCATATTACACCCGCAATATACCTCCATAATATTACACCCGCAGTATACATCCTCCATCATATTACACCCGCAGTATACATCCTCCATAATATTACACCCCCAGTATACATCCTCCATAATATTACACCCCCAGTATACATCCTCCATAATATTCCACCAGCAGTATACATCCTCCATCATATTACACCCGCAGTATACATCTTCCATCATATTACACCCGCAGTATACATCCTCCATAATATTACACCCCCAGTATACATCCTCCATAATATTACACCCGCAGTATACATCCTCCATCATATTACACCCGCAGTATACATCCTCTATAATATTACACCCGCAGTATACATCCTCCATCATATTACACCCGCAGTATACATCCTCCATAATATTACACCCGCAGTATACATCCTCCATCATATTACACCCGCAGTATACATCCTCCATAATATTACACCAGCAGTATACATCCTCTATAATATTACACCCGCAGTATACATCCTCCATCAAATTACACCCGCAGTATACATCCTCCATAATATTACACCCGCAGTATACATCCTCCATAATATTACACCAGCAGTATACATCCTCCATAATATTACACCAGCAGTATACATCCTCCATAATATTACACCAGCAGTATACATCCTCCATAATATTACACAGCCTGTATGCATCCTTTATGAAATGTAGCATTTTTAAATCTTAGTTTTGCCCTCTTTCTCGCCTCCTCCGAACGGCACTGACCTGTTCTGTGTACAGTTCCACAGGTGGTGCTCTCCCACATGACCGTTCTTCATGTATGTGCATGTTCGATGCTTTCATGCTTTTCAGACTGGGAGGCCACCTTCGGGCGTTCGGTCATCTTCTTGATGACATTCGTTGGCAAGTTCTCGGTGAACTAGCACACGCAGGGAGACCACGTGTAGGTTGACGCATGCAATATAAAGAACCAACACCTCATCACTGACCCAAACAGCGGAGGTCCCTGGCTTCAACCTCCCTCTGAGACAGCGGACGTCGCTCAACCCAATCCGCCCAGGGCACGGACGACGCGGCCCCTGCTCCACAAGCGGAAGATGAGGGACGGCCCAAAGAGCGACTGTGGCCATCACATCAACCTGCCCACTGAGATCTGTCGCGGGAGGCACCTCATTTCTCCACTCGGCACCTCAGGAGGTCATCGGATGGAGAGCCAACCTAGACATCCCATTGTAGGCTTTTCCCGTCATATGACACAATAACAACGTGT
>CM059437.1:4449765-4479765 GCA_030390025.1 Squalus acanthias | reverse complement strand
ACCCTAGCCCGGAGACCCTAGTAGTGGGCTCGTGAACATTGAACGAGACGGGATTGGGTTTTACTGTCGGTGTCCCCGCGGCCAAATAGTCTGCTCGCACCGGCTGCCGCCGCAGACACTGAGGTTGACCAACGCCCCGGGATGAAAACCAACACGCTGAACCTTGGCAAGAAAGAAAAGACCGAGGAACAGAGAAAAGTTGAATGAAGAAACTTCCAAAAAAAACCCACACAGTGAAAGTATATTAAAGCAACTCCGAACTCGTTTAACAGTGGTGCTGATGTCGAGGTCCCCTGATCTGGCAACCATATGCTTTTAATACAGCTCTGTGCACGTTTTTTCAGTAATAATACGCTTCAGCCTGGCTTTACCCCTGTGATCTGCACCTCAAGTAACATTTCCAGATAAAAAATCTTGAGCCCCTTTTTCCTTCTATTCCTTTACCTATTTTTTACATCCACTGCTGATTAACAGACCCTCCCGTGTCCTCATAGAAAGGAAATATGGTATAATAAAGAGTGACACTAACCATGATATATTGCCACATAATTTCCTTTTTTACCAATACTCCCTATAAATCACCTTAATTAGTTGCATGTGCTCCGTGTGTATGGAGTTTGGAATTGAGGAATTTATGAAACCGTGGGAGTCTTGATTTCAAACGTTTCTTAAAATTTATTTCATAGTTTAACAGAAGAGCTGGATTAAAGAGAACTCCAGGCCGCAAGCTATGTTTAATACACTGAACTCTAATATCTAGTTACCACAACCTATTGTTTGTCCCTCCTCCTCTCCTGTACGTGTTGGTTGGTACTGGGCTCCAGCCCGTCATTTGCTAGTGGTCCTCTGCTATCGCACCGAGTGGCCATTCTTTGTGTTTGAGCCTCAATGTCAGCAAGCTATTCGACCATAAAGGGTGCACGGCCAAAACCCATTCTTTCCCTCGTCAACTCACCCGCGAGCAGCACAGTTTTAAACATAGAAAACAGAGAAAAATAGGAGCAGGAGTAGGCCATTCGGCCCTTCGAGCCTGCTCCGCCATTCAATATGATCATGGCTGATCCTCTATCTCAATACCATATTCCAGCTCTCTCCCCATACCCCTTGATGCCTTTTGTGTCTAGAAATCTATCTCTCTCCTTCTTAAATATATTCAGTGACTTGGCCTCCACAGCCTTCTGTGGTAGATAATTCCACAGGTTCACCACCCTCTGAGTGAAGAAATTTCTCCTCCTCTCAGTCCTAAATGTCCTACCCCGGATCCTGAGACTGTGACCCCTCGTTCTAGACCCCCCCAGCCAGGGGAAACATCCTCCCTGCATCCAGTCTGTCCAGCCCTGTCAGGATTTTCAATGAGATCCCCTCTCATTCTTCTAAACTCTAGTGAATACAGGCCAAGTCGACCCAATCTCTCCTCATACGACAGTCCTGCCATCCCAGGAATCAGTCTGGTGAACCTGCGCTGCACTCCCTCTATGGCAAGTAGATCCTTTCTTAGGTAACGAGACCAAAACTGCATACAGTACTCCAGGTGTGGTCTCACCAAGGGCCTGTACTAAAGTCGTTGGTTTTCCTTTGTTGACAGCTTTACCTGCCCTTAACTGTCACGGCGAGCAGCCTCTTGTCACCTGGCGATGCTCATTTGGCAAATGCACTGCCTGGCGTGCTGCTGAGGCATACAGAGAAGGAAGCTCCCTAGTTCCATCTCTGGCCTGTGCTGAGTTGCCCGATCGCAGCCAAGCATGGTAATGTCCCTCGGTCTCCCTGGGCTATCGAGGTGAATAAAGCCAAGATTTCAGCTCCTGATCACTATCCAGTGACCAGAAAGTGTGCAAATGTCAGAGAGAATCGGAACGTGGCGCCTCCCATGGTTGAATAGCCGACAGACACTGAGCTCACAAATAAAGGATGGCTACTTGAATGATGGACTAGTGCCTGTGGAACTGAGTTGGCTCCTTCAGGAGAGGAGAAGAGCAAAAGGGGGAAAATGAGGAAGAGTAGAGGGATTAAATTTTATTCCAAACAGCGCTGGCTTGGTAATAAATCTTCTCAGTGCGGACACCTCCTGATTGGGATATTGCCAGTGGAATTTTCTTGCTGCCCAGCTTTGTCATTGACTTCAGTCGAGTGACTCCTAGCTCCATGTGAAATGGAAGAGAATTACATAAAATATACAGCACAGAAACAGGCCATTCGGCCCAACCAGTCTGCGCTGGTGTTTATGCTCCACAAGAGTCTCCTCCCACTCCATCTGCCTCAGCTCAGCCTTTCAGCATATCCTTCTATTCCCTTTTCTCTCATGTACTCGTCTAGTTTCCTTTTGAAAGGATTTAAGCTATTTGACTCAGCCACTTCCTGTGGTAGCGAGTTCCACATTCTAACCACTCTCTGAGTAAAGAAATTTCTCCTTATTGGAATTTTTGAGTTACTATCTTGTATTTAAGGGAAAAGGAAACTAAAAATCAAATACCTCCAACCACAATGTCCCACACACCCTTCACCTCAATCCTCACCACAATGTCCCACACATCCTTCACCTCAATCCTCACCACAATGTCCCACACATCCTTCACCTCAATCCTCACCACAATGTCCCACACATCCTTCACCTCAATCCTCACCACAATGTCCCACACACCCTTCACCTCAATCCTCACCACAATGTCCCACACATCCTTCACCTCAATCCTCACCACAATGTCCCACACACCCTTCACCTCAATCCTCACCACAATGTCCCACACACCCTTCACCTCAATCCTCACCACAATGTCCCACACATCCTTCACCTCAATCCTCAAACAGTTCCACCAGCCCCAGTGAATAAATTTCAGGCTCCTTGTCCTTGTTCTTGTTTTCAAACCCTTCTATGTTCTTGCCCCACTCATTTTAGATAATCTTCAGCTGCACATTCCAGGCTGAATCCCCCATCCTCTTGTTCTCCCCCCACACCCTCTGCTCCCCATTGGAAGCTGACCTTTCACCTATCAACTCTCAGCTCTCTCAAACTTGCTTCCAAAACCATTTTGTTTTGCTACTTCTGTCTTCAAAAGCCTTCAAAACACCCATCCCATTTAACTGAGACATTGATCTCCCATAAAATTCATTTATTTCCTGCTTGGTATCCTGTCTTTTACACGAGGAATGCTATGTAAATGCATGTTTATCCTCATTGATCTCCACTGCCTCCCCGTCCCCCGAATGCATCAAGTTCAAAAATCCTCAGCCATGTTTATAAATCCCTCCATGACCTCGTCCCTTCCCATCCCCTACCTCCTCCAGCCTTCTGCCTCAGTCCGTATCCTTTGGTCCTCTGACTCAGCCCCCTCTGTGCAACCCCTCCCTTTTCTCCACCACATGTAGCAGAGCCTTGAACTGTTTCGACCCTTACTGTCTGTGAATCCCTCATCCTTGCTACTAGAAATATATGTCTCAAATGTTGTGCTTGTTAAGGTGAAGGATTTACTGCTAGGGAATGGAACACTTTCCCCCACTTTTGTTGCCCACACACACACTAACAGGTCAGGTGCAGTAGAGTCAGTTGCAGAGTGAGGCTCTCTTTATCTACCCCAATAATGGTCCTCAGCTCAAACCTCAGAAGACCCACCCACACCACTGAGATTTTGCACTCCCCACAACAACAGCAACAACAACTTGTATTTATATAGCACCTTTAACGTAGTAAAACATCCCAAGGCGCTGCACAGGAGTATTATAAAACAAAAAAAATGACACCGAGCCACATAAGGAGAAATTACGGGAGGTGACCAAAAGCTTGGTCAAAGAGGTAGGTTTTAAGGAGCGTCTTAAAGGAGGAAAGAGAGGTAGAGAGGCGGACCAGTTTAGGGAGGGAATCCCAGAGCTTAGGGCCTAGGCAACAGAAGGCACGACCACCAATGGTTGAGCGATTATAATCAGGGATGCTCAAGAGGGCAGAATTAGAGGAGCGCAGATATCTCTGGGGGTTGTGGGGCTGGAGGAGATTACAGAGATAGGGAGGGGATTTGAAAACAAGGATGAGAATTTTGAAATCGAGGTGTTGCTTAACCGGGAGCCAATGTAGGTCAGCGAGCACAAGGGTGATGGGCGAACGGGACTTGGTGCGAGTTAGGACATGGGCAGCCGAGTTTTGGATCACCTCAAGTTTACGTAGGGTAGAACGTGGGAGGCCAGCCAGGAGTGCGTTGGAATAGTCAAGTCTTGAGGTAACAAAGGCATGGATGAGGGTTTAAGCAGCGGATGAGCTGAGGCAAGGGCGGAGACGGGCGATGTTACGGTGGTGGAAAGAGGCGGTCTTAGTTATGCCGCAGATATGTGGTCGGAAGCTCATTTCAGGGTCAAATATGACACCAAGGTTGCGAACAGTGTGGTTCAGCCTCAGACAGATGTTAGGGAGAGGGATGGAGTCAGTGGCTAGGGAACGGAGTTTGTGGCGGGGACCGAAAACAATGGCTTCGGTCTTCCAATATTTAATTGGAGAAAATTTCTGCTCATCCAGAACTGGACGTCGGACAAGCAGTTTGACAACTTAGAGACCGTGGTGGGTTTGAGAGAAGTGGTGGTGAGGTAGAGCTGGGTGTCGTCAGCGTACATGTGGAAACTGACGCTGTGTTTTCGGATGATGTCGCCAAGGGGCAGCATGTAGATGAGAAATAGGAGGGGGCCAAGGATAGATCCTTGGGGGACACCCGAGGTAACGACGCGGGAGTGGGAAGAGAAGCCATTGCAGGTGATTCTCTGGCTACGATTAGATAGATAAGAATGGAACCAGGCGAGTGCAGTCCCACCCAGCTGGACGACGGTGGAGAGGCGTTGGAGAAGGACAGAGTGGTCAACCGTGTCAAAGGCTGCAGACAAGTCAAGAAGGACGAGGAGGGATAGTGTACCTTTGTCACAGTCACAAAGGATGTCATTGCCACATCAGCAATCCCTATTGCCTCTCTGAAAGAAAGAAAGGCTTGCATTTATATAGCGCCTTTCATGACCTCAGGACATCCCAAAGCGCTTTACAGCCAATGAAGTACAGTTTTGAAGTGCAGTCACTGTTGTAATGTAGGAAATACAGCAGCCAATTTGCACACAGCAAGCTCCCATAAACAGCAATGTGATAATGACCAGATCATCTGTTTTAGTGACATTGATTGAGGGATAAATATTGGCCAGGACAGGTTGTCCACATAATGCCAACTTAGTGGCTTTTTTTTGTTCTGTTGGTTCTTGTCTATTAGGAACTAGATTGAGGTTGGATCAATCTCATTCCACATAGGATTCAACAGATGGATACTCAAACCCAGGCCTCAGAGGTGAAAGATCAATATCTATCCACTGTGTCTCTCATACAGAGGAACCTCTTCTCCCTGACTTTAAGAGAGCTTTCTCCAGCTCAACATCAGTTTAACTGATGCCACCCAGTCAGAAACTGCATGTCCTCGGTGTTGTTTCCATTTCCTCTTGTATCTCCTCTCTGGGAGAAGGCTCGATGGGATGCCACCTCAGTGTTTTGCCCAACTTGGAGCTGAGTTTCAAACCCCACATGCAATCCATCACCAAGACTACTTACTTCCACCTTCACAGCATTGCTATGAATGCCTTTACCTCTTCCCCTTTCTGCCGCCGAAACCCTCATCCATGCCTTTGCCATCTGCTAGCTTGTTTCTCCAGGGTTCTCCACATTGGCCTCCTGAAGTCTACCCTACGCAAACTCCAGATAGCCCAAACCTTGCCCTTGTATTCATTCCTTCACCAGATCACGCATCCTACCACCCACAACCTCACTGACCTCCACTCTCCATCCCCTAGAACATTAGCTTGAAAACCGTTGTCATTTTCAAATCCCACCACAACCTCACTCCTCCCTGCCTATGCAATCTGCTCCAACCACAAGACCCAGTATGCACCCTCCACTCCTCCGACTCTGGTTCACTCTGTGTCTCCTCCATGCCCTCAATTCTTTAAGTGGTAGAGCCTTCAACCATCATAGAATCATAGAATCATAGAATGGTTACAGCACGGAAGGAGGCCATTCGGCCCGTCGAGCCTGTGCCAGCTCTCTGCAAGAGCACTTCAGCCAGTCCCGCTCCCCCGTCCTTTCCCCGTAGCCCTGCAAATTTTTTTCCTTCAGATAGTTATCCAACTCCCTTTTGAAAGCCATGATTGAATCTGGCTCCATCACTCTCTCAGGCAGTGCATTCCAGATCATAATGTGGAGATGCTGGTGTTGGACTGGGGTGGACAAATGTGAGAAGTCGCACAACACCAGGTTATAGTCCAACAGCTTTATTTGAAATCACAAGCTTTCGGAGCGCTGCTCCTTCGTCAGGTGAATCTCGTATCTTCACCTGACGAAGGAGCAGCGCTCCGAAAGCTTGTGATTTCAAATAAAGCTTCCAGATCATAACCACTCACTGCGAAAAAAGTTTTTTCTTATGTCGCCTTTGGTTCTTTTGCCAATCACCTTAAATCTGTGTCCTCTGGTTCTTGACCCTTCTGCCAATGGGAACAGTTTCTCTCTATCTACTCTGTCTAGACCCCTCATGATTTTGAACACATCAATCAAATCTCCTCTCAACCTTCTCTGCTCCAAGGAGAACAACCCCAGCTTCTCCAGTCTATCCACGTAACTGAAGTCCCTCATCCCTGGAATCATTCTCGTAAATCTTTTCTGCACCCTCTCTAAAGCCTTCACATCCTTCCTAAAGTGTGGTGCCCAGAATTGGACACAGTACTCCAATTGGGGCCGAACCAGTGTTTTATAAAGGTTCATCATAATTTCCACACTTTTGTACTCTATACCTCTATTTATGAAGTCCAGATCCTGTAAGCCTTTTCAACTGCTTTCTCAACCTGCCCTGCCACCTTCAACGATTTGTGCACATATACCCCCAGGTCTCTCTGTTCGTGCACCTCCTTCAGGATTGTACCATTTAGTTTATATGTCCTCTCCTCATTCTTTCTACCAAAATTTAACACTTCACACTTTTCTGTGTTAAATTTCATCTGCCACGTGTTCGCCCATTCCACCAGCCTGTCTATGTCTTCCTGAAGTCTATCACTCTCCTCCTCACTGTTCACTATACTTCCAAGTTTTGTGTCATCTGCAAATTTTGAAATTGTGCCCTGTACACCCACGTCCAAGTCATTAATATATATCAAGAAAAGCAGTGGTCCTAGAACTGACCCCTGGGGAACACCACTGTATACCTTCCTCCTGTCCGAAAAACAACCGTTCACCACTACTCTCTGTTTCCTGTCACTTAGCCAATCTTGTATCCATGCTGCCACTGTCCCTTTTATTCCATGGGCTTCAACTTTGCTGGCAAGCCTATTATGTGGCACTTTGTCGAACATCTTTTGGAAATCCATGTACACTACGTCAACCGCATTACCCTTATCAACCCTCTCTGTTAACTCATCAAAGAACTCAATCAAGTTAGTTAAACAAGATTTGCCTTTAACAAATCTGTGCTGGCTTTCATTAATTAATCCACACTTGTCCAAGTGACTGTTAATTTTGTCCCTGATTACTGTCTCTTAAAGCTTCTCCACTACCGAGGTCAAACTGACTGGCTGGGTTTATCTGTACACCCTATTTTGAACAAGGGTGTAACATTTGCAATTCTCCAGCCCTCTGGCACCACCCCTGTATCTATGGAGGATTGGAATATTATGGCCAGTACCTCCGCAATTTCCGCCCTCACTTCCCTCAGCATCCTAGGATGCATCCCATCCGCACCTGGTGATTTATCTACTTTAAGTACAGCCAGCCTTTCTAATACCTCCTCTTTATCAATTTTTATCCTATCAAGTGTCTCCACTACCTCCTCCTTCACTATGTCTATGGCAGCATCCTCTTCCTTGGTGAAGGCAGATGCAAAGTACTCGTTTAGTACCTCAGCCATACCCTCTGCCTCCATGCATAGGTCTCCTTTTTGGTCCCTAATCAGCCCCACCCCTCCTCTTACTACCCTTTTACTATTTATATGCCTATAGAAGACTTTTGGATTACCTTTTATATTGGCTGCCATTCTATTCTCATACCCTCTCTTTGCCCCTCTTATTTTCTTTTTCACTTCTCCTCTGACCTTTCTATATATAACCTGATTATCAGATGTATTTGCAACCTGACATCTGTCATACGCGCTCTTTTTCTGCTTCATCATATTGGCTATCTGTTTCGTCATCCAGGGAGCCCTGACTTTAGTTGCCCTGCCTTTCCCCCTAGTGGGAATGTACCTCAACTGTACCTGAACTATTTCCTCTTTAAAGGCAGCCCATTGTTCCATTACAGTTTTGCCTGCCAATCTTTGATTCCAGTTTACCCGGGCCAGATCCGTTCTCATCCCACTGAAACTGGCCTTCCCCCAGTTAAACATTTTTACTCTTGATTGCTCCCTTTTCCAAAGCTAATCTAAACCTTATGATACTATGATCACTGTTCCCTAAATGTTCACCTACTGACACTTGCTCCACTTGACCTATCTCATTCCCCAGAACCAGATCTAGCAATGCCTCCTCCCTCATCGGGCCGGAAACATACTGATCAAGAAAGTTCTCCTGAACACACTTCAGAAATTCTTCCCCTTCTCTGCCCTTAACACTATTATGATCCCAGTCTATATTAGGATAGTTGAAGTCTCCCATTATCACTACTCTATAGTTCTTGCTCCTCTCTGTAATTTCTCTGCAAATTTGCTCCTCCATATCTTTCCCACTATTTGGTGGTCTATAGAATACACCTAGTAGTGTCATGGCACCTCTATTATTTCTTAACTCTAGCCATATAGATTCTGTCCTTGACCCCTCCAGGATATTGGGAAATGTTGATGTTCCGAGGGACCTGGGTGTCCTTGTACACGAATCACTGAAAATTAACATGCAGGTACAGCAAGCAATTAGGAAAGCAAATGGTATGTTGGCCTTTATTGCAAGAGGATTTGAGTATAAGAGTAAAGACGTCTTACTGCAATTCTATAGGGCCCTGGTGAGACCATACCTGGAGTACTGTGTGCAGTTTTGGTCTCCTTACGTAAGGAAGGATATACTGGCCATAGAGGGAGTGCAACGAAGGTTCACCAGACTGATTCCTGGGATGGGGGGATGGTCCTATGAGCACAGAAACAGGTCATTCGGCCCAACTGGCCAATGCTGGTGTTTATGTTCCACAGGAGTCTCCTCCCAAACCCTCTTCATCTCACCCTATCAGCATATCCTTTTATTCCTTTTTCCCTCATGTGGTTTTCTAGCTATGCTATTCTGTGCTATTCTCTGCTCTTCACCTCAACCACTCCCTGTGGTAGCGAGTCCCACTTTCTCACCATGTTCTGGACAAAGAAGTTTCTCCTGAATTCCTCATCGGATTTATTAGTGACTATCTTATATTTACGACACCTTGTTTTGGATTCCCCACAAGAGGATTGGGGCGATTTTAACCCTACTCGCTCAGCAGAAACCTGGCGGGCGGGCAGTTAAAATCGTCCTGGCTCTTACCTGTCCGAAAGCCGCCATGATCATAGAGTCATAGGGGTAAAAATTGAGTCGCGCCCCATTTGGGGCGCTAACCTCGCCGGGGCGCTACTTTTAGCGCCCCGAAAAAATTAGCAGCCCCGCGCCGGAACTTCAGTGGTTGCGCCCCAAGAGGGAAGCGGGGCGCCACTGGAAGCACCCCGCATCCCTCTTGGGGCGCTGCGAGGGAATATCCTGGCGCTACGTGCCGCAGCGCCAGGCGCTGCGGCACGTCGCGCCGCGGTATTGCAGGCCTTCCTCCCCTTCTTAAAGGGGAGGGACCCTGCGCAGCGCGAACCGGGGCCCAGCTGGGCCCCCAGGGATCGGGAGTGCCGGCAAAAGAGCCCGGCACTCAAGAGAAGTGCCGGGCTCTTGGAGCGCAGCCGGCACTTCACGGTGGGGGGGCTTCACGGGGGCCGGGGACAGCAACGGGGGCAGGTGCTGGCAGGCGGCCAGCAACAAAAATGGCCGCCTGCCACCTCCCCTTTAAATATTGCCGCCCCGGCCGCACGTACGCCTCCCTGAACCCGTCGGACATAGCGTCTGGCGGTAAATCAGGGGGCGTGACTGAAGATCGCGGCTGGAGCGCGAGCGGGGTGCTGCGCACGGCGATGACGTCATCGCCAGCGGCGCAGTGCCACAGGGCGCTACCGGCTGGCGCCGCCGCTAACCTCCCGCTGAATTTTACGGGAGGCGTGGGCGGCGCTGCGCCCGGGCGTTAGCTGCTTTACGCCCCATTAGCGCCCTCTTAAGGTGCTAACGGGAGGCGCAAGCAGCTGAATTTTTCCCCCATGGAGTCATAACGGCACAGAAGGAGGCCATTCGGCCCATCGAGTCCGTGCCGGCTCTCTGTAGAGCGATCCAGTCAGTCTCGTTCCCCCGCTCTATCCCCGTAGCCCCGCAAGTTTATTTCCCTCAAGTGCCTATCCAGTCTTCCCTTGAAAACATTGAGTGTCTCCGTTTCCACCACTTCCGTCGGCAGCAAGTTCCAGGTCCTCACCACTCGCTGCGTAAAAAAGCTTTTCTCACATCCTCCCCTCTATCTCTTGCCCAAAACCTTAAATCTGTGTCCCCTAGTCCTTGTACCATCAACTAGTAGGAACAGCCTTTCCCAGTCTAGCCTATCAAACCCGTCATAATCTTGTACACCTCTATCAAATCACCCCTCAACCTCCTTTGCTCTAATGAAAACAAATCCAGCTTCTCCAACCTGTCCTTGTAGCTAAGATCCCCCCAATCCCCAGAACCATTCTGGTAAATCTCCTCTGCACCCGCTCAAGTGCCTCACAACATCTGCAATTTTAACCTGCTCTCCTGAGCAGGCAGCAAGGACGCACGCCCGGAGCCAACGGGGTCCTTCTTTACAAGTGCATGTTGCGGCCCGATGACATCATTGAGACCCGACTGTAATTTTATCTCAGGCCTGAGCGGGGAATCCACCTGGAGTTAAAATCGGGGCCTTGTCTACCCTGTTAAACCCCTTCATAATTTTAAAGACCTCTATTAGGTCACCACTCAGCCTTCTCTTTTCTAGAGAAATGAGCCCCAGCTTGTTCAGTCTTTCCTGATAGTTATAACCTCTCAGTTCTTAGTTATTATTGTAAATGAGCAAATTTAGCATTAAGGTCTACATTTTGCAACCCATACCTGTTGTATTTTATACATGGTTGCAGCAGGACTGGGAAACAATGAAGACTTAATCAGCAAGCTTTACACTTATCCTTACATCCTTCAATCCTGTTCTTAACTAACTATTTATCTCCCTGTATTCTAATGGAGATAGCTGACAGATTATTATCTACTTCCGATGGGAGTCTAGTCTACACAGGTACTAATTCATGGAGAGAAATCCTCAAATCGTTAGGATATTTTGAGTCTTGCCAACCATACGTCCTTCGAGCCTGCTCCGCCATTCAATAAGATCATGGCTGATCTTCAACCTCAACTCCACTTTCCCGACGAACCCCATATCCCTTGATTCCTCTAGAGTCCAAAAATCTATCGATCTCAGCCTTGAATATACTCAACGGCTGAGCATCCACAGCCCTCTGGGGTAGAGAATTCCAAAGATTCACAACCCTCTGAGTGAAGAAATTCCTCCTCATCTCAGTCCTAAATGGCCAACCCCTTATCCTGAGACTATGCCCCTAGTTCTAGACTCTCCAGCCAGGGGAAACAGCCTCTCAGCATCTACCCTGTCAATCCCCCTCAGAATCTGATATGTTTCAATGAGATCACCTCTCATTCTTCTAAACTCCAGAGAGTATAGGCCCAATCTACTCAATCTCTCCTCTTAGGACAACCCTCTCATCCCAGGAATCAATCTAGTGAACCTTCGTTGCACTGCCTCTAAGGCAAGTATATTCTTCCTCAGATAAGGAGACCAAACCGAATAGAGATGAAATACCAGGCTTAACCTTGTAGTTAGTCACCATTCGGCCCATCTTTGTTCATCCATCCAGAAACATCCTGCAATCCCCCCATTGCTACATCCAATTGTCTCGAAAATGATTCCAGGGTTTTGCCTCCATTACACTATCTGGAAGTCTATTCAACACGTTGGTCACTCTATAAAGAAGAATTTCCTGATACTGTTCCTAAATTTATCATATACTAGTTTGAATCTATTTCCCCTTGCCCCACTCTCACTATTTAACATAAAGGAATATTCCAGTTTCACCTTTATCATTTCCTTAACTATCTTCTCAAAGATCAACTCAGAAGCCTCCTTTCCAGGTTGAAATGCCTGTGTTTCTCCAGTCTGGCCTCTTGCGCATCCCCGATTTCCATCGCTCCACCATTGGCGGCCGTGCCTTCAGCTGCCTAGGCTCTAAGCTCTGGAATTTCCTCCCCAAACCGCTCCACCTCTCTCTCCTCCTTTAAGTCGTTTCTTAAAATCTACGTCTTTGACCAAGCTTTTCGTCACCTGTCCTAACTACCCAGATATTAATTGGACAGAAGAGGTAGGTAAAGGGATAAGGGAATGGAGTTCCTACAATGTGTACAGGACTCCTTTCTAACCCAATATGTAAAAAGCCCAACAAGGGATGATTCGCTATTGGATCTAGTAATGGGGAATGAACCAGAGCACATAAGAGAAGTAAAAGTAGGGGAACATCTAGGCAATAGTGACCATAATATAATACGCTTTAAGATAATAATTGAGAAGGACATAGGTATGACAAAGACCATGGTAATAGATTGGGGAAAAGCTGATTTTGAGGGACTGAGAATAGAACTTTGCAAAATAACATGGACAACAGTATTGGCAAACAACGATGTAGAACAGCAATTGGAAACATTTAAAACAGTGTTCAATAGAATGCAGGAACAATATATTCCGCTAATAAACAAGAACAAGCTAAACACTAATCAGACACCATGGATGAATAAAGCCACCAGGGAAAAATTGAGGGTAAGGAAGGAGGCATACATTAAGTAGATGGGCAGCAGGGGAGAGCATGATAAGGGAAAATATAAAGGGATTGGGAGAGAAGTCAAAAAAACAATTAGGAAGGCAAAGAGGAACTATGAAATTAAATTATCAAGGAACATAAAACAAAATAGTAAAATATTTTACAGGCACATAAATAAAAAAAGGAAGGTTGAGATGGGAATAGGGCCACTAAGGGATGGAGACGATAATACCACAGGTAGCAATAGAAAGATGGCAGAAATATTAAATAATTACTTTGCTTCAATATTTACCAGGGAGATAGAACAGGTGGCGATGACATTGGATGATGAGATTAGTAATGAATTAACTGCAATTAAAATAAAATGAGGAGATATACTAAATAAACTAATGGAACTCAAAGGTCTGGACGGATTACATCCGCGCATTTTAAAAGAATCCAGGGAAGAAATAGCAGAGGCATTACTACACATATTTAGTAATTCGTTAGAACAAGGTGTAGTGCCAGAGGACTGGAGGATAGCTAACGTAATACCTATATTTAAGAAGGGAGATCGAACATGTCCAGGGAACTATAGACCAGTCAACTTAACATCGGTGGTAGGAAAAATAATGGAATCCCTACTAAAGGAAAAAATAGAAGAACATCTAGAAATGAAAAATATAATAATAAATAGTCAGCATGGATTTCAAAAGGGAAAGTCTTGACTAACCTAATTGAATTTTTTGAAGAGGTCACAGAGAAAGCAGACAAGGGTAATGTAGTAGATGTAATTTATCTAGATTTTCAAAAGGCCTTTGATAAGGTACCACATAATAGACTAATGAATAAGGTTAGGCAATGCGGAGTCAGGGGACAAGTAGCAGAATGGATAGCTAGCTGGCCAATACTGAGGAGGACTGCAACAAATTACAGGAAGTCATTAATAAACTTGCAGAATGGGCATATAATCGGCAAATGAAATTCTAGACAGATAAATGTGTGGTATTACATTTTGGTAAGAAAAATAGGGAGGTCACATATTACTTGGAAAATAAGAATCTAAATGGGGTAGAGGAACAAAGGGATCTCGGAGTACAAATACACAAATCACTAACAGTAGCGACACAGGTTAACAAGGCCATAAAAAAAGCAAACCAAGCACTAGGGTTTATTTCTAGAGGGATAGAATTGAAAAGTAGGGAAGTTATGCTAAACTTGTATCGAACCCTGGTTAGATCACACTTGGAGTAGTGTGTGTAATTCTGGTCGGCATATTATAAAAAGGATATAGAGGCACTGGAGAGGGTGCAGAGAAGATTTACAAGGATGATACCAGAAATGCGAGGGTATACATATCAGGAAAGGATGAACAGGCTGGGTCTCTTTTCTCTTGAAAAAAGAAGGCTGAGGGATGACCTAATAGAGGTCTTTAAAATTATGAAAGGTTTTGATAGAGTGGATACAGAGAGAATGTTTCCACTTGTGGGGAAGAGCAAAACTAGAGGCCATCAATATAAGATAGTCACCAAGAAATCCAATAGGGAATTCAGAAGAAACTTCATTACCCAAAGAGTGGTGAGAATGTGGAACTCGCTACCACAGGGAGTGGTTGAAGTGAATAGTATAGATGCATTCAAGGGCAGGATAGACAAGCATATTAGGGAGAAGGGAATAGAGGGTTATGCTGATAGAGTTAGATGAGGAAAGACGGGAGGAGGCTCGAGTGGAGCATAAACGCCGGCATGGACTGGTTGGGCCGAATGGCCTGTTTCTGTGCCGTATATCCGATGTAATCCTATGTAATGTCTCCTTATGTGGCTTGGTGTCATGTTTTGTTTGATAATCGCTCCTGTGAAGCACCTTGGGACGTTTTACTACATTAAAGGCGTTATATAAATACAAGTTGTTGTTGTTGAATTTACAGCACAGAAACAGGTCAGTCAGCCCAACAGGTCTGTGTCAGTGTTTATGCTCCACACGAGCCTCCTCCCACCCTATTGCATCTCACCCTATCACCATATCCTTCTATTCCTTTCTCCCTCATGTGCTTATCTAGCTTCCCCTTAAATGCATCTAATTGGTATTCGTTTCAACCACTCCCTGCGGTCACGAGTTCCACATTCTCACCACTCTCTTTGGGTAAAAAAGCTTCTCCTGAATTCCCAGAAAGTGCACTTGTGCGAATATTGGTTGGAGGGCATAATCAAGGCTTGGCTGTGATGCTAGTCATGGTCAAATTGCAATGGGAGATAATTGAAAGAAAAAAATAATTTGCCATTAATTCCACTCACCTTTTAAAAATTAAAATGCTTTCTAAAAACTCAAGTAAATTGTATTCCTCAGACCTCCCCCATCCACTGCTTCACTTTACCTCCTCAAAGAATTCCAGTAGATTCATGAGGCATGACCTACTGCTTTTAAATCCATGAGACTATCCCTTCTGCTTTCTAGATGAATATTGATGGCCTCCCATAAAATGCTCTCGAGCATTTCCTCTCCAGTTGATGTTAGGCTAACTGCTATGTAATTCTCTGATTCATGTCTGACTGCTTCTTGAATATTCACTGTCCTCCGGTTATCACTCAGATAGAGCTTGGTGATGAATGGAGCTCCTGGGAGTATTGCCCAGAGCCTTGCCCCTCTCCTCGCGGGTTCTGGTCCCTCTGTAAACATCTTTTCTTTTTCTTTCCAACTTTCACCCCCTCCTTTCCTGAAAGGCAGTGGCTCTCGGTGGGACATTGGGGGTTGCTCATGCTAGCTGCCCTGAGGTGCCTAGCCTAATTGGGTCTTTCTTCGTTCTTCAGCCGATGAAGAAGGAGTTTTGGCAAGCTATTTGACTATGAGGGGCATTACGGCTGAGGCCAAGTTAACAGCCACGCACATGCATCAGTGGCAATCAAGAGTAGGTATCTTGGCTGGTTTTGCCCTCCCTACCCTGAGGGTTCTGGTACTAATTGTAACTCGCCTACTGCCTTCTGGGTTGAAATCGGTTAACTCAACACAAACTGGCCCGTAGACTCAATTCCACATGGGATTAAACTCACCAGTGAACTACTGGGGAAACACCAGGTTACTGCTCTTTAAGTGGTCACTCGCCACATGGAAATGTGTTGGGCAAACCTGGTTTTTGGTTGGGAGGGAGGAAAGCCCCGGGTTGGTAGGTCACAATGACGTCACACGCCAGTAATCTGTCGCGGGTGACATCATGTTACATAGAATTACATGGAATCTACAGCACAGAAACAGGCCATTCGGCCCAACCAGTCCATGCCGGCGTTTATGCTCCACTCGAGCCTCCTCCTGTCTTTCCTCATCTAACTCTCTCAGCGTAACCCTCTATTCCCTTCTCCCTCATATCCTTATCGAGCTACCCCTTAAATGCATCGACGCTATTCGCCTCCACTACCCCGTGTGGGAGTGAGTTCCACATTCTCACCACTCTCTGGGTAAAGAAGTTTATCCTGAATTCCCTATTGGATTTCTTGGTGATTATCTTATATTGATGACCTCTAGTTTTGCTCTTCCCCACAAGTGGAAACACAGTCTCTGAGAAAAGAGACCCAGCCTGTTCATCCTTTCCTGATATGTATATTCTCACAGTTCTGGTATCATTCTTCTAAATCTTCTGTGCACCCTCTCCAGTGCCTCTATATGCCTTTTATAATATGGCGACCAGAACTGCACACAGTACTTCAAGTGTGGTCTAACCAAGGTTCGATAGAAGTTTAGCATAACTTCCCTACTTTTCAATTCTATCCCTCTAGAAATAAACCCCAGTGCTTGGTTTGCTTTTGTTTTGGCCTTATTGACCTGCGTCGCACGGTTTAGTGTTTTGTATATTTGTACTCCCAGATCCCTTTGCTCCTCTCCAGTAGGTCACAGTGACATCACACACCAGTAATCTGTCACTGGTGACATCAGGTCGCGTCTCTACAAAGCAGGGAGCTAAGGAGCTTTCACCAAAAAAATCAAGAAGGTGTTGCTTTAAGATGCAATAGAGGCAACTCAGAAACATTGGGGGTAATTTTCAGCTTCACCCTTGTGGAGTGGAGTGGAGTGAATCGCCTGCCCAACTTTTATTTTTATTGATTTCAATGGAATTTCAAATCCAGCGGGTTCTATAACGGGCAGGTGAGCTTATCACACACGTGGTGAAGGTGAAGATTACCCCCATTGCCTTTACATTACATTTACATTCAAATTTTCCCACATTACAACAGTGACTACACTTCAAAAGTACTTCATTGGCTGTACAGCGCTTTGGGACGTCTGGTGGTGGTGAAAGGTGCTGTAGGAATGCAAGTTTTCAAATCCCTCCATGGCCTCGCCCCCCTCCCTACCTCTGTAATCTCCTCCAGCCCCTCAACCCCCCGAGATATCTACGCTCCTCTAATTCTGCCCTCTTGAGCAACCCTGATTATAATCGCTCAACCATTAGCGGCCGTGCCTTCTGTTGCCTCGGCCCGAAGCTCTGGAATTCCCTCCCTAAACCTCTCCACCTCCTTTAAGATGCTCCTTAAAACCTACCTCTTTGACCAAGCTTTTGGTCACCTGCCTAATTTCTCCTTATGTGGCTCAGTGTCAAATTTTTTGTCTTCTAACACTCCTGTGAAGTGTCTTGGGACGTTTTACTACGTTAAAGGTGCTGTATAAATACAAGTTGTTGTTGAAGTCTTTCTTTCTTTAATTTCAGTAAATGGCTTGGTGTGCGCTAAAGACAAGGGGGGAGAAATTGGGCACCTTGGCGCCTCCCATTATCGCCTCCGGGTGGCGCTAACGGGGCGCTAAGCCCTTACCGCCCGAGCGCGGCAAGAAGATCGACTCCCGCCATACTCGGCGGGAGGTTCACGGCGGCGGTATGGCGTTGCGCCCCCGATCTCCTTCGCCCGGAGATCGTGATGTCATCGGCGTACGCAGCGACCCGGCAGTGACCCGGACCCGAACTTCGGTTCCGCCCCCTGCAGCATCGCCGGGCGAAAACACCGGCAGCTGCAGGTAGGCGTTGACCGGGAGGCCGGGCACCTCGGGGGGGCGATACTTAAAGGCGAGGAGGCCGAGGTAAGTGGAAAAAATTCTGAAATGATCTTTATCTTTTTTATTTAATTTCTCTTCGCCAGCGATCGATCAGTCCGGCACTCTACTGCAGCGCATCGGGTTGATGCGGTCGGATCGCGGTGGCCGTCGGGGACCAGGTAAGTTTTGTCCTTTGAGAGCCTGCAGCGACGGCCCTTCCCTTTAAGGGAGGGAAGGAGCCTTCCACCGCGGCAGCGCTGCCCGGCCCAGTGTACAGCGCTGCTCACCACCCCACCCCGCCCCGCCCGCCCCGCCCCGCCTGCTGCCCGTTGCGCTCCAGGAAGGAAGTGGACGCTTGATTTAACGCTTGATTTAGCGCTCCACTTCCTTCCTGGAGCGCAAACTCCAAATCTTTTAAAAGTTGAAAGACATCAGCCCCTGGCGCACATTTTTTCAACTTTTAAAAGTTAGCGCCCGTAATGGGGCGATACCGAATTTCTCCCCCAAGGAATTAAAATCAGTGAACAGCAGACAGCGATCGCTATAAGGTTTCTCAATTTCAGAACGATCGCTGGCAATTCCTGCTCAAATTTTAGACTATTTTAATCGCCCAAGAGTCCTATCCCCCTAAATCGGTCTTGGGTTTTATATCTGTACCTTTGCCTCTCCCAGGAGATTACGTGGCTGCTGGTGGGTGGAGGGACGTCGTGAATCATGATACTGAAGGCATCACAACTGTGCAGGGCAGGCTCGATGGACCACCTGCTCTTTTCCTGCCTGTCATTTTCTCTCTGGTGAAAATAGCCGTTTCATAAAGTACCTGGATCTTGGAGAGAGAAAACAGCAACAAGACAGATTAGAGCAGTTTATCAGCCCGGCATCACCAGAAGTATTTCCGTTTTGATTAAAAATATTGCCATGACACTTTCCCCCTCGCCCTCGGCTGAAGGTGCGGATTCGGACTGAGGGGCAGCTCCACAGGTGTTGGGTGCTCTCTGTTCCCTCACCAATGGACATTCTAAATTTAGACAATGAGCATTGGCTGGGGGAGGAGGCATTGGAGCTGAGCCTGAGCCTGTCCTCCCCCAGTCTACACACACACACACACACACACATCCACACACAGACACACACAAACACACACACACACACAAACACACACACACACACACAAACACACACACACAGACACACACAAACACACACACAAACACACACACACACACACACACAAACACACACACACACACACAAACACACACACGCAGACAGACACACACACACAGACACACACACACACAGACAGACACACACACACACACAGACACACACACGCACACATCCACACACACACACAGGCATCCACACACACACACACTCACACACACAGACACCCACACACACACAAACATCCACACACACACTCACACACACAGACATCCACACACACACACACACAGACATCCACACACACACACACAGACATCCACACACACACACACACAGACATCCACACACACACACACAAACATCCACACACACACACACACACACAGACACACACACAGACATCCACACACACACACACACACACAGACATCCACACACACACACACAGACACAGACATCCACACACACACACACACACACACACACAGACACACACACAGACATCCACACACACACACACAGACACACACACACACACACACACACACAGCCACACTCACATGCATAAAAAAGACCTGCATTTATATAGCGCCTTTCACGACCACCGGACGTCCCAAAGCACTTTACAGCCAATGAAGTGTAGTCACTGTTGTAATATAGGAAACATGGTAGCCAATTTGCACACAGCAAACTCCCACAAACAGATAACCTGCTTTAGTGATGTTGATTGAGGGATCGATATTGGCTAGGACACCAAGGAGAACTCCCCTGCTCTTTGAAATAGTGCCATTGGATCTTTTACATCCACCTGAGAGAGCAGACAGGGCCTCAGTTTAACGTCTCATCCAAAAGGCAGCACCTCTGACTGTGCAGCACTCCCTCAGTACTGCAGTGGGCGTGTCAGCCTAGATTTTTGTGCTCAAATCTCTGGAGTGGGACTTGAATCCACAGCTTTCTGACTTCAGAGGCAAGAGTGCTACCCACTGAGCCACAGCTGACACATGTGTATGCCTACATTCAATCTGTTTATAATGTCAGCTCAGCAGTTGAAGCTCTAGCTCCAGGTTCCTGCAGCTTTTCACATTCCTCACTCTCAATATATTCATTTTTTCCAGCTTTCAGTTGATTTTGGGATACCTCATTAACTGGTACACATATACCTTCATACATGCGCACATTCATACACATACATACACACACACACACACACACACACACACACACATAAATAAACATACATGCACAGTCACACATTCACACACACAAATGCAGTTTCTGCAGGGGTCACTGGATAATGATTAGGAGCAGGAGGCCTGGCTGATTTTCACGAGAGCGGAGATGACTGGTAACGTCCCTCCTCCTGCCCAGCTCTGATGTGCCAGGCTTTGTTTTGCACAGATTATGATGGAGTTGCTTGTCATATATAGAAATGTGCTTGATGTGACTGCAATTGAACCCGTGCTGTGTCCAGTAATTCCTTTCCACCAGAGGGCAGTGTGGAGTCATGCTCGCTGGTTGGAAGGAATTCTCCAGCTTGCAGTTGTTGCATCAGATCCACCCAAAGTGCCAAATATTTACAACCCTATTTGGTCATAAAATATTAACTTGATTGTCAGCGGCTCAGTCAGTAAATGCACTGGACTGTGGAAGAGAGGAGTGGAGTAGAGGGAAAGTGGAGAGTAGGAGAGAGGGAGAGAGAAGGGGTAGGGGAGAGGGAGAGGGTGAGGGAGAGGGAGAGGGGTAGAGTAAAGAAGGTTAAGGGGAGATTTGATAGAGGTGTTCAAAATTATGAGGGGTTCTGATAGAATAAATAGGGAGAAGCTGTTTCCACTGGCAGAAGGGTCGGTAACCAGAGGAAACAGATTTAAGGTAATTGGCAAAGAGCCAGAGGGGGAGATGAGGAGAATTTGTTTTACGCAGCGAGTTGTTGTGATCTGGAATGCGCTGCCTGAAAGGGCGGTGGAAGCAGATTCAATAGTAACTTTCAAAAGGGAATTGGATAAATACTTGAGGGCAAAAATTACAGGGATAACAACAACAACAACTTATATTTATATAGCGCCTTTAACGTAATAGAACGTCCCAAGGTGCTTCACAGCAGCGTTAGAAAAAGAAACAAAATTTGACACCGAGCCATATAAGGAGATATTAGGGCAGATGACCAAAGCTTGGTCAAAGAGGGATGTTCAAAAGGCCAGAATAGGCGGCGTGTAGAGGTCGAGGAGGACTATAGGACTGGAGGAGGTTACAGAGATAGGGAGGGGCGAGGTCATGGAGAATTTGAAAACAAGGATGAGAATTTTAAAATCGAGGCGTTGCTTAACCTGGACGTCATTTTCCTACGCTGGTATAATGGTGTCTGGTGACGTTTTGGCCTCACTGCTGCCTTTGCTTTATGAGTTTCTATAGTTGGACGGGTTGATGTACCCATTCCATGCGGGGCTTGAGCTTTGCAGGGAGTCCACTTGATGCAGAAGTCCATCATAGGCAGAGGAGGTCAGGAATAAGAACGAGATTTTTGGAACATTTCTCTTATTTGATCCTCAGGGAGCAGACTTTTTTTTATTCGTTCATGGGATGTGGCCGTCGCTGGCAAGGCCGGCATTTATTGCCCATCCCTAATTGCCCCTTGAGAAGGTGGTGGTGAGCCTGCCTTCTGAACCGCTGCAGTCCGTGTGGTGAAGGTGCTCCTACAGTGTTGTTAGGGAGGGAGTTCCAGGATATTGACCCAGCGACGATGAAGGAACGGCCAATATATTTCCAAGTCAGGATGGTATGTGAATTCGAGGGGAACTTGGAGGTGATGGTGTTCCCATGCTCCTGCTGCCCTTGTCCTTCTAGATGGTAGAGTTCGCGGGTTTGGGAGGTGCTGTCGAAGAAGCCTTGGCGAGTTGCTGCAGTGCATCTTGTAGATGGTACACACTGCAGCCACGGTGGTGGAGGGAGTGAATGTTTAAGCTGATGGATGGGGTGCCGATCAAGGGGGCTGCTTTGTCCTGGATGGTGTCGAGCTTCTTTAGTGTTGTTGGAGCTGCACTCATCCAGGCAAGTGGAGAGTATTCCATCACACTCCTTACTTGTGCCTTGTAGATGGTGGAAAGGCTTTGGGGAGTCAGGAGGTGAGACACTCGCCGCAGAATACCTAGCCTCTGACCTGTCTTGTTGCCACAGTATTTATGTGGCTGGTCCAGTTAAGTTTCTGGTCAATGGTGACCCCCAGGATGTTGATGGTGGGGGATTCAGCGATGGTAATGCCATTGAATGTCAAGGGGAGGTGGTTAGACTCTCGCTTGTTAGAGATAGTCATTGCCTGGCACTTGTATGGCGCGAATGTTACTTGCCACTTATCAGCCCAAGCCTGAATGTTGTCCAGGTCTTGCTGCATGCGGGCATGAACTGCTTCATTATCTGCGGAGTTGCGAATGGAACTGAACACTGTACAATCATCAGCGAACATCCCCACTTCTGACCTTATGATGGAGGGAAGGTCATTGATGAAGCAGCTGAAGATGGTTAGACCTAGTACACTGTCTTGAGGAACATCTGCAGCGATGTCCTGGGGCTGAGATGATTGACCTTCAACAACCACAATCATCTTCCTTTGTGCTAGGTATGACTCCAGCCAGTGGAGAGTTTTCCCCCCGATTCCCATTGACTTCAATTTTACTCAGGCTCCTTGATGCCACACTTGGTCAAAGGGCTGTCACTCTCACCTCACCTCTGGAATTCAGCTCTTTCATCCATGTTTGGATCAAGGCTGTAATGGGGTCTGGAGCCGAGTGGTCCTGGCGGAACCCAAACTGAGCATCGGTGAGCAGGTTATTGGTGAGTAAGTGCCACTTGATAGCACTGTCGACAACACCTTCCAACACTTTGCTGAGGATTGAGAGTAGACTGATGGGGTGGTAATTGGCTGGATTGGATTTGCCCCGCTTTTTGTGGACAGGACATACCTGGGCAGTTTTCCACATTGTCGGGTAGATGCCAGTGTTGTAGCTGTACTGGAACAGCTTGGCTAGAGGCACGGCTAGTTCTGGAGCACAAGTCTTCAGCACGATAGCTGGGATGTTGTCGGGGCCCACAGCCTTTGCTGTATCCAGTATGCTCAGCCGTTTCTTGATATCATGTGGAGAGAATCGAATTGGCTGAAGACTGGCTTCTGTGATGGTGGGGACCTCAGGAGGAGGCCGATATGGATCATCCACTCGACACTTCTGGCTGAAGATGGTTGCAAACGCTTCAGCCTTGTCTTTTGCACTCACGTGCTGGGCTCCACCATCATCGAGGATGGGGATATTCATGGAGCCTCCTCCTCCTGTTAGTTGTTTAATTGTCCACCACCATTCACGACTGGATGTGGCAGGACTGCAGAGCTTTGATCTGATCCGTTGATTGTGGGATCGCTTAGCCCTGTCTATAGCATGCTGCTTCCACTGTTTAGCATGCATGTAGTCCTGTGTTGCAGCTTCCCCAGGTTGGCACCTCATTTTTAGGTACGCAAGGTGCTGCTCCTGGCATGCTCTTCTACACTCCTTATTGAACCAGGGTTGGTCCCCTGGCTTGATGGTAATGGTAGAGTGAGGGATATGCTGGGCCATGAGGTTACAGATTGTGGTGGAATACAATTCTGCTGCTGCTGATGGCCCACAGCGCCTCATGGATGCCCAGTTTTGAGCTGCTAGATCTGTTCTGAATCTCTTCCATTGAGCACGGTGGTAGTGCCACACAACACGATGGAGGGTGTCCTCAGTGTGAAGATGGGACTTCGTCTCCACAATGACTGTGCGGTGGTCACTGCTACCAATGCTGTCATGGACAGATGCATCTGCGACAGGTAGATTGGTGAGGACGAGGTCAAGTAGGTTTTTCCCTCGTGCTGGTTCTCTCACCACCTGTTGCAGGCCCAGACTGGCAGCTATGTCCTTCAGGACTCGGCCAGCTCGGTCAGTATTTTTGCTACCGAGCCACTCTTGGTGATGGACATTGAAGTCCCCCACCCAGAGTGCATTCTGTGCTTTTGCTACTCTCAGTGCTTCTTCCAAGTGGTGTTCAACACGGAGGAGTACTGATTCATCAGCTGAGGGAGGGCGGTAGGTGGTAATCAGCAGGAGGTTTCCTTGCCCATGCTTGACCTGAAGCCATGAGACTTCATGGGGTCCGGAGTCAATGCTGAGAACTCCCAGGGCCACTCCTTTCCGACTGTATACCACTGTGCCGCCACCTCTGGTGGGTCTGTCCTGCTGGTGGGACAGGACATACCCAGGGATGGTGTTGGAGGAGTTTGGGACATTGGCTGAAAGGTATGATTCTGTGAGTATGACTATGTCAGGCTGTTGCTTGACTAGTCTGTGGGACAGCTCTCCCAATTTTGGCACAAGTCCCCAGATGTTGGTGAGGGGGACTTTGCAGGGTTGGCTGGGCTTGGTGTGCCATTACCACGTCCGTAGCCGATGCCGAGGTCAATGCCGGCTGGTCCGTCCGGTTTTATTCTTATTATTGTTTTCTGTAGTGGTTTGTTACAACTGAGTGGCTTGCTCGGCCATTTCAGAGGGCAGGTCTGGAGTCACATATAGGCCAGACCGGGTAAGGACGGCAGATTTCCTTCCCTAAAGGACATTAGATTTTTATTCCAGATTTATTTAATTAACTGAATTTAAATTCCCCAGCTGCCGTGGTGGGATTTGAACTCACGTCTCCGGATCATTAGTTCAGGCCTCTGGATTACTAGTCCAGTCACATACATGCAACTGTACCCGCAACTGAGTCGGTTTCCATGGTGCCTCAGTCTCACACTGGAGGTTTTGGCGTTCTGCCGGTAGGTCTGGTTCTAGGGTCGGGTCCAAGAGATGTGCCGGATCGGGTCCTCCACAGTGCAGCCTCTTGAGCTTTCTGCCCAGACTCTGGGGTTCCATGTGTGGGGCACAGCCAGAAGATTCATTTTTAATTGGTCGCTCCTTTAATATGCCCCAGGGTTGAGCTGATAACACTAGAAGCAACAAGAGCAACGTGTGATAAACGTTGGGGGAGGGGAGGGGATGCGGGAACCGCGAGCTGGAGTTAGGGGAGGGGATCAAAGGTAGGGCTTTTGTAGCTGGGCAGCTGGGTGGCGAGTGGAGGGGTTTAGGAGGGGATTCCAGAGTGCAGAAAGGGTGGGAGTGGAAATTGGAGGTTGGCCTTTGCTCATTGACTTCTATGAATTGAATGCTGGATGTTTGTGTGTAAGAGGTGAGTGGGGAGGGGGTTGGGGTGGGGAAGGTGAGATGGTGGGGTCAGTGGATGGGGGGACGGGGACGGGGGGACGGGAAGATGGGGAGACGGGAGGACGGGGAGAGGGGGAGACGGGAGATGGGGAGACGGGGGAACGGGGGAACGGGGAGACGGGGAGACGGGGAGACGGGAGATGGGGAGACAGGGAGATGGGAGGATGGGGAGACGAGGGGATGGGAGGATGGGGAGACGGGGAGACGGGGAGATGGGGAGATGGGAGGACGGGGAGACGGGAGGACAGCGAAACGGGGAGATGGGAGGACAGCGAGACGGGGAGATGGGGAGACGGGAGGACGGGGAGACGGGAGACGGGGGGACGAGGGGACAGGGGGAACGGGGAGAAGGGGAGACGGGGGAAACGGGGAGAAGGGGAGATGGGGGAAACGGGGAGACGGGGAGATGGGGGGAACGGGGAGAAGGGGGGAACGGGGAGACGGGGAGACGGGGGGAACGGGGAGACGGGGGGAACGGGGAGACGGGGGAGACGGGGGGAACGGGGAGATGGGGGGAACGGGAGACGGGGGGACGGGGGGGAGGGGGGCGGGAGGACTGGGGACGGGGGGACCAACAGATTCCTTGACTTATTACAATGTATAAAATTCTTAGAGGGATTGACAGGGTAGAAACTGAAAAGTTGTTTCCCCTGGCTGGAGAGTCTAGAACCAGGGGTCACAGTCTCAGGATAAGGGGTCGGCCATTTAAGACTGAGATGAGGAGGAATTTCTTCACTCAGAGGGTTGTGAATCTTTGGAATTCTCTACCCCAGAGGTCCGTGGATGCTCAGTCTTTGAGTATATTCAAGGCTGAGATCGATAGATTTTTGGACTCTAGGGGAATCAAGGGATATGGGGATCGGGCGGGAAAGTGGAGTTGAGGTCGAAGATCAGCCACGATCTCATTGAATGGCGGAGCAGGCTCGAGGGGCCGTATGGCCGACTCCTGCTCCTGTGTCTTATGTTCTTATGTTCCCACAATCGTTCTACCGCGGCTACAGAAAAGCCTTTTGTTTTGCTGCCTCTGATGACTTGGTCCCTTCCTGGATTGTCCGAGGCCAGCAGACAAAAGGAAACATCCATCATCAGTGCTTGGCTCGATGAAGATGTGAAAATCAATGGAGGCTCTTGGCAGGTTATCTCTTCTCTTTGTCTGCTCATCGATGTGCCGTACATCTGTGAATCCCCAGTCTGTGGGGAGCTATAAGATGCAGCAACCAGAATAACAAGAGGTCAAAATGATCAGTTAGATTTGAAGATCTATTAAGCTGGTCGAGGTAATATATATGGTTATCAAGGTTAGAAGTGAGTATTAATTGATCCTGCCCTATAACCTAATGTATAATAATTAATGCTTGCCATTGTTTCAAATTACCTCAGTTATCTTGTTTGCCAGTTGGTGAGTTGGGACCGAAGGGGATAGATTGCTTTAGACATCAGAAACTGCCCAGATATCCAACATGGCCAGTGTTGGCCTGTTTACCTTGTGGTATCTCAACGTCTGAAAGTTTGCGAGAACCCTCAGTCTTCCTTAACCAGCACTGAAGTAACTACACATCTACAAGGTTGTGAGGCTACAGTTAAAGAACTTGCATTTCTATAGCGTCTTTCACAACCTCATGATGTCCCAAAGCGCTTTACAGCCAATGAAGTACTTTTGAAGTGTTGTCACTGTTGTAATGTAGGAAACGCAGCAGCCAATTTACGCACAGCAAGCTCCCACAAACAGCAATGTGATAATGACCAGATAATCTGTTTTAGTGATGTTGGTTGAGGGATAAATATTGGCCCCAGGACACCGGGGAGAATTCCCTGCTCTTCTTCAAAATAACGCCATGGGATCTTTTACGTCCACCTGAGAGGGCAGACGGGGCCTCTGTTTAACGTCTCATCCGAAAGACAGCACCTCCGACAGTGCAGCACTCCCTCAGTGTGACTGGGAGTGTCAGCCTGGTAGATGGACAGAATGGCAGGTTGTAGGTTTACCACTGGCAGGACAGGACCGTTCTTGAATGTTCAGGAATTTGGAAAACTTAAACTGGACACCAGGGGGGAAAAATTCAGTTGGTTGCGCCTCCTGTTAGCGCCTTAAGAGGGCGCTAATGGGGCGCAAAGCATCTAGCGCCCAGGCGCGGCGAAGTTTGCGCCGCTCGTGAAATTAACTAGACATTTTGCGGCGGCGCTAAACACTACCACCACGGTCTCCTGCGCCGGCAGATCATGACGTCAGTCGAGTGTGCAACGCCCCGGTATCGCCCCGGAGCGGATATTGAGTGGCGCCCCCTGCCTTACCGCCTGATGCTAGCAACAACAGGTTGAGGGGAGCGTTCTGCAGTCATGAAGGGAAAGGGGGAGCGCTATTTAAAGGTGACCGCTTCCTGCCTTTTATTGTTGGTGCCATTTTTGAACTACACATTCTGAGAGAGAGAGGGAGAGACTTCTGGAGAGATTCAATGTTGTTTGAAGGAGTTTTGGGTACTGAGCAGCACTTTGCAGGTTCATTTTGATTTGCCATTCCTTGTATCGATTTAGCAGAGACTGTGGGGGCTGCACTCTGAGCTCTTTGCCTGGTACTCTCCATTGTTCTTTCCAGCACATTTGATGTGCAAGTCTCTCCAGGCCGAGATTTAAGGCTGCAATGAACAGGATGTGGATGGAAAGCAAGATTAACCATCCCCTTTAAGAACTGGCCCGTGCCATTGTGTGTGTGTTCCATTGCTGACTGACATTACATGAGCTTCGCCAGCGCTCTGAGTTAGCGCCTCACTCCTCGGCCTTTGCGCCTTAAGACAGGTGTGCAGCGCCTGATTTAGCGCTCCAATCACCTCCCGGGGCGTTAAAAGTGAAGTTTCCAGTCAGTGGCGATAATTAGCGCCAGGCGCTAATTTTTGCGCCCGGACGATATTTGCGCCCCAAATGGGGCGCAACTGAATTTTCCCCCCCATGAGTCTGGGGTTTTGAAATGGAATGTCTCCCTGACAGGGACAGTGGGCAAGGCTGCCTACTCCTGCACTGTAGATTCTACTGGGTGGGGAAGGACGGGTGGAATTTTAACTCCCCAGATGGGAAAACGGCCTAGCGAATGGCCGACCCCTCCAGGGGACGTCAGAGGGAGGCTCCGCTGATTTTAACATCTGAGAGGGCAGACGGGGCCACGGTTTAACGTCTCATCCAAAAAAACAGCACCTCCGACAGTGCAGCACTCCCTCAGGACGGCCCTGGGTGTGTCAGCCTGGAACTTAACTGGTGCTTAAGTTTCATGGAGCGGGACTTGAACCCACGGCCTTCATAGGCTCAGAGGTGAGAGTGCCACCCCCTGAGCCACGGCTGACACTGTTGGTTAAGAGCTGTGCTCATGGCTTTATGCTTGTGGCCGTGGCTGTTCCCTAATATTGCAGGAAGACGCAGGATGTAAAACCTGCAGTGCTCCTGAGGGGTAAATCAGTCCACAGGCTGAACTAAACGTTGGGCACGAGCATTCGCCACTGCTCCCTGCGGTTGTTCACATTTAATGGCAGCAGCGCCTCATCTCCAAGGCCTTGTGGAAACCCACCTTGTGAGGTAGACGTGCCAGTGTGGCTCAGTGGGTAGCCGTCTCCCCGCTGAGTCAGAGGGTCGCGGGGTCACAGTCCCACTCCCGAGACTGGGGGTCGGGAACGTTGCGGGGATGCAGGGGATTTCCACTCAGCCGCCAATTTAACCCCGACCGCACCCACCCACCTCCTCTCTGGGCGGGCAGGGTTAAAATTAGGGCTGATGTGATTTACGCTTTGAGCACAGGCTCTGAACCCACTCAGTGTTTAAATGCAAATGATGTTATAGGAGTGGGTTTTGTACATGACACGCAGGACTTCAATTTATTTATGTGCAAACAAACACACACATGTGCAATGAGTTGGCGCATCCTCTTCAGTCTATAGTCTGAACGAGTGCATTTCCTGAACTTCAAAAAGATTAAATTTTTTTTTTACAAAATGAATGCTGGAATTTTGAAAGAAAACAGAAAATGCTGGAGATGCACAGTTGGTCAGTAGGAACTGATCCGTTCTAACATTGAAGCAAATGTAACCCCACTATTTAAGAAAGGAGGGAGAGAGAAAACGGGGAACTACAGACCAGTTAGCCTGACATCAGTAGTAGGGAAAATGCTAGAATCTATTATTAAGGACGTGGTAACAGGGCACTTAGAAAATAATAATAGGATTGGGCAGAGTCAACATGGATTTATGAAAGGGAAATCGTGTTTGACAAATCTGTTAGAGTTTTTTGAGGTTGTAACTAGCAGAATAGATAAGGGTGAATCAGTGGATGTGGTGTATTTAGATTTTCAGAAGGCCTTCAATAAGGTGCCACACAAGAGGTTATTAAACAAAATTAGGGCTCATGGGATTGGGGGTAATATACTAGCATGGATTGAGGATTGGTTAATGGACAGAAAACAGAGAGTAGGAATAAACGGGTAATTTTATGGTTGGCAGGCTGTAACTAGTGGGGTACCGCAGAGATCAGTGCTGGGGCCTCAGCTATTCACAATCTACATCAATGATTTGGATGAGGGGACCAAATGTAATATATCCTGATATTTGCTGATGATACAAAGCTGGGTGGGAATGTAAGTTGTGAGGAGGATGCAAGGAGGCTTCAAGGGGATATAGACA
>CM059437.1:3742564-3766765 GCA_030390025.1 Squalus acanthias | reverse complement strand
GGCTGGGGGCACACAATTTCCTGCCCAGCACTCACTACGAGTGAGCTGCTCCTCAGCGATGGTGTCCGATCGGGAATCGGCCCTTTGTACTCAGGATTATGAAGAGAGAAACAGAGGCCGGTACCGATCAGGGGCTCTTCTCTCTGGCAAAGAGAAGACCATGGGGTGACCTGATCAAGGTCCTTAAAATGATGAATGGGTTCGATAGGGTAGACGCAGAGAAGATGTTTCCACTTGTGGGGGAGACCAAAACTAGGGGCCGTAAATATAAGATAGTCACTAATAAATCCAATAGGGAATTCAGGAGAAACTTCTTTACCCAGAGAGTGGTGAGAATGTGGAACTCGCTACCACAGGGAGTGGTTGAGGCGAATAGTATAGATGCATTTAAGGGGAGGCTAGACAAGGGAGAAAAAAAATCGAAGGATATGCTGATAGGGTGAGATGAAGAGGGGTGGGAGGAGGCTCATGTGGAGCATCAACACCGGCACGGACCAGTTGGGCTGAATGGCCTGTTTCTGTCTGTACACTCGATGTAGTGAAACTCTGGATCTGGAGATGAGATGAAAACTAAAATTGAAATGATTTCTAGGAATAAAACAACACTGGACTTGGTCAATTTGCATCTGTGAGACTTGGAAACTGGGCTAAGGTGAGGAGGGTATATTGTCTGACTGGTGCTGTTTGCGTGTAAACATTTAACAAACTCATACTAAGTCTCTCCGTCTCATGTTTCAATGCGGAGATTAATCTGTTCGTAATAACCAGAGTCTATTGCAGTGCTGGGGAACAGTGCAGGTCCTCACTGATGGGATGGCAGAGGTGGGGGCGGGGAGCCTAAGCACGGCGGGGGGGGGGTTAAAGGAATCTACAACATGGAAGAGGGCATAGTGTCACTTGATCGAACGGTACCAGACAAGTACAGACTGAGATACATCAGTAATGAAGAAGGATTAAAGGCTTCTCGAAGCCCAAACTGCCACCTAGCACCAATCAGAGCCAGGCCATTCAGGAGTGATGTTAGGAAGCACTTCTTCACACAAAGAGTAGTGGAAATCTGGAACTCTCTCCCCCCAAAAGCTGTTGAGAATGAGGTTCAATTGATAATGTCAAAAGTGAGATTGAGAGATATTTGTTATGCAAGGCTTTTGGCACCAAGGTGGATAAATGGAGTCAAGATACAGATCAGCTATAATGTAATTGAATGGCGGAAGAGGCTTAATGGCCTGCTCCTGTGTAAGGGGGTTGGGGGCAATCTGCTCTAAGGACTCTACTGCTGTTGTTCTGAAAATGTCAACTAGGAGGCAGCTCAGGGTTGACTGTTTTATTTGTTCCTGGGATGTGGGCATCACCGGGAAGGATATCATTTATTGCCCATCCCTAATTGCCCTTGAGAAGGTGGTAGTGAGTCACCTTCTTGAACTGCTGCAGTCCGTGTGGCGAAGGTACTCCCACAGTGACTTTGTCGTGGTGGTTTGGTACAACTGAGTGGCTTGCTGGGCCATTTCAGAGGGCAATTAAGAGCCAACCACATTGCTGTGGGTCTGGAGTCACATGTAGGCCAGACCGGGTAAGGACGGTAGATTTTCTTCCCTAAAGGACATTAGTGAACCAGATGGGTTTTTACGACAATCCGTTAGTTACATGGTCACCATGACCGACATGAGCTTTTTTATTCCAGATTTATTTAACTAACATGAATTTATAATTCCCCAACTGCTGTGGTAGGAATTGAACTCATGTCTCCAGAATTATTAGTCCAGGACCATTCTGGTTTACTAGTCCCGTAACATAACCACTATGCTACCATTACTCTCAGTCTGACGCCCTCCTCTGGGCTGATGTTTGTGGGCCTCTATCCCAACTAAGGTCAGTGCCTTCAGGCGAGGAGAGAAATTAGGAGTAGAGCTGGAAAGACTTCCTCTGGTTGCTACATATTAACAACATCAAAAGTCAGTAATATGTTGAAGGATCCCGTAACGGTTCTGCTAGGAAGTACTGACGAGAGGACTGCTTCCCCACAGTGCCCTGTTTTGATAAAGCTCTTGTGCTATCGTTTCCATTTTCACTTTCTGTTCCAGTGCCGTGTCCTCTGACGGTGAGCCAGCAGCACAGTATAGCGATCACCCAGACTCTGCGATGCGAATACTTGACATTGACAGCAGACTGTTGGCTAACTGCCCCAAGCAAGCTTCTGTGGGCTCCTGCCTCTCTGCAACCGATTGTGCGTCACACCTTCACGCTAAGCGCATCCGGACATCTTTACCGAAGAAGAGAGACTTTGAACAGTGTCACCCACTATTCATCCCACATTGCACGCTAATCAATAAAGACATGGTACCGCCATTTTGTAGCTGTACTGTTAATGGTGCCTCATGGGATCGTGTTACAGTAGCAGATCCCAAAGGAAGTCCTTCCCGATACTATCCCGCCAATGGCAAAGATTTACCAACCCACCCAATTTCCCCCTCCCCCAGAGAATTTTCCAGCGATACCTGGGTCGGATTATTGCTTGGGGGCTAGGCTTACCAACCCTTCAGGAATTATAGATTAATCTCCAGGACACTGCTGGGAGCAAACCTGGGAGAAAAATCATAGGGCCATTAAAAACAATCATAGAATGATACAGCACAGAAGGAGGCCATTCGGCCCATCGTGCCCCTGCGGAAGAGCAGTCCAATTAGTCCCTCTCCCCTGCTTGGTTTTTTAAAATTCATTTCCAGGATGTGGGCAAGGCCACCATTTATTGGCCATCCCTAATTGTCCTTGAGAAGGTGGTGGTGAGCCACCATTTCAGAGGGCAGTTAAGAGTCAACTGTAATTGCTATAGGTCTGGAGTCACATCGAGGGCAGACCAGGTAAGGACGGCAGATTTCCTTCCCTAAAGGACATTAGTGAACCAGATGGGTTTTTATGACAATCCAGTAGTTTCATGGTCATCATTACTGATACTTTTTATTCCAGATTTATTTAATTAACTGAATTTAATTTCCCCAGCTGCCGTGGTGGGATTTGAACTCACGTCATTGGATAACTAGCCCAGTGACATAACCACTATGCTGCCGTTCCCCATTTTCCCATAGCTCTAGCAGATTTCTTCTTTTCAAGTATTTATCCAATGCCCTTTTGAAAGTTGCTATTGAATCAGCTTCCACCGCCCTTTCAGGCAGTGCGTTGTGTCTGTTTTTCATGTTCCTTTTGTTAATAGTTATAAAAATATTGGCGATGGGGAACAGGCTGTTTTTTCCGGGCGGGGCGATTGGCGGTGGGAAATCATGTGATGCAACCTCCAGGAACATGTCCAGCCACAGTCAGCAGCCCTGCTGGGGGCGGGTGCATTCAGTGACGTTCCCACCTCCTGCTGTGCGCCCCCTCCCCTGGGCTCTGGTAATCTTCAGTCCTCTTGATATATTTCCCTCTGTTTTCCCTGTTCGAACGCTACAGAGGACTCCTGTTAGGTTCAGGTGATTAGCATTCTAAAGAAAGAAATAATTGCATTTCTACAGCACCTTTCACGATCTCAGGACGTCCCAAAGCGCTTTACAGCCAATGAAGTACTTTTGAAGTACAGTCACTGTTGTAATGCAGGAAACGCGGCAGGCAATTTGCGCACAGCAAGCTCCCACAAACAGCAATGTGATAATGACCAGATAATCTGTTTTAGTGATGTTGGTTGAGGGATAAATATTGGCCCCAGGACACCAGGGAGAACTCCCCTGCTCTTCTTCGAATAGTGGCCGTGGGATCTTTTATGTCCTCCTGAGAGGGCAGACAGGGCCTCGGTTCAACATCTCATCCAAAAGACAGCACCTTCGACAGTGCAACATTCCCTCAGTACTGCCCCTCCGACAGTGCAGCGCTCCCTCAGTACTGCCCCTCCGACAGTGCAGCACTCCCTCAGTACTGCCCCTTCGACAGTGCAGCGCTCCCTCAGTACTGCCCCTCCTACAGTGCAGCGCTCCCTCAGTACTGACCCTCCGACAGTGCGGCGCTCCCTAAGTACTTACTGACCCTCCGACAGTGCAGCACTCCCTCAATACTGCCCCTCTGACAATGCAGCACTCTCTCAGTAATGCCCCTCCGACAGTGCAGCGCTCCCTCAGCACTGAGGCTCCGACAGTGCGGCGCTCCCTCAGTACTGCCCCTCCGACAGTGCAGCGCTCCCTCAGTACTGCCCCTCCGACAGTGCTGCGCTCCCTCAGTACTGCCCCTCCGACAGTGCGGCGCTCCCTCAGTACTGCCCCTCCGACAGTGCTGCACTCCCTCAGTACTGCCCCTCCGACAGTGCGGCGCTCCCTCAGTACTGCCCCTCCGACAGTGCAGCGCTCCCTCAGTACTACCCCTCCGACAGTGCGGCGCTCCCTCAGTACTGCACTGGAGATTCAGCCCGGATTTTGTGCTCAAGTCTCATGGAGTGGGGCTTGAACCCAGAACCTTCTAACTCGGGAGTGAGAGTGCTGCCCACTGAGCCACAGCTAACAAGAGAGTCTACCTCGGTGGGTGAACTCTCTCTAAACGTCGGAATAACCCGGAGGGAGGAACTAACAGAAACTTAGTCACCTCTCGCCGTTCATCATTTGCCCAGTCTGTGGAGGGATCCTCGTCACCGGATGGAACACAGTGCTACAGACAGATGTTGCTGCGTTCTCTGAAATCTCATGTAGAAAGTAAAATCGGTAATGAAACATTAATTTCAACATTACAGCAGGCCGATAAAGCTGTTCCATCTCCTATGAAGGAGATCTATCACTCTGATATTACCCTACATCTTGTTGCAGCAAATTCCCAGAGAATGGATCTGGGAATGAAACCAAATCCTCAAACCCAGAATTGAACCGCTGAGGGAGAAATGCTGAATGCGATCCTCCGACATTCCTTCCTAGTAACACAGTAAAAAATAACAGCACGTGTGTCTCTGGCGGAGTTGGTAAACCATCCAAAATAAACTGATCGATGCCCAGGGTTAAAATAGCGGAGAGAAATGGCATGCATTGGCAAGAGTAATAGCTAAGCTCCTGTTCCTCTAGGGTTGACAACCGTCCAGGATTGCGCTGGAGTCTCCAGGAATTGAAAATTAATCTCCGGGTACACTGCTGGGAGCAAACACAGCGGCGTTAAAAATAATTGTGTATTTTTTTTTTAAATTTCATAGAAACATAGAAAATAAGAGCAGGAGTAGGCCATTCGGCCCCTCGAGCCTGCTCCGCCATTCGATGAGATCATGGCTGATCATCCAAACTCAGTCCCCTGTACCTGCCTTCTCCCCATATCCCTTGATACCTTTAGCTTTAAGAAATATATCTTAACTCATTCTTGAATATATTTAATGACTTGGCCTCAACTACCTTCTGTGGTAGAGAATTCCACAGGTTCACCACTCTCTGGGTGAAGAAATTCTTCCTCATTCCTGTCCTAAATGGCTTACCCCTTATCCTTAGATTATGACCCCTGTTCTTTGAACAATTTTTACTAGTTATAAAAATATCGGACATGGGGGGAGAGAAAGGCTGTATGACTGATGGTCAGGTCTCATCCAACCGGGTAACAAAGAGTCTATTCGCTTTCTGATTGGCCGTGGGGAGGTGGGGTGCTGCAAAGATGGACGTGTCAGGCGACCAATGGCGGGAGTGTGGGGGTGGGGCGGTTGGAAACGGGAGGTCATGTGATGAAACCTCCAGGAATACATCCAACCAGAGTTGGCCACCCAGCTTCCGCCCAATGCTGTCCCTGGCTATCTGGTATTAAACGTCCTGGAAGTGTCACGATTACTTCCTGTAATACTAGCCCCTCTTTCACACTTTGTTGCTAACACCCTTTCTTGTTATAAAGCAGCATATCTGACATTTCACTGAGCAAGACTACAAGAATATATATATATATGTTAACTTTCTATTAACTTCCCCTCACTGTCTCCACAGATTATCCCCAGCGTATTTTGTGTTTTTATGATATTACTATTCTCATCCTTGTATTGAAATCCCTCCATGGCCTCGCCCTCTCCCTATCTCTGTAACCTCCTCCAGCCCCACAACCCTCCGAGATCGCTGCACTCCTCCAATTCTGGCCTCTTGTGCATCCCCGATTTTAATCGCTCCACCATTGGCGGCCGTACCTTCAGCTGCCTGGCCCTAAGCTGTGGAATTCCCAGTTTTGGTCACCTTATCTGAGGAAGGATGTTCTTGCCATGGAGGGTGTGCAGCGAAGATTCACCAGACTGATACCTGGGATGACAGGAATGACGTACGAGGAGAGATTGGGTCGATTGGGCTTATACTCGCTGGAGTTTAGAAGAATGAGAGGAGATCTCATTGAACTTATAAAATTCTAACAGGGCTAGACAGACTGGATGCAGGAAGGATGTTCCTGATGGCGGGTGAGTCCAGAACAAGAGGTCACAGTCTAAAGATAAGAGGTAAGCCATTTAGGACAGAGATGAGGAGGAATTTCTTCACCCAGAGAGTGGTGAACCTGTGGAATTCTCTACCACAGAAGGCAGTTGAGGCCAAGTCAGTAAATATATTCAAGAAGGAGTTAGATATATTTCTTAAAGCTAAAGGTATCAAGGGATATGGGGAGAAGGCAGGGACAGGGTACTGAGTTTGGATGATCAGCCATGATCTCATCGAATGGCGGAGCAGGCTCGAGGGGCCGAATGGCCTACTCCTGCTCCTATCTTCTATGTTTCTATGTTAAACCTCTCCGCCTCTCTACCTCTCTCTCCTCCTTTAAGATTCTCCTTAAAACCTACATCTTTCACCTGTCCTTATGTGGCTCAGTGTCAAACTTTATTTGATAACGCTCCTGTGAAGCACCTTGGGACATTTCACTGCATTAATAGCGCTATATAAAGGCAGTTTGTTGTTGTTTAGTGCAAACTCTGAGAGATACTTTTAACCTTTAGAAACCAGTCACAGTCCCCATGAGCCTAGCAGGATGTGGAGTTCCGGGAAGGGTTTGCATCAGTGATTAATGTTCAATGATGCAAATTCAGTCACAAGGTTTGATTTTGGGCACATCCCATCTTAGCATTGCCTTTATTAACCATCTATTGATTTTGCACGATTGTGCTAATGGGTGATTTATAGGGACCAATTCCGTCTCTGCCTTTTGTCCCTTTGAATCATGCACATGAACTCAATTGTGCAAAATTAGACAACAGGAAATGAAATCGCGAGTATTGGGGACTACGGCAGAGATTGGATTGGCGGCAGCTGACCGAGATTGGGAACAGTCCCACAAAAAGCTTCAACATTCTCAGGTAGGCCAGACTGTCCCTCCCCTCCCCCCCACCCGCAGTCTCCCACCGCCTGTCGCCACCCCGCCTTCCCCATCCCCTGTCCCCATCCCTCCACACTGTTCCATCAAACACTCCCAGGGCAGGTACAGCACGGGTTAGACACAGAGTAAAGCTCCCTCTACACTGTCCCATCAAACACTCCCAGGGCAGGTACAGCACGGGGTTAGATACAGAGTAAAGCTCCCTCTACACTGTCCCATCAAACACTCCCAGGGCAGGTACAGCACGGGTTAGATACAGAGTAAAGCTCCCTCTACATGTCCCCATCAAACACTCCCAGGGCAGGTACAGCACGGGGTTAGATACAGAGTAAAGCTCCCTCTACACTGTCCCATCAAACACTCCCAGGGCAGGTACAGCACGGGTTAGATACAGAGTAAAGCTCCCTCTACACTGTCCCATCAAACACTCCCAGGGCAGGTACAGCACGGGTTAGATACAGAGTAAAGCTCCCTCTACACTGTCCCATCAAACACTCCCAGGGCAGGTACAGCACGGGTTAGATACAGAGTAAAGCTCCCTCTACAGTGTCCCATCAAACACTCCCAGGGCAGGTACAGCACGGGTTAGATACAGAGTAAAGCTCCCTCTACACTGTCCCATCAAACACTCCCAGGGCAGGAACAGCACGGGTTAGATACAGAGTAAAGCTCCCTCTACACTGTCCCATCAAACACTCCCAGGGCAGGTACAGCACGGGTTGGATACAGAGTAAAGCTTCCTCTGTACTGTCCCAACAACACTTTATTCGAAAAACTGAAGTTTCAGGTCACAGAGTTAAAAACGAGATTTTGTTCTCAGGTGTGCAGTTTGGAAGTTTACCGTTGGTCCAACGTAAAAGCGAGCGGACTGAGACCGGGCAGGTGGGCCTCCGTTATCAGTTACCCATTCCCGAAGTAGACTTTTTTTTTTATTCGTTCGCAGGGTGTGGGCGTCGCTGGCAAGGCCAGCATTTATTGCCCATCCCTAGTTGCCCTTGAGAAGGTGGTGGTGAGCCGCCTTCTTGAACCGCTGCAGTCCGTGTGGTGAAGGTGCTCCCACAGTGCTGTTAGGGAGGGAGTTCCAGGATTTTGACCCAGCGACGATGAAGGATCGGCGATATACTTCTAAGTCAGGATGGTGTGTGACTTGGAGGGGAACTTGGAGGTGGTGGTGTTCCCAGGCGCCTGCTGCCCTTGTCCTTCTAGGTGGTAGAGGTCGCGGGTTTGGGAGGTGCTGCCGAAGAAGCCTGTATATTGGATATGGTACTTCCAAACTCGCAGCTGCAGTTACTGCCGGTTTTATTGAAGAAAAAATTATATCAAAATCATTAATTCTCTTGTGAGCACGTAATCACCAGCCAGCTATCCGCAGCTCAATGACAGCTGGTCCCAGCCCCGAACCCGAATAAAACACCCACAAACGGTATATATTATGAATAATATCACATATCAGGGAGTGATTCCAAGGCTGTAATCTAATCCCAAGGTTTACATAATGGTTACAGCCCACTCGAGCTTTGCTCTCTCACTTCCTGCTCAAGCCCTCCATCAGATTGCTGCCTCGTAATCACTCCCAGTCAGTCATCCATTATTCTTTATTTCAGGACGGGAAAAATTACCATAAGAACTAGTAAACAAACAGAAGGTTTAGTTCCCTGCTGTTTGTGGCAGCGCTGTAATGGAATTGAATTATAATGCTGGGGGCAGGCTGTCAGGGCAAAGAAAAGTGAGAGTATAGTTTGCTTTTTTTATTTAATTATATAAGCCGAGAAATTGTGCAAAGTCGTAAAATGCTAATAGTCGGCGTGTTCGGACAACATTCCGCTGTTGGCGATTCTAACACCTGGAGGTTTCAAGACACAATTCGTTTAGCATACACGGGAATGGAACATAGGAATTTAATCGGCACCCCATCCACCACCTTAAACATTCACTCCCTCCACCACCGGCGCACCGTGGCTGCAGTGTGTACCATCTACAAGATGCACTGCAGCAACTCGCCCAAGGCTTCTTCGGCAGCACCTCCCAAACCCGCGACCTCCTCCACCTAGAAGGACCAGGGCAGCAAACGCATGGGAACACCACCACCTCCAAGTTCCCCTCCAAGTCACACACCATCCTGACTTGGAAATATATCGCCGTTCCTTCATTGTCGCTGGGACAAAATCCTGGAACTCCCTCCCTAACCTGTGCTGTACCTGCCCTGGGTGTGTGACTTGGAGGGGAACTTGGAGGTGGTGGTGTTCCCATGCATTTGCTGCCCTTGTCCTTCTTGGTGGAAGAGGTTGCGGGTTTGGGAGGTGCTGCCGAAGAAGCCTTGGCGAGTTGCTGCAGTGCATCTTGTAGAGGGTACACACTGCAGCCACGGTACGCTGGTGGTGGAGGGAGTGAATGTTTAAGGTGGTGGATGGGGTGTCAATCAAGCAGGCTGCTTTGTCCTGGATGGTGTCGAGCTTCTTGAGTGTTGTTGGAGCTGCACTCATCCAGGCAAGTGGAGAGTATTCCATCACACTCCTTACTTGTGCCTTGTAGATGGTGGAAAGGCTTTGGGGAGTCAGGAGGTGAGACACTCGCCACAGAATACCTAGCCTGTGACCTGCTCTTGTTGCCACAGTATTTATGTGGCTGGTCCAGTTAAGTTTCTGGTCAATGGTGACCCCCAGGATGTTGATGGTGGGGTATTCGGCGATGGTAATGTTGTTGAATTTCAAGGGGAGGTGGTTAGACTCTCGCTTGTTGGAGATAGTCATTGCCTGTCACTTCTGTGGTGCGAATGTTACCTGCCAAAATGAACGTCGTCCAGGTCTTGTTGCAAGCGGGCATGGACTGCTTCATTATCTGAGGAGTTGTAAATGGCGCTGAACACTGTGCAGTCATCAGCGAACATCCCCACTTCTGACCTTATGTTGGAGGGAAGGTCATTGATGAAGCAGCTGAAGATGGTTGGGCCTAGGTCACTGCCCTGAGAAACTTCTGCAGCAATGTCCTGGGGCTGTGATGATTGACCTTCAACCACCTTTGTGCTAGGTATGACTCCAGCCAGTGGAGCGTTTTCCCCCCGATTCCCATTGACTTCAGTTTTACTAGGGCTCCTTGATGCCACACTCGGTCAAATGCTGCCTTGATGTCAAGCGCAGTCACTCTCACCTCACCTCTGGAATTCAGCTCCTTTGTCCATGTTTGGACCAAGGCTGTAATGAGGTCGGGAGCCGAGTGGTCTTGGCAGAACCCAAACTGGGCATCAGTGAGCAGGTTATTGATGAGTAAGTGCCGCTTGATAGCACTGTCGATGACACCTTCCATCACTTTGCTGATGATTGAGAGTAGACTGATAGGGCGGTAATTGGCCGGGTTGGATTTGTCCTGCTTTTTGTGGACAGGACATACCTGGGCAGTTTTCCACATTGTCGGATAGATGCCAGTGTTGTCGCTGTACTGGAACAGCTTGGCTAGAGGCACAGCTAGTTCTGGAGCACAAGTCTTCAGCCCGATAGCCGGGATGTTGTCGGGGCCCATAGCCTTTGCTGTATCCAGTTCGCTCAGCCGTTTCTTGATAGCACGTGGAGTGAATCGAATTGGCTGAAGACTGGCTTCTGTGATGGTGGGGACCTCAGGAGTAGGCCGATATAGATCATCCACTCGGCACTTCTGGCTGAAGATGGTTGCAAACGCTTCATCCTTGTCTTTTGCACTCAACGTGCTGGGCTCCACCATCATTGAGGATGGGGTTATTCATGGAGCCTCCTCCTCCCGTTAGTTGTTTAATTGTCCACCACCATTCACGACTGGATGTGGCAGGACTGCAGAGCTTTGATCTGATCCGTTGGTTGTGGGATCGCTTAGCCCTGTCTATAGCATGCTGCTTCCGCTTTTTAGCATGCATGTAGTCCTGCGTTGCAGCTTCCCCAGGTTGGCACCTCATTTTTAGGTACGCCTGGTGCTGCTCCTGGCATGCTCTTCTATACTCGTTGTTGAACCAGGGTTGGTCCCCTGGCTTGATGGTAATGGTAGAGTGAGGGATATGCCGGGCCATGAGGTTGCAGATTGTGGTAGAATACAATTCTGCTGCTGCTGATGGCCCACAGCGCCTCATGGATGCCCAGTTTTGAGCTGCTAGATCTGTTCTGAATCTATCCCATTTAGCACGGTGGTAGTGACACACAACACGATGGAGGGTGTCCTCAGTGTGAAGATGGGACTTCGTCTCCACAATGACTGTGCGGTGGTCACTGCTACCAATACTGTCATGGACAGATGCATCTGCGACAGGTAGATTGGCGAGGACGAGGTCAAGTAGGTTTTTCCCTCGTGTTGGTTCTAGATCACCTCATAATCTTCTATACTCCAGGAAATGCAGGCCTAGTCTGTGCAACCTGTCCTCAGCCCCGGTCTCATTCTGGTGACTCTGCGCTGCACCCCCTCCGAGGCCAATATATCCTTCCTGAGGTGCGGGGCCCAGAACTGAACACAGTGACTCCAGATGCGGTCTGACCGTAACATAGCTTCCACCCCCTTTGTATTCTAGCCCCCTTTGAGAGAAAGGCTAACATTCAACGCGCTCATAAGCTAATTTGTGCAAAACGATAATATGCGATAGAATCCCAGGGGAGTGGACAGGAGGAAGAAAGGTTAAAAGTTCATCGAAGTTTTGAAACGAGCCGACAGGTTAAACTCTGCTGGAAGCATTTCAGGAGCAGCCAGGGCACCACCTGGTGGAGGCTCCTGCCAACTGCACCCGCTCGGCACTCGATGCAGAAGCTTTTGGTATCACGGTGCCGGTGCTTTCTATTATTGAGCCGATAATGAGCAAAACCTGTGGTGCAAGTCAGAACCAAAAGTCCCGTTCATCCATCGCCCCCATGTGCTCGCTGACCTACATTGTCCGGCAATGCCTCAATTTTAAAATTCTCATCCTTCTTTTGAAATCCCTCCATGGCCTCGCCCCTTCCTATCTCTGTAACCTCCTCCAGCCCCACAACCCTCCAAGATCTCTGCGCTCCTCCAATTCTGGCCTCTCGCGCTTCCCCGATTTCCATCGCTCCACCATTGGCGGCCATGCCTTCAGCTGCCTGGGCCCCAAGCTCTGGAATTCCCTCCTTAAACCTCTCCACCTCTCTCTCCTTCTTTAAGACGCTCCTTAAAACCAACCTCTTTGACCAAGCTTTTGGTCACCTGCCCTAATATCTCCTTATGTGGCTCGGTGTCAAATTTTGTTTGATTTACGCTCCTGTGAAGCGCCTTGGGACGTTTTACTACATTAAAGGCGCTGTATAAATACAAGTTGTTGTTCTGGGTGCAGTAATGTAGTGGTTATGTTGTTGGACTGGTAATCCAGAGACTGTGAGTTCACAATCCCACCCTGGCAGGTTTCAGAATTTGAATTCAGTTGAGGAAAATTTCAAAATAAAATGTTTAGAACAGTAAAGATGAAGCAGTCGGATTGTCGTAAAAACCCAACCGGTTCACGAATGTCCTTTAGGAAAGGAAACCCGCCGTCCTTACCCGGTCTGGGCCTATATGTGACTCCAATCCCACACCTGGGTTTAACTTCCCTCTGAATTAGCCCAGCAAGCCACTCAGTTACCTTCCAGGGGAATGGCAATAATTGCTGGCCTGTCCAGCAACACCCACATCCCGAGAATGAATGAGAAACAAAACAAAAAGAAATAAACTAGGCGAAGCTTGTATTTTCTAAGCCTGTAGGTTGTTGGAGGGAGGTGAGGAGTTCCACAGTTTGGAGCCGCTGGCAAAGAGTCGGAAGCCAAAGTGAGGAGGGATAACAGGCCCCAAGTATAATATAGACTAACTAGGCCAATGTATATTATAGGGAGCAACAGGTCTCACGTATGTGAGAGAGTAACAGGCCCCATTTATACTACACACAGGAACAGGCCTCATGTATGCCATATAAGCATTCAAGGGGACGTTAGATAAAGACATGAGGTTAGATGAAGTGGGGTGGGAGGAGGCTCGTGTGGAGCACAAACACCGGCATGGACCAGATGGATTGAATGGCCTGTTCCTGTGCTATTAATTCTATGTAATTCTAGGTACAGAGAGTAACGGGCCCTGTGTATTTTATACTCAGTTTATTTATAAAGGAGTGCAGGTGTCAAGACTGGGGTCGAAGTCTGCTTGTAATGCACATCAGTTCCATCTTATAAAATCGATGAAGTGTCACTCACACAGCTCTGCCGTTCTAAGCTGCTCCCCAATGGGTTTCTCTCGGTATGTGTTACATGACGGGATTGGAGAGTTTACCGGGAGTTATCAGCCCAGACACATTATTGGAGAATACCAGATTTCAGAGGACTTGCACAGACATTTCATCCCAGAGTAAATTGCACCAGACTTGTGCTCCACAGAGCTGTGCCAGAATATTACATGTGATGATAAGATCCTTTCCACCTCGTCCAGAGCCATTCATATTCTTTCCCCTTCACTGTTGTAATGTAGGAAACATGGCAGCCAATTTGTGCACAGCAAGCTCCCACAAACAACAATGTGATAATGACCAGATAATTTGTTTTTAGTGATGTTGGTTGAGGGATAAATATTGAGCAGGACACCAGGGAGAACTCCCCCGCTCTTCTTCGGAATAGTGGCCATGGGATCTTTTACATCCACCTTGAGAGGGCAGATGGGGCCTCGGTTTAACGTCTCATCCAAAAGACGGCACCTCCGACAGTGCAGCGCTCCCTCAGCACTGCACTGGGAGTGTCAGCCTAGATTGGTACTGAAGGCTCTGGAGTGGGGCTTGAACCCGCGACCTTCTGACTCGGAGGCGAGAAAGTGCTGCCCACTGAGCCACGGCCGACACTTTAACGTAACGTCAGGGAGTGATTTTGAGGCGTGCAGGTGATCCGTGAGTTGCCTGTGGACCAGGGAAAACCATTCATAGCTGTACAGAACAAGGACTGTCGATTCACGCCACACACGCACAGCTGTACTTCATGGCCAGGTGTCTGTTACATGGTACGATATTTACGAGGCACTTTCCACCTCTGTTAATGAGAAACAGCCACTCTTTCCTTCGGGGGAGAGGGGAGTGGGGGAATCCTGGAGACTACAAAGGTGAGGAGGCTGTCAGAAGTGAAGAATGGCAGCTCTCTGATATAACAGGTGCAAGTGCATAATGGCTGTGTGTTGCCAGAGGTGCAGGCAAATAGCCAACACGTTCTGACATAAGCAAGTGCAATTTACAATGGTATTATTTTCACAAACACACAGGTAACTTAAGGACCCTGTTATAAATTAGCGTTAAACGGAGGTGAAAGGTTCTCCCACGGACAAGGAGACAGCAGAGGATGTGAGGGCGTGAGCCAAGATCTCACTTGCACCTGGTTATAAAGGAGTGAAAAAAGAAAAGAACTTGCATTTCTATAGCGCCTTTCACGACGTCCCACAGCGCTTTACAGCCAATGAAGTACTTTTTTTTGAAGTGTAGTCACTGTTGTAATGTAGGAAACGCAGCAGCCAATTTGTACACAGCAAGCTCCCACAAACAGCAATGTGATAATGACACTTCGAAATAGTGCCGTGGGATTTTTTACATCCACCTGAGAGGGCAGACGGGGCCTCGGTTTAATGGCTCATCCGAAAGACGGCACTTCCGACAGTGCAGCACTCCCTCAGTACTGCCCCTCCGACAGTGCGGCTCTCCCTCAGTACTGCCCCTCCGACAGTGCAGCACTCCCTCAGTACTGCCCCTCCGACAGTGCGGCTCTCCCTCAGTACTGCCCCTCCGACAGTGCGGCTCTCCCTCAGTACTGCCCCTCCAACAGTGCAGCACTCCCTCAGTACTGCCCCTCCGACAGTGCAGTGCTCCCTCAGTACTGCCCCTCCGACAGTGCAGCACTCCCTCAGTACTGCCCCTCCGACAGTGCGGCTCTCCCTCAGTACTGCCCCTCCGACAGTGCAGCGCTCCCTCAGTACTGCCCCTCTGACAGTGCAGCACTCCCTCAGTACTGCACTGGAGTATCAGCCTAGAGATTTTAAGCTCAAGTCTCTGGATTGGGACTTGAACCCACAGCCTTCTGTCTCAGAGATCAGAGTGCTGCCCACTGAGCCACGGCTGACACAGAGGTCAGTCACACACCCAATCGATCAAGCAAATGGTGCGCAGTTTGACTGCGGGGATCTTAAGGGGAATTTTCTATAAACTGATTTTATTGCTCTTTTAAGGACAGTGGTTTTGGATTATATTATTAGCTGCTTCTCTCTCCAGAAGGCTTAACCCATGCTGGGGTACAGGTGCCAGGCGCTGTTTTTGGTGCCTCAGCAAGTTGCCACTCCTGTGTGTGCCCATACGGTGAGTTGGCACACTATCGCGGCCAAGGGTGGCATCGCAGCCAAGGGTGTGTTTGGAGGATCGAACGATTCAGATACTTCAAAGTTATGGTAGATATGACAGTGACAGACAGACTGAGACAGTGACAGACAGACTGAGACAGTGACAGACAGACTGAGACAGTGACAGACAGACTGAGCCAGTGACAGACAGACGGCAACAGTGACAGACAGACTGAGACAGTGACAGACAGACTGAGCCAGTGACAGACAGACTGAGACAGTGACAGACAGACTGAGACAGTGACAGACAGACTGAGCCAGTGACAGACAGACAGCAACAGTGACAGACAGACGGCAACGGTGACAGACAGACTGAGCCAGTGACAGACAGACTGAGCCAGTGACAGACAGACTGGGACAGTGACAGACAGACTGAGCCAGTGACAGACAGACTGAGCCAGTGACAGACAGACGGCAACAGTGACAGAGAGACTGAGACAGTGATAAACAGATTAGGACCGTGACTCCTGAGTTGGGGAATGGATAGTGTCCGAGGAGTGATTGTCACAGTGTTACTCACACATGTTAACTGCGGAATACTCCCTGCAATGATCAGAGAGGAACCTTACAGAGGGGACTGCACCAGCGGCCCAGACTGGTACCCGGCAGCACGCCATCAGGAGACACCAGGTGTTCACCGATATTCAGACAGGACCCCACTGCCTACTGGGACATGCGACAGCTGTCCAGTCACTGCCTTTAGAATCTGCAGCCACCCTAACATGTTCCCACTGCCAATCCAAGTCATTAAATATATTCAAGAATGAGTTAGATATATTTCTTAAAGCTAAAGGTATCAAGGGATATGGGGAGAAGGCAGGTACAGGGTACTGAGTTTGGATGATCAGCCATGATCTCATCGAATGGCAGAGCAGGCTCGAGGGGCCGAATGGCCTACTCCTGCTCCTATCTTCTATGTTTCTATGTAATCCTGAATTCCCTGACTGTGCGAGGGCAAGGAAAATAAAGACATAGAGAGGCCAATAGAATTTGGGTTTGATAATTGGGGCACAGAGTACAAGCAAAGGGCTAATGATCAATAGGAATATAGGAACAGGAGGAGGCCATTCAGCCCCTCGAGCCTGTTCCGCCATTCAATGAGATCATGGCTGGTCTGTGACCTAACTCCATATACCCGCCTTTGGCCCATATCCCTTAATACCTTTGTCCAAGGATCAATCTGTAGAAGGCGATGGTTAGGCCACAGTTCGAGTGCTGTGTGCAGTTTTGAGCTCCCCATTATAGAAAGGACACTGAGAGTGGATAGTGTAGATTCATCTAGAGTTATAAAGAGAAACTTGAGCTGTCTGGAGCAGAGAAGGCTAAGAGGGGATTTAATCGTGTTTTTTCAAATTATGAAGAGTTTTGATAGAGTGACAAGGAGTCATCAAATTAAGGTTATCACTAAGAGAGTGAGGAGGGAGGTTCGGAGAAATGTCTCTACTCAGAGAATTGTTGGAGCATGGAATGCTTTGTTACAGGAAGTGAATCGGGTAGAGACCATTGCTTCTTATAAGGGATGAGTGGAGGAAGATACCGGGCTATTGGGGGGGAGCGGGGCAGTGAGATGAGTTTGGTCTAGCAAAGCGCCAGCACAGACATGAAGGGCCAAATGGCTTCCTTCTGTGCTATCAACATCTACGGTTCCAGAACTTTCCCTATTGTCGGGCCTCCTGCATTTTGATCCTGCTTGAATCGGGGCAAAATACATAAAAACTGCACTCTCCCTGCAAGCACACTTGGAAATGTGCCTGACTGGAGCATCTTGAATCCAGCCAGTGGAGGAATAACACCAACAACTTGTATTTATACAGCGTCTTTAACATCGTAAAACGTCCCAAGGCGCTTCACAGGAGTGTAATCAGACAAAAAATTTGACACCGAGCCACATAAGACGATATTTGGGCTGGCGACCAAAAGCTTGGTCAAAGAGGTCGGTTCTAAGGAGCGTCTTAAAGGAGGAGGGAGAAGCGGAGAGGTTTAGGGAGGGAATTCCAGAGCTTAGGGCCCAGGCAACAGAAGGCACGGCCACCAATAGTGGGGTGATTATAATCGGGGATGCTCAAGAGGTCAGAATTGGAGGAGAGCAGAGATCTCGAGGGGGGGGTTGTGGGGCTGGAAGAGATTACAGAGATAGGAAGGGGTGAGGCCATGGAGGGATTTGAAAATGAGGATGAGAATTTTAAAATCGAGGCGTTGCTTAACACTGACCGAAATGGCAATGGAAATAAAGACTTGTGCTTATCCCATCTCTCAGAAACATGTCAGGATGCAGTGACTATTGTTATGTAAGCAAACATGACAGCCATTTTGCACACAGCAAGATCCCCGAGATAGCAATGAGCTTTATGACCAGTTAATCTGTTGTTTGGTTGTGTTTGTTGAGGGAGGATGGTTGAACAAGGTACACAGCGAACTCCCAAGGCTTCTTCCAACACAGCGATTAACATCCATTAACAGGAGCTCAGTTTAAAGTATGGACCCTCTCCTCCAGTACTGCATTGAAGTGTCTGAGGAACAGGGGGAGGCCATTCATTCCCTCGATAATTAAATCCTGGCTGATCTGTACCTCAACTCCAATTACCCACCTTTGCTCCATATCCCTTGATACCCTTACCCAACAAAAATCTTTTGATCTCAGTCTTGAAAGCTCCAGTTGACTCCCAGCATCCACAGCCTTTGGGGGGAGAGAGTTCCAGATTTCCCTTTGTGAGAAGACATGCTTCCTGACAACACCCCTGAATGACGTACCTCTAACTTTAAGATTATCTCCCCCTTGTTCTGGTCTCCTCCACCAGAGGAAACAGTTTCTCTCTATCCAGCTTGTCAATTCCTTTTAACATTTTAAACACCTCAATTAGATCACCCCTCAATCTTCTAAACTCCAGGGAACACAAGCCTAGTCTAGGCAACCTGTCCTCATAACATAGAAACATAGAAACATAGAATCTAGGAGCAGGAGTAGGCCATTCGGCCCGTCGAGCCTGCTCCACCATTCAATACGATCATGGCTGATCATCCAAGTCCAATACCCTGTCCCTGCTTTAATCCCCACTGTACACATATCCCACCCTACCCCCGTAACCCCACGTATTTAATTCCCCCTAACATATCCTATCCTATCCCCATAACCCCACATATTTAATCCCCCCTAACACTAAGGGTCAATTTATCATAGCCAAATCAACCTAACCCGCACATTTTTGGACTGTGGGAGGAAACCGGAGAACCCGGAGGAAACCCACGCAGACACGGGGAGAATGTGCAAACTCCACACAGACAGTCACCCGAGGTCAGATTCGAACCCGGGTCCCTGGCGCTGTGAGGCACCAGTGCTAACCACTATGCCACCGTGTTGCCCGTAACTTAACCCTCTAAACCCCGGTATCATTCTGGTGAATCTGCGCTGCAGCCCTCCACGACCAATATCTACGGCTTAGATTATGCATTTAAATGGGGCTTGAACCCCCAAACTACTGGCCCAGAGATGAGATTGCTATCCACTAAGCCAAATTGCCCAGAAAGTGTTAAAAGATTCTTGTTATTTCTCAGCTCCAGACTGCTATGGTTGATGAAACCTCTTTCATTCACCAGTGTTCCACTTGAAATAACATTCAATAAATTAAGGGTCCGATTTGATTCCATGAATAGTTTCACAGTGCGGGGACAAAGGGAACATTGTGCCTGTTGCTGCAGTGAAGGTGGGGTGGAGGGTGGGTGAGGGGGAATGGGGATAAACTGGTTACAATACACACAGGAGCTGGCGACAGACAGAAGGGGCTTGCGCGTAACGCCCACTGTGACTGCACTGACGTCGCAGCCTATCGATCGATCGATGAGCTCGAGCGACTGAGGGAGGGGTTACAGCCCAGACCACCATCCCGGCTAACCTGCAATCTCGCTCGTTCACAGAGAACATCGACTTGCAGGGGATAGATTGTCACCCGGGTGTGAAACTGGCTTTGCGTGTTGTAGAAACTGCCCGGTTTTATTTCCATTGAATTCAGTTGCAGCAGCCCAGTGTCGAATTGGTGCAAAGTCTCTTCAGTAAAGATATATATTATCTCACAGCCACCCTTCACCAAGTGTGTTGACATTTTTCGCCTCTTCCGGGAGATCACATGGTCTCGGGGTGGGGTGGGGAGTCTATATATTGTCACGCACGAGGCATCGCAGTTGTCTTGGACAGGCTGGATGGACCTGAGGGTCTTTTCCTGTCCGTCATTGATCTCTGCGCTCCTCCAATTCTGGCCTCTTCAGCATCCCCGATTTCCATCGCTCCACCATTGGCGGTCGTGCCTTCAGCTGCCTGGGCCCTAAGCTCTGGAATTCTTTCCCTAAACCTCACCGCCTCTCTCTCCTCCTTTAAGACGCTCCTTAAAACCTACCTCTTTGACCAAGCTTTTGGTCACCTGTCCTAATATCTTTTTATGTGGCTCGGGGTCAAATTTTGTTTGATAATCGCTCCTGTGAAGCGCCTTGGGACGTTTTACTACGTTAAAGGCGCTGTATAAATGCAAGTTGTTGTATTTCCGGATGTCCTACTGTTTATTTTAAAGTAATATTCCAGGTTTACTTTTTTCCATCTAATTTGCTATCTTATATTCCGTTATAAGATCATCTCTCGGGCGCCTCTTTCCCAGGCTGAATGTATCACTAATCTTTCCTCATATCTGAGACCCTAACACTGGGATCGGCCTCTCTTGTGTCTCATGTTTGTAGTCTAACTGAAACTAGGTTGCAGTTATGCGTCTCCCCGAGGCAGCTTTGAACACAGATGGCGCAAAAGTACCAGCGTAACCTCAGGGAAATGTGGAGCGCACTAAAGCTGGAGTTATACTGTGCACAGTGTGAACTCAAACTGATGTTGTGACAGCCTCACTCTAGATGTTCACACCAAGTGCAGTATAACTCCAGCTTTGAACTTTGAACGGTCTCTCCTGGACTACAGTTCTAATGTAAGTCAAGAGCCAACAGAGCTCCATGTTTAAGACGACAGGGAGGTGCGGAGCCAGCAGAATAGCTGCTGCTTGCGAGTGGTCTCTGCAGAAGAAAATAAGAGTCAGGATTCAAGTGTAAACCAGCCCAGAACGTAACGCGACAGAAACTTGACGATGCGCGAGAGTAAGTTTGCAGCAAGCAGTGTTGACAGCAAATCCACCCAAGGTGAGAGTAGAAGATTAAGGGGTGATTTAATCAAAGTTTTCAAGATATTAAGGGGAACAGATAGGGTAGGTAGAGAGAAACTATTTCCGCTGGTTGGGGATTCTAGGACTAGGGGGCACAGTCTAAGAATTAGAGCCAGACCTTTCAGGAGTGAAATTAGGAAACACTTCTACACACAAAGGGTGGTAGAAGTTTTGAACTCTCTTCCGCAAACGGCAATTGATGCTAGATCAATTATTAATTTTAAATCGGCGATGGCTAGCTTTTTGTTAACCAAAGGTTTTAAGGGATATGGTCCAAAGGCGGGTATATGGAGTTAGGTCGTAAATCAGCCATGATCTCATTGAATGGCGGAGCAGGCTCAAGGGGTAAATGGCCTCCTCCTGTTCCTATGTGCTTCGCACTCTTGGCTTGTAAGTGCTTCTGCTTACCTGCCCATAGGTGGCAGCAGCGTTCCATTTATTTCCTGGTTTCACTGTGGTCTCTGAGGGAGCTCGATAATCGGATCATTCGGAAATATGGATCAAAGAAACTGTGGGCTTGGTGGAGGGGGGCGGCAATTGAGTATTGTGGCAGCTCCAAGCCCTTTTACCTCAATTTTCTCCTCTTCCTCTCATGAGGCGCTGACGCCTTTGAGTCAGAAGGTTGTGGGTTGAAGCCCCCACTTGACTTGAGCACATAATCCAGGCCGACACTCCCAGTGCAGTACTGAGGGAGCGCCGCACTGTCGGAGGGGCAGTACCGAGGGAGCGCCGCACTGTCGGAGGGGCAGTACTGAGGGAGCACCGCACTGTCGGAGGGGCAGTACTGACGGAGCGCCGCACTGTCGGAGGGGCAGTACTGAGGGAGCGCTGCACTGTTGGAGGGGCAGTACTGAGGGAGCGCTGCACTGTTGGAGGGGCAGTACTGAGGGAGCGCTGCACTGTCGGAGGGGCAGTACTGAGGGAGCGCTGCACTGTCGGAGGGGCAGTACTGAGAGAGCGCTGCACTGTCGGAGGGGCAGTACTGAGGGAGTGCTGCACTGTCGGAGGGTCAGTACTGAGGGAGTGCTGCACTGTCAGGGGGGCAGTACTGAGGGAGCGCTGCACTGTCGGAGGGGCAGTACTGAGGGAGCGCCGCACTGTCGGAGGGGCAGTACTGAGGGAGCGCTGCACTGTCGGAGGGGCAGTACTGAGAGAGCGCTGCACTGTCGGAGGGGCAGTACTGAGGGAGTGCTGCACTGTCGGAGGGTCAGTACTGAGGGAGCGCTGCACTGTCGGAGGGGCAGTACTGAGGGAGCGCTGCACTGTCGGAGGGGCAGTACTGAGGGAGTGCTGCACTGTCGGAGGGTCAGTACTGAGGGAGTGCTGCACTGTCGGAGGGTCAGTACTGAGGGAGCGCTGCACTGTTGGAGGGTCAGTACTGAGGGAGCGCTGCACTGTTGGAGGGTCAGTACTGAGGGAGCGCTGCACTGTTGGAGGGGCAGTACTGAGAGTCAGATGTGCCGTTTTTTGGATGAGACTTTAAACCAAGGCCCCGTCTGCCCTCTCGGGTGGATGTATAAGATTTCACTATTTCAAAGAAGAGCAGGAGAGCTCTCCCCAGTGCCCTGGGCCAATATTTATCCCTCAACCAACATCACTAAAACAGATTATCTGGTCATTATCACATTGCTGTTTGTGGGAGCTTGCTGTGCGCAAAATGGCTGCCACTTCATAAAGTACTTCATTGGCTGTGAAGCGCTTTGGGACGTCCTGAGGTCGTGAAAGGCGCTATAGAAAGGCAAGTTCTTTCTTTTTCTTCCTTGGATACAGTTCCCCTCGTTCCCTCTGCTAGCTTAGCCTGGGGAGCCATTCTTCATGTTGGCCAGCTATTGGACCATAGGGGGCATCAGAGGCCGGTGCTGCCCTCGCACAGCTGCACTTTCCAGCAAGGAGCACTGAACACAGTGTGTATTAAAAGCACGCCCTCATGACCAGCTACCAAACGCGGAAATAAATGGTTCATAAAGCAACAGCGATTCAGCAAATGTAATATTTGAACAATATTCAGCAACGCAAACTTTTAGATCAATTAGGCAAAAAACGGTCATTAGTAAATGACACAGCAGATTGGGAGACGTGGTCACGAAGTAAGGGTTGCCAACTCTCCAGGATTGCCCTGGAACCTCCAGGAATTGAAAATTAATCTCCAGGACACGGCCGGGAGCAAAAACCCGGGAGAAAATTTATAGCTGCGTTAAAAAAATTGTGTTAAAAATTGTATTTTTTAAAAAATTTCTTTGTAAACTTTCATTTAAATAGTTACAAAAAATATCGGAGACAGGAAACGAGGCAGTTTGACTGACAGTCAGGAATCATCCAATCGGGTAACAAAGAGTCTATTCGCTTTCCGATTGGCCGTGGGGAGGAGGATGGGCGTGTCGGGCGGCCAATGGCGGGGGGTGTGGGGAGCGGGCGGTCATTTGAAGGAACCTCCAGGAGTCTGTCCAGGCAGGGTTGGGAACCCTTCCAGCAAAGCTGGCTGGGGCCGTTGGGGAGGTTTGCCTTCTTGGATTCACACCCAAGGTTCAGTCCACAGTCTGTCAAAGGCCTCGAAATGGAGAGTAATGGAGAAATATTTTATCAAACCGCTTCGAACTTGTGAAAGAAAGTCAAAAGGACACAATCCCCCCGTTTATTTATTTTTTAAACAGAACAGAGGCAGCTGACCCCAATCCTGTGCTCATCTGACGTCCCCACCATGTGCACTCCCAGCAGGGGGCGCTGGGGTGGGAAACACTGATCAATTTCTGCCCGCTCCAGCCCATGGGGGTGCTGAGGCCAATTTTGCTCCTCTAGTGTCACCCCAGCTAACACATAGAATCGTAGGATCATGCCGCATAGAAGGAGGCCATTCGGCCCATCGTGCCTGTGCCGGCAATTAGTCCCACTCCCCCCTGCTCTTTCCCCGTAGCCCTGCAAACTTTTCCCTTTCAAGTATTTATCCAATTCACTTTTGAAAGTTACTATTGAATCTGCTTCCACCGCCCTTTCAGGCAGCGCATTCCAGATCATCATAACTTGCTACGTAAAAACCTTTTTCCTCATGTCGTCTCTGGTTCTTTTGCCAGTCACCTTCAATCTGTGTCCTCTGGTTACCGACCCTTCTGCCACTGGAAACAGTTTCTCCTTATTTACTCTTATCAAAACCCTTCATGATTTTGAACACCCCAATCAAATCTTCTTAACCTTCTCTGCTCTAAGGAGAACAACCCCAGCTTCTCCAGTCTCTCCACATAACTGAAGACCCTCATCCTGGGTACCATTCTGGCACCAACTGGGAATAGAAACTCAGACCATCTGGTCTCAATGGCTCGGCATACACCAATCAGAGCCTTATTTAGAGACACTGATTGAACAACAACAACTTGTATTTATATAGCGC
>CM059437.1:3387564-3737564 GCA_030390025.1 Squalus acanthias | reverse complement strand
GTACAAGTGAGATGAACACAAGTTGCCGGATGGACTCGCAGCCCCTGCGGAGATAACATGGAAACAGCTGCTAGCTTGCCCGCAGCTAATTACTGCCACCGAGAGAATCAGCCCAAACTATGCAAATCGCTTCTCATTACAGGCCGACTGAGTCAATGAAATTTGATGGATTTTTCACAGCCAGTGGAATGAGCCACAATCCGTGCGTTAGATGCTGTCAGATCAGAACTGTGGAGATGCCTCACAGCGAGAGAGAGGGAGAGAAAAGGAAAATTACATCTAATATTTGAGCAGAAAGAACCAGAGGGGAGATGAGGAGAAATTATTTTTATGCAGCGAGATGTTGTGACCTGGAATGCGCTGCCTGAAAGGGAGCAGATTCAATAGTAACTTTCAAAACGGAATTGGATTAAATAATTGAAAAAGAACAATTTGCAGGGCTGTGGGGAAAGAGCAGGGGGGGAGTGGGAATAATTGGAGAGCTCTTTCAAAGAGCCGGCACAGGCACGATGGGCCGAATGGCCTCCTTCTGTGCTGTAAGATTCTATGATTCTAGAAATAGGGTCTAGTGCGAGGTTGTAACTGAGACTCAACTTTAAACCCTCAAACACGTAGAGCTTCTCTGCGATTCCAGCCTGTAACTCACACCCGGGTATCTGTTATTCCATATATAAACCCCCCGAGTTTGTGTGGTTAATATATAGAATAACAGATACCCGGGAGTGAGTTACAGGCTGGAATCTAATCGAGGGGTTCGGGGTGGTTTACATATAGAATAACGGATACCCGGGAGTGAGTTACAGGCTGGAATCTAATCGAGGGGTTCGGGGTGGTTTATATATAGAATAACAGATACCCGGGAGTGAGTTACAGGCTGGAATCTAATCGAGGGGTTCGGGGGGGTTTATATATAGAATAACGGATACCCGGGAGTGAGTTACAGACTGGAATCTAATCGAGGGGTTCGGGGGGGTTTATATATAGAATAACGGATACCCAGGAGTGAGTTACAGGCTGGAATCTAATCGAGGGGTTCGGGGGGGTTTATATATAGAATAACGGATACCCGGGAGTGAGTTACAGGCTGGAATCTAATCGAGGGGTTCGGGGGGTTTATATATAGAATAACGGATACCAGGAGTGAGTTACAGGCTGGAATCTAATCGAGGAGTTCGGGGGGTTTACATATAGAATAACAGATACCCGGGAGTGAGTTACAGGCTGGAATCTAATCGTGGGGTTCGGGGTGGTTTATATATAGAATAACAGATACCCGGGAGTGAGTTACAGGCTGGAATCTAATCGAGGGGTTCGGGGGGTTTATATATAGAATAACGGATACCAGGAGTGAGTTACAGGCTGGAATCTAATCGAGGAGTTCGGGGGGTTTATATATAGAATAACAGATACCCGGGAGTGAGTTACAGGCTGGAATCTAATCGAGGGGTTCGGGGGGGTTTCTATATAGAATAACGGATACCCGGGAGTGAGTTACAGGCTGGAATCTAATCGAGGGGTTTGGGGGGGTTTATATATAGAATAACAGATACCCGGGAGTGAGTTACAGGCTGGAATCTAATCGAGGGGTTCGGGGGGGTTTATATATAGAATGACAGATACCCGGGAGTGAGTTACAGGCTGGAATCTAATCGAGGGGTTCGGGGGGGTTTATATATAGAATAACAGATACCCGGGAGTGAGTTACAGGCTGGAATCTAATTGAGGGGTTCGGGGGGGTTTATATAGAATAACAGATACCCGGGAGTGAGTTACAGGCTGGAATCTAATCGAGGGGTTCGGGGGGGTTTATATATAGAATGACAGATACCCGGGAGTGAGTTACAGGCTGGAATCTAATCGAGGGGTTCGGGGGGGTTTATATATAGAATGACAGATACCCGGGAGTGAGTTACAGGCTGGAATCTAATCGAGGGGTTCGGGGGGGTTTATATATAGAATAACAGATACCCAGGAGTGAGTTACAGGCTGGAATCTAATCGAGGGGTTCGGGGGGGTTTATATATAGAATAACAGATACCCGGGAGTGAGTTACAAAAGGGGCTAAAAGGGTTAAATTACGAGGACAGGTTGCAGAGACTAGGCTTGTATTCCCTCGAGTTTAGAAGATTAAGGGGTGATCTGATCGAGGTGTTTAAGATGATTAAAGGATTTGATTGGGTAGAGAGAGACGAACTATTTACTCTGGTGGGGGGAGTCCAAAACAAGGGGGCAGAACCTTAAAATTAGAGCCAGGCCGTTCAGGGGTGATGTCAGGAAGCACTTCTTCACACAAAGGGTAGTGGAAATCTGGAACACTCTCCCCCCAAAAAGCTGAGGAGTCTGGGGATCAATTGAAAATTTCTAACTGAGATTGTTAGATTTTTGTTGGGCAAGGGTATTGAGGGTTACGGAACCAAGGCGGGTAGATGGGGTTAAGATACAGATCAGCCGTGATCGAATTGAACGACGGAACAGGCTCGAGGGGCTGAATGGCCTCCTCCTGTTCAATATTTTGTCCCCTTTCCACTGCCCTAAATGGAGTAACTTAAGTGAAAGTGAAGAATTTGGCCGATTTAACACGCCGAGTTATAAATGTGTCACAAGCACTAACATGGCAGTGCGGTGGAGGGGGTGGCTATGAGGGGCCGGGCGGAGAGGGGGGCCAGGGGTGGGGGACTGCGAAGGGCGGCTAGGGGAAGGGTGGGGAGGGAAGGGCGAGCGGGGCAAGGAGTGAGGGGTAGGCCGGGGAGGAGTGTCAAGGGGGGGGGGGGAGGCGAGGGGGCAGTGGGGGGGAAAGGGGCTTTTATTTTTGCCCCAGGCTGTGTTGAAATCCGAGCCCTCAAGGTGAAAGGACAGTACTTCAACCAACTGGCTCCTCTCAAACGCGGCCAGAGGCGGACTGACCTCCCCGAGGTGCTTTGGGAGGAGACTGGCTGTAAATAAAAATGCTTCTAGACCGTCTTCAGCAAAAAAGAAAAAAAAACAGCAAAAAAAAAAGTACTTCACACATTAAATTGGAAAGCAGTGGAGGGGAACGTGAGCCCTGGCCCTCAGCAGAAACCACCCGAACACACATTGTTTCCAGGGCCTCGGCACAGCCCTCAGGTGTATAAATCACACAGATGTTCCGAGATCACAAAACAGCTCAGAAAATAAGAATCCATAAATGTGTCAGATTGAAATACGCTTTCACGGAATTAGTTTGTGATGAACTTAAATTTGCCTGACAGTTTTTGGAAAGGATCGGGGCAAGGCTGCAGATCAAACACGCTGCGCTCAGCCAACCCCCCCACTTCCCGCTTAACACATTTAAAGGTGGGAGGACAATTTGTTAGCCATGTTGAGTATAAGCCAACAATACGTGTCGTATCCCATTGGCATCTTCTGTCCCCGCTCCCTGTTAAACGGAACATAAGAACATAAGACGTAGGAGCAGGAGTCGGTCAATCGGCCCCTCGAGCCTGCTCCGCCATTCAATAAGATCATGGCTGATCTGATCTTGGCCTCAACTCCACTTCCCTGCCCGCTCCCCATAACCCTTGACTCCCTTATCGTTCAAAAATCTGTCTATCCCCACCTTAAATATATTCATGATGCGGAGATGCCGGTGTTGGACTGGGGTGGACAAATGTGAGAAGTCGCACAACACCAGGTTATAGTCCAACAGCTTTATTTGAAATCACAAGCTTACGGAGCGCTGCTCCTTCGTCAGTATAATCATAGAAGCATACAGCACAGCACTCCAAATGCCCCCACTCCCTCAGTCAAACTTTCCTATCGGGAATTACTAAATAGTCCAGGGCTATTTTCCCTATAAGTATAAGACAGTCACTAATAAACCCAATAGGAAATTCAGGAGAAACTTCTTTACCCAGAGAGAATGTGGAACTCGCTACCACAGGGAGTGGTTGAGGCGAATAGCACAGATGCATTTAAGGGGAAGCTAGATTAACACACGAGGGAAAAAGGAATAGAAGGATATGCTGATGAGGTGAGATGAAGAGGGGTGGGAGGAGGCTCGTGTGGAGCAGAAACACTGGCACAGACCAGTTGGGCCGAATGGCCTCTTTCTGTGCTGTACATTCTATGTAAACAGATTTTTTTCCTCATCTCCAATATTTTTTATCACTAATAATCGAAAATCTTCAAAGAAAATGGAAAAATAGCACATTATTTTTAACGCCCCTGTGATTTTTCTCCCGGTGTTGCTCCCGGCAGTGCCCTGGAGATTAATCTTCAATTCCTGGAGACTCCAGGCCAATCCCAGAGGGTTGGCAACCACTGGGCTCCCAAGAAAACAGAACTCAGGCCTTTCCACTTGGCCATATGTGTTGTGTTGGTGGCTGGGTACAAGCACAGGACTCGAGTTAGCAGGAGCGCAGCAGGCCGGGCAGGGAGGGGGGGGAACGAGGCCTCAGCGATTGTGGTGTCAGAGATTGGGACGCAGCCCCTCAATAACTCACATGAATATTAATAGCAGCCCAAGACAGGACCTGCGTGCCAGCTGTCACACACACACGGTGCTGCTTCCCTCGCTCTCTCACCACGCCGGTTGACTAATGGAGCCAGAAGCAGAAGCCTCGGAGATCTGCAGCTGCCGTGAGGAGGCTGCCAGGATTGGGAAGGGGGTGGGAGGAGGGAGACACATCTGGTGGGAGACAGAGGCTGCTCGTCGCAATTTTCGGAAACAGTGGTAACAGATGTGGGAAGAGTCTCGCCTGTCAGCTTTAAGAGCGCTCGCTGCTTCAACCCCAAAGCATCGGCTGATACTCTGCTGCTCCAAACTACTTGTTTCCCCTCCCCCTCTCACCCGCCCCTCCCCCTCACCCTCCACCCCATCCCCCTCCCCTCCCCCCTCAACCACCCCCCCCACCCCATCCCCCTCCCCCTCCCACCTCCACTCTCTCACCCTCCACCCCATCCCCCTCCCCTCCCCCCTCAACCTCCCCCCCCACCCCATCCCCCTCCCCCTCCCACCTCCACTCTCTCACCCTCCACCCCATCCCCCTCCCCTCCCCCCTCAACCTCCCCTCCCACCCCATCCTCCTCCCCTCCCACCCCCAACCTCCTCTCCCACCTCCCCTCCCCCCTCAACCTCCCCCTCTCCCCCGCCCCCTCCCCCTCACCCTCCACCCCATCCTCCTCCCCTCCCCCCTCAACCACCCCCCCCACCCCATCCCCCTCCCCCTCACCCTCCACCCCATCCTCCTCCCCTCCCCCCTCAACCACCCCCCCCCACCCCATCCCCCTCCCACCTCCGCTCTCTCACCCTCCACCCCATCCCCCTCCCTCCCACCCCCAACCTCCTCTCCCACCCCATCCCCCTCCCCCTCCCACCTCCGCTCTCTCACCCTCCACCCCATCCCCCTCCCTCCCACCCCCAACCTCCTCTCCCACCTCCCCTCCCCCTCAACCTCCCCCTCCCACCTCCGCTCTCTCACCCTCCACCCCATCCCCCTCCCTCCCACCCCCAACCTCCTCTCCCACCCCATCCCCCTCCCACCTCCGCTCTCTCACCCTCCCACCCCATCCCCCTCCCTCCCACCCCCAACCTCCTCTCCCACCTCCCCTCCCCCTCAACCTCCCCCTCCCACCTCCGCTCTCTCACCCTCCACCCCATCCTCCTCCCCTCCCACCCCCAACCTCCTCTCCCACCTCCCCTCCCCCCTCAACCTCCCCCCCACCCCATCCCCCTCCCACCTCCGCTCTCTCACCCTCCCACCCCATCCCCCTCCCTCCCACACCACCCCCCCCCCCCCCCACCACCAACCTCCCCTCCAGTCAGAAACGTTGTGGGTGTTTCAGACCCCAGGTGAGGGCAGGATTGAGCTCAGTCACAGTGCCAACCATGGTCGAATAGCCCACCAAGACTGTCCAGGCTCAAACGTGAGAAATTACTATTTGGGGTTTCAGGGGGCTCTGGCATCGTGAAACTGTGCCACGGCGAGGGGTCAGTGCCCTCAGGAGAGGAGAGTGCAGCGAGCAAGTTGACAGAAAGGCTACAATAAAAAACCTTGGATAATACTGGAGGCGATAGAATTTCAGGAATTTAGTGTCAGCCGTGGCTCAGTGGGTAGCACGCTCACCTGAGTCAGAAAGTCGTGGGTTCAGAACCCCACTCCAGAGACTTGAGCACAAAATCTAGGCTGACACTCCCAGTGCAGTACTGAGGGAGCGCTGCACTGTCGGAGGTGCCGTCTTTCGGATGAGACGTTAAACCAATGTCTCAGGTGGACATAAAAGATCCCATGGCACTATCTCAAAGAAGAGCTGAGGAGTTCTCCACGGTGTCCTGGCCAATATTTATCCATCGATCAACATCGCTAAAAACAGATTATCTGGTCATTATCAAATTGCTGTTTGTGGGAACTTGCTGTGTGCAAATTGGCTGCCGTGTTTCCTACATTACAACAGTGACTCCACTTCAAAAGTTCTTCATTGGCTGTAAAGCGCTTTCAGATGTCCTGAGGTTGTGAAAGGCGCTATATAAATGCAAATTCTTTCCAATCCCATGAGCCCTAATCTTGTGTAATAACCTCTTGCGTGGCACCTTATTGAATGCCTTCTGCAAATCCAAATATACTACATCCACTGGTTCCCCTTATCTACCCTGCTAGTTTCATCCATACGTAAGGGTGCAGATTCCACAGGCACTGACTAGCATTGGGGTACGGGTTCCACAGACTCTGACTCTCACTGGGGTACGGGTTCCACAGATATTGACTCTCACTGGGGTACAGGTTCCACAGACACTGACTCTCACTGGGGTATGGGTTCCAGGGGCACTGACTCTCACTGGGGTACAGACCCACAGACACTGACTCTCACTGGGGTATGGGTTCCACAGACACTGACTCTCACTGGGGTATGGGTTCCAGGGACACTGACTCTCACTGGGGTACAGACCCACAGACACTGACTCTCACTGGGGTACGGGTTCCAGGGGCTGTGTAAATGCATGCTCTTTAATGCGAGGACAGGGAGTAAACTTGCATCTGGTTCAGGAGCTGTTGCCCTTTCTTGTGTATTTTAATGCCTTTATGCATAGGATTTACAACACAGAAACAGGCCATTCGGTCCAACTGATCTTTGCCGGTGTTTATGCTCCACTCGAGCCTCCTCCCACCCCTCTTCATCTCACCCTATCAACATATCCTTCCTTGAACAGAGGTCCAACCAGTCCCCATCCACCACCACCCTCCTCCGCCTGGCTGAACTTGTTCTCACATTGAACAACTTCTCCTTTGACTCCACTCACTTCCTCCAAATTAAAGGTGTTGCTATGGGAACCCGCATGAGTCCCAGCTATGCCTGCCTTTTCATGGGATATGTGGAACATTCTTTGTTCCAGTCCTACTCAGGTCCTCTCCCTCACCTCTTTCCGGTACATTGATGACTGTATTGGTGCTGTTTCCTGCTCTCGCCCTGAACTAGAAAATTTCATTCACTTTGCTTCCAATTTCCAGCCTTCCCTCACCGTCACATGGTCCATCTCCGACTCTTCCCTTCCCTTCCTTGACTTCTCTGTCTCCATCTCTGGGGATAGGCTATTGAGTAACATTCACTACAAGCCCATTGACTCCCACAGCTACCTGGACTACACTTCCTCCCACCCCGCCTCCTGTAAGGACTCTATTCCATTCTACCAGTTTCTCCGTCTCCGCCGCATCTGCTCTGACGATGCCACCTTCCATACCAGTGGTTCCGACATGTCTTCCTTTTTCCTCAACCAAGGATTCCCGTCTACTGTGGTTGAGACGGCCCTTGACCGTGTCCGTTCTATTTCCCACACTTCTGCTCTCACCCCTGCCCCTCCCTCCCGGAACCACGATCTGGTTCCCCTTGTCCTCACCTTTCACCCCACCAGCCTCCACATTCAACGGATCATCCTCCGCCATTTCCGCCACCTCCAGCGTGATCCCACCACCAAACACATCTTCCCCTCACCTCCCCTTTCAGCATTCCGAAGGGACCGCTCCCTCTGCGACACCCTGGTCCACTCCTCTACCACCCCCAACACCCCTTCCCCTTCGCCCGGCACCTTCCCGTGCACGCGCAGGAGATGCAACACATGCTCTTTTACCTCCACCCTTCCCACTGTCCAGGGCCCCAAACACTCCTTCCAGGTGAAACAGCGATTTACTTGTACTTCTTGCAATTTAGTATACTGTATTCGCTGCTCACGATGCGGTCTCCTCTACATTGGGGAGACCAAACGCAGATTGAGTGACCGCTTTGTGGAACACCTCCATTCAGTCTGTAAGGGTGACCCCGAGCTTCCGGTCACCTGTCACTTTAATTCTCCACTCCACTCCCACTCAGACCTCACCGTCCTCGGCCTCTTACACTCTTCCAATGAAGCTCAACATAAGCTCGAGGAACAGCACCTCAGCTTTCGATTAGGCACTTTACAGCCCTCTGGACTCAACATAGAGTTCAACAATTTCAGACCATAACCTCTGCCCCTATTTCTTTTCTCCATTTATTTTCTTTATTATATATTTTTTTCTCTCTCTCCCACATGGCAGCTGTCTTTCATTCTGCCAGTGCCATTTACACTTCATCTAGAGCCAACTTTTGTTTCTTAACTTGTCCCGTTACCATCTCCTTTTGCCTCGCACCATTCTCTTAATGTCTCTTAATCTCTCCTGCCTTCCACCCTATCACAGACCTTCCCTCTTGTTCTTTCCTTCCCTCCCCCCTTTCCCTGCCCCTGCACTTGCTTAAAAACCTGTTCGATCTCCAGCTTTTTCCAGTTCTGATGAAGGGTCATCGACCTGAAACGTTAACTCTGTTTCTCTCTCCACAGATGCTGCCTGACCTGCTGACTGTCTCCAGCATTTTCTGTTTTTATAACAGATCCTTCTGTTCCTTTTTCCCTCGTGTGTTTATCTCGCTTCCCCCTAAATGCATCCATGCAACCACTCCTTGTGGTAGCGAGTTCCACATTCTCACCACTCTCTGGGTAAAGAAGTTTCTCCTGAATTCCCTGTTTGATTTATTAGTGACTATCTTATATTTTTGACAAAAGTGAGAAGTCGCACAACACCAGGTTATAGTCCAACAGCTTTATTTGAAATCACAAGCTTTCGGAGCGCTGCTCCTTCGTCAGGTGAAGTGAAGAAATACATATGGGCACAGCATATATAGTCAGAGAACAATGCCAGACGACTACAGTTAATCTTTCTAACTGCCCTTTATCACACCTCGGCAGAGAGACAATCACGGCAATCAAATCCAACCAGGTCAGTCAGGAAGACATGTGATTTCAAATAAAGCTGTTGGACTATAACCTGGTGTTGTGCGACTTCTCACTTTTGTCCACCCCAGTCCAACACCAGCATCTCCGCATCATGGCTTATATTTTTGACCCCTAGTTCTGGTCTTCCCCCACAAGCGGCACCAAAGGGGTGGAGTCCCCAGTGACATGTCGCAGTCAGGTATCGATTGGCCGCATCTGCCTCTTAAAGGTCCGGTGACATTCCTCCCTCAACCCCCAATCACCAAACACACCGATTGACGAGTTACTCGTTGCATCACATGTGGGATCTTGCTGTGTAGGTGCTATACGCCGGCATAAAAAGTGACTGCCCTTCAAAAAGTGGTTTGCGAGCAGCAATTAGGGAGACCAGAAATAAATGCAAGTCAATTCTTCCAGACACGACAGCGTGACATGCTCGACGGCGAGCAAACAAGGGAGAGCTTTTCCCAAGCTCCTTTTTCACAAACGTGTTTGCATTATTGGACAAAAAGAAGTCTGTGCCGCCATCGGGATTCTTATCCTCTAGCTGACTCAACCCCCACATGCTGCCTGCTTCCCAATAGCCCTGAACCTCCTTTAAGATGCTCCTGCCTCAGCTAACCTGCTGCTGAAACCCTCATCCATGCCTTTGTTATCTTCAGACTTAACTATTCCAACATTCCCCTGGCTGGCCTCCCACGTTCTACCCTCCGTAAACTGGAGGTCATCCCAAACTCTTGCCCGTGTCCTAACTCACACCAAGTCCCGTTCACCCATTACCCCTGTGCTCGCTGACCTACATTGGCTCCCGGTTAAGCAACACCTCGATTTAAAAATTCTCATTCTTATTTTCAAATCCCTCCATGGCCTCGCCCCCTCCCTATCTCTGTAATCTCCTCCAGCCCCACAACCCTCCAAGATCTCCGCGCTGCTCCAAATCTGGCCTCTTGCTCATCCCTGATTTTGATCGCTCCACCATTGACGGCCGTGCCTTCAGCTGCCTGGACCCTAAGCTCTGGAATTCCCTCCCTAAACCTCTCCGCCTCTCTCTCCTCCTTTAAGTCGCTCCTTAAACCTACCTCTTTGACCAAGCTTTTGGTCATCTGTCCTAATATCTCCTTATGTGACTCGGTGTCAACATTTGTTTGATAATCGCTCCTGTGAAGCGCCTTGGAACGTTATACTACTTTAAAGGCGCTATATAAATGCAAGTTGTTGTTGTTGGGCTTCACCCACACAAGATGTCCCAGAAATTCAGGGATCTTGGATTTCTCTCAATCTAATTTTGATGCCGGGTTTGGAATTCCGAGACCAAGTAACGTGCGTTTAGCCACATTCCTGTTCAGAACAATTCCTATTATGGTCGAGTCTATTCTGTTGCTAGAATATTCCAGCTGCTGTTTAGGGCTCAGCTGTGGGCCGATGTTTACTGGGCCTCACGGAGAGAAGGAGACGATCTCGCTGCAAAGACAAGATGGGGAGTTCTAATGAGGCTAAAGTACATAAGCCATCGAACATTCCTTAATTAGCGGGATTCTGTGACAAATCCAAAGCTTGTCAGGTTAATTGATGGCGTGCCAAAGCCCCTGGCCCCAGAGGCTCCATCCATCAAGAACCCAGCAACCCTTTCTTCCATCTGCATTGTTAAGACTGACCTGAATTGGTTCATTAAGATGTGAGCAGCTCTCACTCAAACATAGATCTGTGTTAATCATTGCTCGGTTTATAAGGGAAGGAGATCACAGATATCTGGGTAACATGGCACCTTTAAAACTTAGTTTAAACCCTGTCCTTTCACCCCGTGGACCGAGGTTTAGACGGGGAATTGGGAGGGGGTTATACAGGAAAGGACATCAGGCTGGGACCAGCATCCAGAGCTACCAACATTAGACAGCAACTTGCATTTATACAGCGCCTTTAACATAGTAAAACGTTCCGAGGCGCTTCACAGGAGTGCAATCAGACAAAAAATTTGACACCGAGCCACATAAGGAGATATTAGGCCAGGTGACCAAAAGCTTGGTCAAAGAGGTGGATTTAAGGAGCGTCTTAAAGGAGGAGAGAGAGGCGGAGAGATTTAGGGAGGAAATTCCAGAGCTTGGGGCCCAGGCGGCTGAAGGCACGGCCGCCAATGGTGGAGCGATGGAAATCGGGGATGCGCAAGAAGCCAGAATTGGAGGAGCGCAGAGATCTTGGAGAGTTATAGGGCTGGAGGAGGTTACAGAGATAGGGAGGGGCGAGGGAATGGAGGGATTTGAACACAAGGTGCCAGAGATTCTGTTTCGAGTCATATACCTGACACACCCATAAACGTGTTAAACGCAGTGAGTGTGTCTGTCACACGGGCTACAGACAGCAGTCGAATAGCATTAATATATTCTCTCTTTTCTCTTCTTTTTCTCTTACCCTCTCTTTATTCCTCTCTTTTCATTTTTATTATTTTTCTTTCTGTCTTGAGGCCGTGTATAATTTTAATCGAACGTTTGCTATGAACGCTTAAATAATTTCCCTCGCTGCCCCCCACCCCCACACCAGGAATTACTGTCACAGTCCGGACATGTGTGCGACTGCAGTCTTTGGGGAGCAGCACAGGAGAACGCGTCCTGACCCGTGAATCTTCCGCCAAATGTGGGAGGGCTGGTTGGCCGGGAGTGTGGTTATTTGCCTCTGTCGGTGAGTCTCCCAGACACAGTGACCTGAGATAGTTGAGGTGGAGTCTGGGTCACAGCTCCAGCCTGGAGAGGTGTGTCAAACCTACAGCTAATTTATAAATAGGGTCATGCCTGTATTTCTACCTATTTCATACAGGCCAAAGTAAGAAACCAGCAAAATCTCACCAACAGTCCCCAAGAACCAGATAGTCTCACAAAACTCAAAATGGCCCAGAATATCGTTGAGTGTATTCAAGGCTGAGATCGATAGATTTTTGGACTCTAGGGGAATCAAGGGATATGGAGATAGGGCAGGAAAGTGGAGTTGAGGTCGAAGATCAGCCATGATCTTATTGAATGGCGGAGCAGGCTCGAGGGGCCGTATGGCCGACTCCTGCTCCGAATTCTTATGTTCTTATGTATAAACAAATAATTACATCGAAAGTGCAGGGGGACAAGGCCTTGTAGCTTAAGCTGTGGGTAAAAAAGAAAGAACTTGCATTTATACAGCACCTTTCACAACATCTCAAAGCGCTTTATAGCCAATGAAGTACTTTTGAACTGTTGTGACGTAGGAAACATGGCAGCCAATTTGTGCACAACAAGATCCCACACCAGATAATCTGTTTTTAGTGATGTTGGCTCAAGTATAAATATTGGTTGCAGGACACTGGGGAGAACTGCCTTGCTCCTCTTTGAATATGCTGTGGGCTCTTTTAGGTCCAGGGCATCAGTCTAACATCTCATCTGAAGAGCAGCATCTCTGACAGTGCAGCACTCACTCAGTACTGCACTGGGAGTGACAGCCTGGATCATGGGATCAAGTGTCTGGAGTGGGGACATGAACCCACAACCTACTGACTCAGAGGCAAGAGTGCTGCCCACTGAGCCATGGCTGATTGGAGAGGCTGGGCTTGTTTTCTATGGAACAGAGGAGGCTGAGGGGAGACTTAATTGAGGTGTATAAAATTATGAGGGGCCGAGATAGAGTGGACAGGAAGGACCTATTTCCCTTGACAGAGAGGTCAATAACCAGGGGGCAGAGATTTAAAGTAATTGGTAGGAGGATTAGAGGGGAGTTGAGGAGAATTTTTTTCCCCCAGAGGGTGGTGGGGGTCTGGAACTCACTGCCTGAAAGGGTGGTAGAGGCAGAAACACTCCTCACATTTAAAACGTACTTGGATATGCACTTGAAGTGCTGTAACCTACAGGGCTACAGACCAAGAGCTGGAGCGTGGGATTAGGCTGGAGAGCACTTTTTCGGCCGGCACGGACACGATGGGCCGAATGGCCTCCTCCTGTGCTGTAAATTTCTATGATTCTGTGACACCACGCAGCGTTCCAACATTCGATTATCTCTAGTGGAGGAAAATGCGTCAGTTCCAGAAGAGACTAAATCTTCCGCCCGAAGAGGACACAAAGGTTCAAGGCACGGTGATTTATTCTCTAGACGGGTCTGGACTGCGATCCCCACTGCCCCAGAAAATTGTGACTACTGACGATTTGTTCCTGATCGCGGGAGATGTCCTGTCCACAATGTGCAGCTGGTAGTATCAGTGACAGCAGCAGAAAGCTAAGGGCAGGAGCAGGACCACGGGCTGAGAGGGCCAGGCGGTGCTGATCTTCATCTGTGAGCGTGGACACGCAGACCAGACCCTCCCAGACGCTGACTGTCTGCCAGAAACACGTTTCCAAAAGCACTAACAACATTGCAGCAACGCACAGCTTGGAAACGTACGGTTTCTGAGATTTAGGGGGTTGTTGATCACAGAAAAAAACAGCCATTCTCCCAGTTTTTGTTTAGAGAGATTAATCCTATTAACCCACCCACTGACGCCCCACTCACCAACTTCCCAATGTATTACAACAGTGACTATACTTCCAAAGGACCTCATTGACTGTAAAGTGCTTTGGGATGTCCTGATGTTGTGAAAGGTGCTATAGAAATGCATGTTCTTTCTTTCTATCTCTGTTACCTCCTTCAGCCCCACAACCCCCCGAGATATCTGCGCTCCTCTAATTCTGCCCTCTTGAGCAACCCTGATTATAATCGCTCTACCATTGGTGGCCGTGCCTTCTGTTGCCTGGGCCCTAAGCTCTGGAATTCCCTCCCTAAACCTCTCCGCTTCGCTACCTCTCTATCCTCCTTTAAGACGCTCCTTAAAACCTACCTCTTTGACCAAGCTTTTGGTCACCTGCCCTAATTTATCCTTATGTGGCTCGGTGTCAAATTTTTTGTCTTATAACACTCCTGTGAAGCGCCTTGGGATGTTTTACTACGTTAAAGGCGCTATATAAATACAAGTTGTTGTTGTTTCTCTCTTTCTCCGCTTTCTCTTTCTTTCTCTCTCTCTTTCTACCATACAAGGATAAAATAGAGCATCCTGCCTCATCTTCAACCCAATTCTCGCTCCCTTCAAAGATGAGGTGCACTAATAACAAGTTGCTTCATCCAGGTGCTTTCCCCAATGGGCAAAACCCATTCACAGAAGCCTTGGTCGATTGGTTCATACCCAGTCACTCGGAGGTTGGAGTGTTGAAGGGAAATGTTACTGAATTTTTCAGGTAATGATAGTTCCTAGATCATGGTGCTGGATCGGGAAGCATGACCCTTACATCACTTAAGGACTCTCATCTGAGGTCTTGAAACATGACGTGAAGCATCTCAGCCAGTGGGCATGGGCTGTTTCAGCCGGCCAGTTGGTAGCACTCTTACCTTTGAGTGAGTCCAACTTCAGAGACTCGAGCACATAATTTGGGCTTGACACTCCATTGCAATATTGAGGGAGTGCTGCACTGTCGGAGGGGCCGTCTTTCAGATTGGACGTTAAACCGAGGCCCCCGTCTGCCCTCTCGTGTGGATGTAAAAGATCCCACGGCACTTTTTGAAGAAGAGCAGGGGAGTTCTCTCCAGTGTGCTGGGCCTAAATTTATCCCTCAACCAACATCACTAAAAAAAACAGTTTATCAGGTCATTATCACATTGCTGTTTGTGGGAGCTTGCTGTGCGCAAATTAGCTGCCGCGTTTCCTACATTACAACAGTGATCACACTTCAAAAATACTTCATTGGCTGTAAAGCGCTTTGGGACATCCAGAGGTTGTGAAAAGTGCTGTAGAAATGCAAGTTCTTTCATTTGACTTGGAGTCGAACAGAACAGACTTCAATGTTTGGGAATCTTCAAAATCCATTCCTCAATAAAGCTCCGGCTCTGCCTTGTAATACTTTCCGTGACCCCTTGCAAGGGTGTACTTGCATTATTAGCCCTACACACTGGTGGTCATTCATTTGGGACTCAACAATAGGAATTGTCACTTGAACCTACTGGGAGAGATAAGGCAGTAATACCACTTCAGTGTGATGAATATCTGAGACTAATCATTTAAGAGTGGTGCAAGAGCCTGGATAAGTATCAGAGAGAAATTGCATTAACTATTTGTCCCACAAACGGTGGGACTGGAATGAGAACCATTCTTCTCAGCCTTCAAAGCTTCAGCGCAGAAGCTGGGGGGGTGTAATTCTCCGCGGTAACATAACGTTCCATTGACTGCTGATTGAGGTCATTCTTTGAGAGCTAGTCGCAGGAACATTGGAACAGGAGGAGGCCGTTCAGCCCCTCGAGCCTGTTCCGCCATTCAGTTAGATCATGGCGGATCTGTATCTTAATTCCATCTACCCCCCTTGCTTCCGTAATCCTTAATACCCTTACCTGACAAAAAATCTCTCAATCTCAGTTTTGAAATTTCAATTGACTCCCAGCCTCAACAGCTTTTTTGTGGAGAGAGTTCCTGATTTCCACTACCCTTTGTGTGAAGAAGTACTTCCTGACATCACCCCTCAACGGCCTGGCTCTAATTTAAAAGGTTATGCCCCCTTGTTCTGGACTCCCCCCACCAGAGAAAATAGTTTCACTCTATCTACCCTTTCAAATCCTTTAATCAACTTAAATACCTCGATGAGATCACCCCTTAATCTTCTATAATCAAGGGAATAAAAGCCTAGTCTATGAGACCTGTCCTCATAATTTAACCCTTTTAGCCCTGGTATCATTCTGGTGATTGAGTCATTGGCCTGGAGTTTGTGGTCGGGATGACGGTGAACTGGCAGCGCTCGCCGTCTTTCGGCCTTTGAAACTGACCGCAACGTTGAGATTTGGCGCAGGCACGTGGGGAAATCCTGAAGTTGCGGTCAGTTATTGACGGCTCCGAAACAGGCTGCGCTGTGACCCCCCCCAACCCCCAAAGAGCCGGCAGTCTGTGTAGTCACCCAAATCAGGGAAACTGATCAAACTTCGGCTCTTCCACAGTAATTACGCTGTTAAATTCCCCACTAAACGTTCGACCCAAAGGGATTCGGTATAACTGGGGTTTTGACAGCGTATTGACTGCTAAACAAATGTTAAGGCCCTGGAAAACTAATTTTAATGTTGTGCAGTGTGAAATTTGTCCATTTTAATAAAAATTTAAATTTTGAAGAAACTTTTCAAAAAAACAATTTTTAATTTTTTTTAAGTTTGTCCATCTTTATTTCAGGTTTGCCTTTTCCCCCGTGTGAGAGCCTCAATCTTTGTTTTGCTCTCTCTAACGTTTTTAAAAAGTTAGAATTTTAAGAGCTTACTCACTTCCTGGTTCGCTGTCGGTGAGAATTCTGCCCTTTGATTGGCTGCTCAGACAGCCTGTTGACGTCACAGCAGCTCGCGCAAGGGAATCCCCATTAACTTCCGTGATGTGAATCGAAGGTCGGAAAACCCGAAGCTCTCGACACAGGGATTGCGAGATCCTTGCGCGAGGTGTACTTCGGGGCCAGCAGCAAACGCCTTCGCTTCGCCGCTGACCGCAAATTCCGGGCCAATGAGTTTGAGACTTTTAGGCGGGGAATTTAATGTCCCATTCCCAACTTTCTCCATCATTAAAGAAACAATAACCCTCCCCTTAGTGGCTCAGGTGCTAACTGCACTATCCAGTGTGGGACTGCGCTGGTCAGACTAGGACAGCCCCAGTTTCTATCCCTGGTCTGTAGTGAGATAGCTGATCTCTGAAGGGCGTCAGTACTGGTGCCACAATTGGCCTCAGCACTCTAAGGGCTGGGGAGGGTCTCAATCAGCCCCCCCTCCTGACTGTTAACCACAGTGACCCCTCGCACCAAGTCCCGTTCACCCTGTGCTCGCTGACCTACATTGGCCCCCGGTCCGGCAACGCCTTGATTTAAAAATTCTCACCCTTATGTTCAAATCCCTCCATGGCCTCCTCACCCCTCCCTAATTCTGTAACCTCCTCCAGCCCTACAACCCTCCGAGATCTCTGCGATCCTCCAATTCTGGCCTCTTGCGCATCCATGATTTCCTTCGCTCCAACATTGGCGGCCGTGCCTTCAGTTGTCGAGGCCCGAAGCTCTGGAATTCCTTCCCTAAACCTCTCCGCCTCTCTCTCCTCCTTTAAGACGCTGCTTAAAACCTACCTCTTTGACCAGGCTTTTGGTCACCTGTCCTAATATCTCTTCATGTTCACCCAGGGTAAACTAAAGTTCAAATGAAGTTCAGCGTTTGCTGAGAGAGGTTTGAGGTTCTAATGAGCAAGGTGTGTGAGCAGTGGTGAGAATCTGCACACTCACTATCGACCCCATTATGTGGCTCGGTGTCAAATTTTGTTCGATAATCGCTCCTGTGAAGCGCCTTGGGACGTTTCACTACGTTAAAGGCGCTGTATAAATGCAAGTTGTTGTTGGGGGAGGACAGGGTGACGCAGCTCTGCGGATGAACAATGGGTCACCTGGGCAAAGTGTCTGAGCGCGGGGGGTGCTCGGGGAGACACTGCCCCTCAGCGAGAGCCAGCACCTTCGTGTGCGGAGGAGACACACCGGGGTCGATAAAACACACTGCTCGGTTAGTGAGCAGATTCTCACCGATTCCCACTGCTGCTCACACACGTTGCTCATTAGAACCTCAAACCTCTCTCAGCAAATGTTGAACTTCATTTGAACTTTAGTTGACCCTGGGTGAACTTCAGTGCGACAGACGCTTCTTAATATCCACCCGTCTCCCAACAATAAAGTAACATTTTCCTCGTGCATTTCTGTCCCTGTTTGTTAAAGTGTGGTTACCGCCACATGGGATTTTGAAAATTAACGGCATGTCGATGAGGTGAAGCTTTTACAGATGTTTAGAACCTGTTTTTATATTTTTATCTAACCCGTGCTGTACCTGTCCTGGGAGTGTTTGATGGGACAGTGTAGAGGGAGCTTTACTCTGTATCTAACCCGTGCTGTACCTACCCTAGGAGTGCTTGATGGGACAGTGTAGAGGGAGCTTTACTCTGTATCTAACCCATGCTGTACCTGCCCTGGGAGTGTTTGATGGGACAGTGTAGAGGGAGCTTTACTCTGTATCTAACCCGTGCTGTACCTACCCTGGGACTGCTTGATGGGACAGTGTAGAGGGAGCTTTACTCTGTATCTAACCCGTGCTGTACCTGCCCTGGGAGTGTTTGATGGGGCAGTGTAGAGGGAGCTTTACTCTGTATCTAACCCGTGCTGTACCTGCCCTGGGAGTGTTTGATGGGGCAGTGTAGAGGGAGCTTTACTCTGTGTCTAACCCGTGCTGTACCTACCCTGGGAGTGCTTGATGCTGATTACTGGAACAAAAATCAAAGCATAGATTGACTGGTCATTTATCTGATTGCTGTTTGTGGGATCTTGCTGTTGCATTAGTCAGCAGAATCAGTCACTGCACTTCAATGTACGTGATACGGCGCCATCGCTCAGCACTGCATTAGAATGTTGTGCTCAAGTCTCTGGAATGGGGCTTGAAACCCACAACCCACTGAGCCAAGACTTTAGCACAAGAAGAGTCGTGGGTGTTGCCATGGGGTGTACAATATATCAGTTCCAGTGGGAGGTTGGGGGTTGCCTGTTTATTTTTGCAGCAGTTCTCTGATTCTGCCAATGCTGGCTCTCCAGCCTCCTTCACGCTGAGCCAACTATGTTAGAACATTGGAGGCAATGAGGAAACCGGTTATTCACCTCATTGCTGGTGTGAGCTTGCTGTGTGCAAATTGGCTGCTGCGTAGCAACAAAATGTACGTCAAGCTGATTCATAAAGAAAGAAAATGATAAAGACTTGCATTTCTATAGCGCCTTTCACGACTTCAGGACGTTCCAAATCGCTTTACAGCCAATGAAGTGTAGTCAATATTGTAATGTAGGAAACGTGGCAGCTAATTTGCACACAGCAAGATCCCACCAACATCAATGTGATAATGACCAGACAATCTGTTTTAGTGATGTTGATTGAGGGATGAATATTGTCCAGGACACCGGGGTGAACTCCTTTCTCTTCTTCGAAATAATGCCGTGGAATCTTATACATCCACCTGAGAGAGCAATTTAACATCTACATCTGAAAGACGGCACCTCCGACAGTACAGTGCTCCCTCAGTACTGCCCCTCCAACAGTGCAGCGCTCCCTCAGTACTGCCCCTCCAACAGTGCAGCGCTCCCTCAGTACTGCCCCTCCGACAGTGCAGCGCTCCCTCAGTACTGCCCCTCCGACAGTGCAGTGCTCCCTCAGTACTGCCCCTCCGAGAGTGCAGTGCTCCCTCAGTACGGCCCCTCCAACAGTGCAGCGCTCCCTCAGTACTGCCCCTCCGACAGTGCAGTGCTCCCTCAGTACTGCCCCTCCGAGAGTGCAGTGCTCCCACAGTACTGCCCCTCCGAGAGTGCGGCGCTCCCTCAGTACAGCCCCTCCAACAGTGCGGCGCTCCCTCAGTACTGCCCCTCCGAGAGTGCGGCGCTCCATCAGTACTGCCCCTCCGACAGTGCAGCGCTCCCTCAGTACTGCCCCTCCGACAGTACAGCACTCCCTCAGTACTGCCCCTCTGACAGTGCAGCACTCCCTCAGTACTGCCCCTCCGACAGTGCGGGGCTCCCTCAGTACTGCACTGGAGTGTCAGCCTAGATTTTTTGTGCTCAAGTCTCTGGATTGGGGACTTGAACCCACAACTTTCTGACTCAGGCGAGGGTGCTGCCCACTGAGCCACAGCTGACACATTCATTGCATGTGAAGCACTGTGCAGCCAAGGCGGGTAAATGGAGCTATGATCTAATTGAATGGCGGAGCAGACTTGAGGGGCTGAATGGCCTCCTCCTGTTCCAATGGGACATACGGTGCTGTATTAACGCCAGTCTCTTTCTCATGCTCTGGATTCAGACCCACAATGTAAATGGATCAGATTCCGACCAGCGGGAGCCAGGACTCATTGTGCAAACGTGAAACGTGGAGCTGCAGACATCGAGAAACTGGTTCTCTCTATTTTTTTTTAAAAAGGTTTCATCAGTTAAAATTAAGGAATAATAATTCTTTGCGTAAATACCGCACAGCTTTAACAAAGACACAGAGAGATGCTCTTTGACTCGTTACCGCACTAATTATGCGCAGGTCCTAATTAAATGGCGGACGAGGGAACAGAAACGTTGCTGTTTCCAGTTTCTCATTGTGCTGGTAGAGTTTACGGGGGATGTGAAGACTGCCCTCAGCAGTCTGTCAATTGACCTCTGCGAGAAAATTTGTTTTAAAAAAAGAGCTTTGCTTAACCTGCAAGTCGACAGCCCAAAGTCTACAGTGTGGTCGCCATGGTGACATTCTCTGTAGTATTGTGAGAGGGGGTCGGGGCTTCGGGAGATATCCTGTCAAAAAGGGCCGCATTGACTCAACCTTCAATCCTGCAAGGTTAATACGAGCAGTAAGCGTTATCCCTGGACCACAGGAGCTGGTGATTGTAGTTTCCCCCGGGGATCCCCCTGCTGTGTAATCGCACTGGGTCACTCGCTGGCTGTTAGAGAAGACAGCACAGAGAGAGAGAGAGAGAGAGACATGCACACACTATTAGAATTACATCGAGTCTACAGCACAGAAACAGGCCATTCGGCCCAACTGGTCTATGCCGGTGTTTATGCTCCACACGAGCCTCCTCCCACCCTACTCATCTCACCCCATCAACATAACCTTCTATTCCTTTCTCCCTCATGTGTTTATCGAGCTTCCCCTTAAATGCATCTATGCTATTCGCCTCAACCAGTCCCTGTGGTAGCGAGTTCCCCATTCTCACCACTCTCTGGGTAAAGAAGTTTCTCCTGAATTCCCTATTGGATTTATTAGTGACTATCTTATATTTATGGCCCCTAGTTTTGGACTCCCCCACAAGTGGAAACATCTTTTCTGTGTCTACCCTATCAAACTCCTTCATAATTTTAAAGACCTCGATCAGACACAGAAAAGATATTCACCCCTCAGCCTTCTCTTTTCTAGAGAAAAGAGCCTCAGCCTGTTCAATCCTTCCTGATAGTTATAGCCTCTCAGTTCTGGTATCAGACTCCAGATTCTCATTGGTAACTAAAAATGAAGAACATTAATAGTGTCGGGTTCAACAGGTGATGTGTGTTGTTTGGTCTTATTAAAGATGTATATATATTAATAGATTCACACTGATGTTGAGAACAGAGTTTTGAGGTGGTGCAGTGGGGCAGTGGTTAATGTTACAGGACTGGTAATTCAGAGAACATGGGCTGGATTTTGTCTTGGGGTCGGGTTGGGGTCGTGTAATCCGCATTTCGTGTTTCCCCCCCGACTCCAGATTAATGTGGATGCCTGATGCAATTTTCACTTAATTGGGCAATTGAGTTGGAGCATGTGGGAACCCATGAACTAATTAGTGTTTTCAGTCTGAAAGTCGCCTCTGATGATGTCATCATTGCTGACTGCCTAGTCTCAGAGACTGTTGGTGAGAGAGGACCTGCCTGGCTTGCTTTTGATGTGAGTGGACCTGGATGCAAAAATAGGGGGGGAGGAAGAGGAAGAGAAGAGAAGAGAAGAGAAGAGAAGAGAAGAGAAGAGAAGAGAAGAGAGAGAGAGAGAAAGCAAGCAAGTCCTCCCAGGCAGTCTCTGAAGACATTCAATGCAGCAGCATCAGAGGCGACGTTCAGACCTAATACTACTACTACTACCTTCATCACATCTCCGTTGTAATAGTGGACCTGCAGCCGATAGTCAGCTATCCACTTGTGCTCCCACCAGGTTTCACTGGAGTGTTTCACACCAGGTGTGCTTCACGTCAGAAAAGGGTTAAACTAGCTAAAACGTTTCAAAATGGCATTACAGAGCCAATTTAGAGCTTGTTAAGGGCTTTAATGGCCTCTCCCGCCTCTTGGAGGCGGGACGGAGTCGGGAACCCCGCGACTGATTTTGTCAAAATTGCGTGGAGGCGGGATGGAGTCGGGATGGGGTCGGAAACCCCGACCCCGCAAATTTAACCCCCCACACGCCTCCAAACCCGACTCCACGGGTCATTGAAAATCCAGCCCCATGAGTTCAAATCCCACCATGGGCAGCTTGAGAATTTGTAATTCAGAGTTTAAAATCTGGAAATTAAAAAGCTGGGATCAGTAAAAGTGGCCATGAAGCTGTCGGATTGTCGCAAAAACCCAACTGGTTCACTAACGTCCTTTAGGGAAGGAATCCCGCTGTCCTTACCCGGTCTGGGCCTATATGTGACTCCAGCCCCACACCAACCTGGTTGACTCTTAACTGTCCTCTGAAGTGGCCCAGCGAGTCACTCCACCACCAGCTCTCAGGGCAACCCCAGGATGAATTTTAAAAAAGCATTCTTGCGTCATTTATACGATCCAGTTTAAAAGAGCTATTAACATGTGTCATTGCTGCGCCTCCACTGTGTATGAGGTTGTCGGGTGAGAACGATTGTGATGCCCCTTGCAGTTGAGCAGCCTGCCAACATTCACCATCTAGGCTCACTCACCAAGAATGGCCCTTTGGGTGTGTTGCCCCACCCCAGCAAGGAGGGGGAGGGGAGGAAATAATAAATGAACATTCCACATCTTTCAAACTCACAGGCCATGCTTGGCAGTGATGTGATATGCGAAGTCTGGAATATCTGTTGCAGTTAAAGGCTTCCTACATTTGTATCCAATTCTCGGCCCTCCTCTCTAGAATGCACTGACGCTGAGGTGCTGACTTTGTTCCAGCGTCTCACTAGAACCAGCACCAGCACGATGGGCTGAATGGCCACCCCTTGTGAAAAAGAGAACCTGCATTTCTATAGCACCTTTCACAACCTCAGGACGTCACAAATCACTTCACAGCCAATTCATTACTTTTGAAGTGCAGTCACTGTTGTTAAATAAGCAAAAGTCACGCAAACTGCCAACAGCAAGATCCCATCAACAGCAATGAGATAACTGATTAGTTAATCTGTTTTGGTTGAGGGATAAATATTGGCAAGCACACCGGAGATAACTCCCCATCTCTTCTTCGAAATAGTGGCCACGGGATCTTTTACATCCAACTGAGAGGGCAGACGGGGCCTCGGTTTAACATCTCATCCAAAAGACGGCACCTCCGACTGTGCAGCACTCCCTCAGCACTGCACTGGGTGTGTCAGCCTAGATTCTTGTGCTCAAGTCTCTGGAGTTGGGCTCGAACCCACAACCTTCTGGCTCGGAGGCAAACAAGTGCTCCCAATTGAGCCACAGCTGACACATTTCTACCCTGGTCTCCATGGTTGCAAAGATCGACTGTTTCACTGATATAAATCCTCTTTCTGATAGTGTTAAAGCACAATTTACCCGTGCAATCCCTGAACATTATTTAATTCCTAAACCCTCCCCCGTACAACATTGGCACAATAGTCTTGAGGTAAATGTAGGCTGGTAACCGCCGCACTTGAGTTGATTTTGCCTCGAGTGTTTTGAGAGTCCCGATTCCCCGGGCGTGTTTGGAATTTTCCAGATCAGAGCGATTGCTGAACCTGTGTCTTTCTGGTGAAAGAGGTGTTTCGTTTTCTGTTCAGTAGCATTCATGAGAATCCTCCACCGGTGCCGGGGACTGCCGGCTCCTGCTTTACAAAGAAGTCCCATCCATCCATCGCCTGATTACACCCCAGTGGTTCCATTTGCCTCTTGTCTGAGGGGGGGGAGTCAAGGCCGTGTCGTAACTCTGCACTGCCGGCCCAGCATAACTAACGACCGGCCTCCTTCCACTCTGCCGTTCAAGGCTACTCGCAAAAGCTCAGGAAGAATGTGGCTGTAAATTGGATGCTAATTTTATTTATTTTTTTGGGAAGCAGGACTTTGCTGAGGGGGCGGGGGAAGGGATCGGGGAAGCCGCTCCAATCAGGGGTTGCCAACGCTCCAGGATTGTCCTGGACTCTCCAGGAATTGAAGATGAATCTGCTGTGAGCAAAACCCGAGAGAAAAATCGTAGCGGTTCTCTAAAAACTCTGTTTTTTTAATCATTTTCTTTGAACACTTTTATTTATTAGTCATAAAAATTTTGGAGAGGGGGAGAAAGCTTCGTTTGACCGGGCGGGGCAGTTAGAGGTGGGAGGTCAGGTGGTGAAACCTCCAGGAATATGTCCATCCAGAGTTGGCAACCCCGAGGAGGAGCAGGCCGAGAAGCCTAGGGTTTTCCGTTGCCATTGGTTACTGTTGTAGGCTCTGAAGCGGGTGGAGGGAGCTCTGTAGTGGAGGGAGCTCTGTCTCATGTGGTCTAAGCTCAGCGCAACATGAGGGGGTCCCTCGGTTAATTGATGCAGGCTCCGCACTGCTACTCTTCATAGAATTACACAGCATAGCAGAAGGCCATTCGGCCCATTGTGCCCATGCCGGCTCTTTCCCTCCCTTCCATTGCCACTGGAGACAATGCCAGGCACCTCGCCCTTCTTCAGCTGTGAGTCTTGACAGTGAGTGTTGACAAGCTATTCGACCATGGGGGGGGGGGGGGGGATACAACATTCACACACGCGCACACACTCTTTCCAGCGGGTCACCGGAGGGAGTCGGCACCCAGGCTAGGTTACTTTGTTTTCTCACCCTCACTCTGGAGCACTGAAGCTATCTGTAGCTCCTACCCGTGCCCGGCAGAGAGCAGCTAACTCCTTACAGATCGGGGATTGAAGAGGGCGCACTCCTTGCCACTCTGCACACTGAATTTATCTACTAGGCCAGTTGGCACATCTCACGTCCCACTCCAGAGACTCGAACACAAAATCTAGGCTGACACTGCTGTGCGGTACTGAGGGAGCACTGCACTGCCGGAGGTGCAGTCTTTCAGATGAGATGTTAAACTGAGGTCCCGTCTGCCCTCTCAGGCACAAGATCCCATGGCCTCTGTTTTGAAGAAGAGCAGGGGAGTTCTCCCCAATATCCTGACCAATATTTATCCGTCGACCAACAGCACTACAAATTTTCTGGTTATTTATCTCATTGCTGTTTGTGGGAGCTTGCTGTGCGTAAATTGGCTGCCACGTTTCCTACATTACAACAATGACAACACTTCAAAGAAAAGTACTTCATTGGCTGTAAAGTGCTTTGGGAAATCCTGAGGTTGTGAAAGGCGCTATATTCATTCTTTCATTCTTTTCCCTCGTTCTTTCTTTTCCTTAATTCTTTCTTTCCTTTCTTTCTTTGTTTCTTTCTTTCTTATTCTGACAGTTCTCTAAGCGATTATAAGGTGTCTGTGACCTCTTTCCACAGAATGAGACTGCGCCACCCGCATAGATGGGGAGAAAGCTGGAGGTGGGGGGGGGGAAAGAGAGGCGGAGGTTTGAGGACCTCACAGACCTATCTCTCTACGACACCCAGCTCATTCCAATCAAAGCTCATCCCTAATCCCGTGGTGACAGTGTGTGTCTTGTAATTCGAGATGGTGTCTCATGCCCAGCTCACTGCTGAGCCCCCTCAGTCAGATGAGTGACGACCCCTCACGGGAAAGATAAATGAGATCTCTGGGAGTGTCGCACTGTGAAATGTGTCTGTCGCTGAGCCGCCAGTCACAGTTAAGGAGCTAAACCTTCATTCAATCTGATATCTGCAAGAGATCGGCAAACTAGACTGGAGCACAATTTCCAACGCACAATTCACCCGTGATAGGATTAAACTCTGGGCACCAGGAACTGGTGTCAGCCGTGGCTCAGTGGGCAGCACTCTCACCTCTTGTCAGAAGGTCGTGTGTTCATAGTCCCACTCCAGAGACTTGAGCACAAGATCCAGGCGGACACTCCAGGGCACTACTGAGGAAGTTCTGCACTGTCGGAGGTGCCGTCTTTTGGATGAGACGTTAAACCGAGGCCCCGTCTGCTCTCTCGGGTGGACGTAAAAGATCCCATGGCACTATTTTAGTAAAAGTAGGGGAGTTCTCCCTGGTGTCCTGGACAATATTTTATCCCTCTACCAACATCACTAAAACAGATTATCTGCTCATTATCACATTGCTGTTTGTGGGAGCTTGCTGTGCGCAATTTGGCTGCCGCGTTTCCTACATTATAAAAAGTACTTCATTGGCTGTAAAGCGCTTTGGGACATCCTGAAAATTTTGGAGGGGGGGGGGAAGCTTCGTTTGACCGAGCGGGACGGTTAGAGGCGGGAGGGAGGTCATGTGGTGAAACCTCCAGGAATATGTCCAGCCAGAGTTGGCAACCCGAGGAGCTGGTTGTGAAAGGCGCTATAGAAATGCAAGTTCTTTCTTTTTCTTCCTTGGATACAGTTCCCCTCGTTCCCTCTGCTGACTTTGCCTGGGTAGCCATTATACATGAGTGAGATGAAGAGGGGTGGGAGGAGGCTCGTGTGGAGCATAAACATCGGCACGGACCAGTTGTGCCGAATGGCCTGTTTCTGTGCTGTAAATTCTGTGTAATTTTCTACATCGTATTCCCTGTTCACTCATTAATTGGTGATTTGGTCGATTGGAGTTGTGTTTTTACCATTCCCCGCGCGTTGCTACCGACCAGTTACATCAAACCAGTTGTTTCTCCAGTAACCTGTCCTATCGATTATTCCTCATCCAAGCTAGCTAATGAGAGTAGCTCGGCTATTCAGCCAAGGGGGCAATTGCTGCCAAGCCTGATCACCATTTAATGAGCGGGACACGGGAGCGGATTTTTTAATCTCTTTTCAGCTGAACGGAGTTTTAGCCCTAGAGCAATTCAGACTGAAATCAGTGATCTCAGAACCCCTCACTCCCGGGTATCTGTTATTCTATATATAAACCCCCGAACCCCTCGATTAGATTCCAGCCTGTAACTCACTCCCGGGTATCTTTTATTCTATATATAAACCCCCGAACCCCTCGATTAGATTCCAGCCTGTAACTCACTCCCGGGTATCTGTTATTCTATATATAAACCCCCCCGAACCCCTCGATTAGATTCCAGCCTGTAACTCACTCCCGGGTATCTGTTATTCTGTATATAAACCCCCCGAACCCCTCGATTAGATTCCAGCCTGTAACTCACTCCCAGGTATCTGTTACTCTATATATAAACCCCCCGAACCCCTCGATTAGATTCCAGCCTGTAACTCACTCCCAGGTATCTGTTATTCTATATATAAACCCCCCGAACCCCTCGATTAGATTCCAGCCTATAACTCACTCCCAGGTATCTGTTACTCTATATATAAACCCCCCGAACCCCTCGATTAGATTCCAGCCTGTAACTCACTCCCAGGTATCTGTTATTCTATATATAAACCCCCCCGAACCCCTCCATTAGATTCCAGCCTGTAACTCACTCCCAGGTATCTGTTATTCTGTATATAAACCCCCCGAACCCCTCGATTAGATTCCAGCCTGTAACTCACTCCCAGGTATCTGTTATTCTATATATAAACCCCCCGAACCCCTCGATTAGATTCCAGCCTGTAACTCGCTCCCAGGTATCTGTTATTCTGTATATGAACCCCACGATTAGATTCCAGCCTGTAACTCACTCCCGGTATCTGTTATTCTGTATATAAACCCCCCGAACCCCTCGATTAGATTCCAGCCTGTAACTCACTCCCAGGTATCTGTTATTCTGTATATAAACCTCCCGAACCCCATAATTAGATCCCAGCCTGTAACTCACTCCCGGGTATCTGTTATTCTATATATAAACCCCCCGAACCCCTCAATTAGATTCCAGCCTGTAACTCACTCCCGGGTATCTGTTATTCTGTATATAAACCCCCCGAACCCCACGATTAGATTCCAGCCTGTAACTCACTCCCTGGTATCTGTTATTCTGTATATAAACCCCCCGAACCCCACGATTAGATTCCATCCTGTAACTCACTCCCAGGTATCTGTTATTCTGTATATAAACCCCCCGAACCCCTCGATTAGATTCCAGCCTGTAACTCACTCCCAGGTATCTGTTATTCTGTATATAAACCCCCAGAACCCCTCGATTAGATTCCAGCCTGTAACTCATTCCTGGGTATCTGTTATTCTATATATAAACCCCCCCGAACCCCTCGATTAGATTCCAGCCTATAACTCATTCCTGGGTATCTGTTATTCTATATATAAACCAGCCAAACACCTCAATTAGATTCCAGCCTGTAACTCATTCCTGGGTATCTGTTAGTCTATATATAAACCCCCAAACCCCTCAATTGGATTCCAGCCTGTAACTCACTCCCGGGTATCTGTTATTCTATATATAAACCCCCAAACCCCTCGATTGGATTCCAGCCTGTAACTCACTCCCGGGTATCTGTTATTCTATATATAAACCCCCCGAACCCCTCGATTAGATTCCAGCCTGTAGCTCACCCCCGGGTATCTGTTATTCTATATATAAACCCCCCGAACCCCTTGATTAGATTCCAGCCTGTGACTCACTCCTGGGTATCTGTTATTCTATATATATACCCACCGAACCCCTCAATTAGATTCCTGCCTGTAACTCATTCCTGGGTATCTGTTACTCTATATGTAAACCTCCTGAACCCCTCGATTAGATTCCAGCCTCTAACTCACTCCCAGGTATCTGTTATTCTATATATTAACCCCCCGAACCCCTCGATTAGATTCCAGCCTGTAACTCACGCCTGGGTATCTGTTATTCTATATATTAACCCCTGAACCCCTCGATTAGATTCCAGCCTGTAACTCACTCCCGGGTATCTGTTATTCTATATATAAACCCCCCGAACCCCTTGCTTAGATTCCAGCCTGTAACTCGCTCCCGGGTATCTGTTAATGTATATATAATCCCCCCCGAACCTCTCGATTAGATTCCAGCCTGTAACTCTCTCTCGGGTGTCTGTTATTCTATGTATAAACCCCTGAACCCCTCGATTAGATTCCAGCCTGTAACTCACTCTCGGGTATCTGTTATTCTATATATAATCCCCCCGAACCCCTCGATTAGATTCCAGCCTGGAACTCTCTCCCAGGTGTCTGTTATTCTATATATAAACCCCTGAACCCCTCGATTAGATTCCAGCCTGTAACTCACTCTCGGGTATCTGTTACTCTATATATTAACCCCACCTCCCCTCTCCCTCTCCATCCCCCTCCCCATTTTTCTCGCCCATCCAATGTTCCCTTCAATATTTTTTGGAGCTGCATAGCCCATTGAAAATACCGCCCAGCTTAAAGGGAACATTGCCGCCTCCCTCCCCCTCCCGCATTTCCAGGTTGTGGAAGGTTCTGCCATATGTTCTGCTTGTTTTATCCCCTGGGTCCTTATTTACTTAATTAAACATGTAGAAAGCGACTATCCAGCTGCCCGTTTATATCTGAAAACAGAAAAATAAATCCGGATTGTTAAAAGTTTAATTACGACAACATTTTTGTCACAGTTGTATTGTATATTCGCTTGGAAATAAAATAGGCCACAATAAAATTAAAATACACCAGGTGTTGTGTGATATTAAGGGATAATGAAACCCTAAAACGGTAACAAATTAATATTAATGTTGAACAGGGCCTGTGTAAGGAGCAGTGAATGGTGTGAAAGCTGCTTCTTTTACTATCCCTATCATTCATTTCTCTAGAAAAGAGAAGGCTGAGGCGCGACCTGATAGAGGTCTTTAAGATTATGAAAGGGTTTCGATAGGGTAGACGTAGAGAAGATGTTTCCACTTGTGGGCGAGACCAGAAGCAGGGGCCATCGATAGAAGACAGTCGCTAATAAACCCAAGAGGGAATTCAGGAGAAACTTCTTTATCCAGAGAGGGGTGAGAATGTGGAACTCGCTGCCACAAGTGAGGGAAGGGGGTGGGGAGGAGAAGGGAAGGGGTAGGGGAGTGGAGAGGGAGAAGAGGGGAGTGGAGAGGGAGAAGAGGGGAGTGGAGAGGGAGAAGAGGGGATGGAGAGGGGTAGCAGAGGAGGGAGGGAAGGGGAGGAGTGGGAGTAGAGCGAAGAGGGGGATGGAGAGGAGAGGGGGATAGGGAGGGGGGAGAGTCATTCTGTTTGGGGCACTGGATAGTTTCATTTTCAATTCTGTCAAGGCTTCCTGAGACAAAGGGGAGCTGGAGAGCAGGGGGATCTGGAGCATCTCTTCTACGTTATAAATAAAGACCCAACTGTTGTATAATCCCAACGTGCATTTCCACGGCCAAGTCAGATTCAGAGAGACATCCCAGAAACCTTTACATGCACGGCTGAAAATTTAGGGTCTCTCATTCTGCCAGCATTTCACACCTCACCTTTTGTTTCTTAACCTGTCCCATTACCATCTCGTCTTGCCTTGAGCATCTCTTAATGTCTCTACTTACCATAGACCCCCCCTTTTGTTCTTTTATTCCTCCCCCCGGCCTCCCCCTTGCATTTTTATCTGTTTAATTTCCTGCTCTTTCAGTTCCGACGAAGGGTTTCGACCTGAAACGTTAACTCTGTTTCTCTCTCCACGGATGTTGCCTGGCCTGCTGAGTTTTTCCAGCGTTTTCTGTTGTTATTTTGGAAATTTAGGGTACTTTCTTAGAGGGGGGGGGGGGGGGGGGGGGCGGTGCAAGTAGGGAACAATCTCAGACATGAGTCATTGTGGGGGCTGGTCATTCTACTGGAGCTCAGGCTCCTTGCTCCTTGCTCCGGGCGCAGTCTTACTCTCCCGCCGACTCGAGACATTGCTCTTTTCTCAGGCTCCTGATCTCTTGCACCCCCTCCCCATTCTCTCTCTCTCTCTCCAACTCCCATCTCAGCTGTGGCTCAGTGGCTAGCCCTGAGGTAGTCTCTGAGTCAAAAGGTTATGGCTTCGAGTCCCACTCCAGAGACTTAATCGAGGCTGACACTCCCAATGCAGTACCGAAGGAGTGCTGCACTGTCGGAGGTGCCTGTCAGGCGGAATAAAAAGATCCTGCGGCACTATTTCGAAGAAGAGCAGGGAAGTTCTCCCCAGTGTCCTGGCCAACATTTCTCCTTCAAGCAATGTCACTAAAACAGATTATCTGGTCATTATCACATTGCTGTTTGTGGGAGCTTGCTGTGCTCAAATTGGCTGCCGCATTTCCTACATTACAACAGTGACTACACTTCAAAAAGGTACTTCATTTGCTGTGAAGCGCTTTGGGACGTCCTGAGGTCATGAAAGGCGCTGCATAAATGCTAGTTCTTTCTATCTTCTTTCCCAGTCTTCTGTTTATCTCTCTCTCAAAAGTTACTATTGAATCTGCTTCCACCGCCCTTTCAGGCAGCGCATTCCAGATCACAACAACTCGCTGCGGAAAATGATTCCCCCTTTTCTCCTCTCTGGTTCCTTTTGCCAATTATCTTAAATCCGTGTCCTCTGGTTACCGACCCTCCTGCCCGTGGAAACGGTTTCTCCTTATTTACTCCATCAAAACCCCTCATGATTTTGAACACCTCTATTAAATCTCCTCTTAACCTTCTCTGCTCTAAGGAGAACAACCCCAGCTTCTCCAGTCTCTCCATGTAACTGAAACGCCTCATCACGTGGTAGGATTCTAGTAAATCTCCCCTGCACCCTCTCCCAGGCCTTGACATCCTTCCTAAAGTGCGGTGTCCAGAATTGGACACAATACTCCAGCTGGGGCCTAACCAGTGATTTATAACTTCCTGGCTTTTGTACTCTGTGCCTCTATTTATAAAGCCCAGGACCCCATATGCTTTTTTAACAACCTAATCAACTTGTTCTGCCACCTTCAAAGATTTGTGTCCGTACTCCCCGAAGTCTCTCTGTTCCTGCACCCCCTTTAAGGTTGTACCATTTAGAGTAATGAAGAGAATGTTTAGACATGATGGCTCTTTTCACTGGCGCTGAGAGGTGGAGAGTCTCGAACTCTGCGATATTGAAATAGGTCAGGTTGCCCAGGGCTCACTTCGAGAACTGGTTCTTTAATCAGCATCCTGGGCTGTTCCCATGGTTTCAACTCCTGGAGCCTCTGACGCTCCCTGATTTGAACTCCGGTCTGACGTATAGTTATTAGTCACAGAGAGAGAATTCCAGCTCGTCTTTAAAGGAACTCTCTCCTTTTATTCTACTCCCCCACCTGCCGCCCCCCCTCCCGGTCCCCCCCACTTGTCCTGTGAAAACACGCCTGACCCCAGGTTGAACTGTGACCGAATCGAATGGGTGTCTGGGCCAGAGGGTATGATAGCGAGGTCAGATTTTAACTCCTTTCAGAACAGAAGCCGTCATTTCCCGGTCTTGGATCTCACGCTGAGCCATGCTGGGACTGATCGCCCAACAGGCTTTTAACCCAGGGCTTGTGGGAGGAGGATTTCCTGATGATTCAGCAATTTCCAGGTACTGTGGAGCCCGGACCCCAGTGAGAGTCAGTGTCTGTGGAACTGTACCCCAGTGAGAGTCAGTGTCTGTGGAACTGTACCCCTGTGAGAGTCAGTGTCTGTGGAACTGTACCCCAGTGAGAGTCAGTGTCTGTGGGACTGTACCCCAGTGAGAGTCAGTGTCTGTGGAACTGTACCCCAGTGAGAGTCAGTGTCTGTGGAACTGTACCCCAGTGAAGTCAGTGTCTGTGGAACTGTACCCCAGTGAGAGTCAGTGTCTGTGGAACTGTACCCCAGTGAGAGTCAGTGTCTGTGGAACTGTACCCCAGTGAGAGTCAGTGTCTGTGGAACTGTACCCAGTGAGAGTCAGTGCCTGTGGAACTGTACCTCAGTGAGAGTCAGTGTCTGTGGAACTGTACCCCAGTGAGAGTCAGTGTCTGTGGAACTGTACCCCAGTGAGAGTCAGTGTCTGTGAAACTGTACCCCAGTGAGAGTCAGTGTCTGTGGAACTGTACCCCAGTGAGAGTCAGTGTCTGTGGAACTGTACCCCAGTGAGAGTCAGTGTCTGTGGAACTTTACCCCAGTGAGAGTCAGTGTCTGTGGAACTGTACCCCAGTGAGTGTCAGTGTCTGTGGAACTGTACCCCAGTGAGTGTCAGTGTCTGTGGAACTGTACCCCTGTGAGAGTCAGTGTCTGTGGAACTTTACCCCAGTGAGAGTCAGTGTCTGTGGAACTGTACCCCAGTGAGAGTCAGTGCCTGTGGAACTTTACCCCAGTGAGAGTCAGTGTCTGTGGAACTGGACCCCAGTGAGAGTCAGTGTCTGTGGAACTGTACCCCAGTGAGAGTCAGTGCCTGTGGAACTGTACCCCAGTGAGAGTCAGTGTCTGTGGAACTTTACCCCAGTGAGAGTCAGTGTCTGTGGAACTGTACCCCAGTTAGAGTCAGTGCCTGTGGAACTGTACCCCAGTGAGAGTCAGTGCCTGTGGAACTGTACCCCAGTTAGAGTCAGTGCCTGTGGAACTGTACCCCAGTGAGAGTCAGTGCCTGTGGAACTGTACCCCAGTGAGAGTCAGTGTCTGTGGAACTGTACCCCAGTGAGAGTCAGTGTCTGTGGAACTGTACCCCAGTGAGAGTAAGTGTCTGTGGAACTGTATCCCAGTGAGAGTAAGTGTCTGTGGAACTGTACCCCAGTGAGAGTCAGTGTCTGTGGAACTGTACTCCAGTGAGAGTCAGTGTCTGTGGAACTGTACCCCAGTGAGAGTCAGTGTCTGTGGAACTGTACCCCAGTGAGAGTCAGTGTCTGTGGAACTGTACCCCAGTGAGAGTCAGTGCCTGTGGAACTGTACCCCAGTGAGAGTCAGTGTCTGTGGAACTGTACCCCAGTGAGAGTCAGTGTCTGTGGAACTGTACCCCAGTAAGAGTCAGTGTCTGTGGAACCTGTACCCCAGTGAGAGTCAGTGTCTGTGGAACCCATACCCCAGTGAGAGTCAGTGTCTTGGAACTGTACCCAGTGAGAGTCAGTGTCTGTGGAACTGTATCCCAGTGAGAGTCAGTGTCTGTGGAACTGTACCCAGTGAGAGTCAGTGTCTGTGGAACTATATCCCAGTGAGAGTCAGTGTCTGTGGAACTGTACCCCAGTGAGAGTCAGTGCCTGTGGAACTGTACCCCAGTGAGAGTCGGTGTCTGTGGAACTGTACCCCAGTGAGAGTCAGTGTCTGTGGAACTGTACCACAGTGAGAGACAGTGTCTGTGGAACTCATTGCTCACCGTGTCCAAACCGTGGAGTGGCGGCAATAAAGAATGCACAAATTCCAGAAGTCTTGCTGTATTTGCACTGTGTCAGTCGTGGCTCATTAGAAGGTTGTGGGTTCAAGCCCCACTCCAGACACTTGAGCCCATAATCTAGGCTGACGCTCCCAGTGCAGTACTCAGGGAGCGCTGCATTGTTGGAGGTGCCGTCTTTCAAATGAGACGTTAAACTGAGGCTCTGTCCACTCTGTTAGGTGGACAGAAAGGATCCTATGGCCACTATTTCAACCAATATCACTAAAACTGATTATCTGATCATTATCACATTGCTGTTTGTGGGAGCTTGCTGTGCACAATTTGGCTGCCGCATTTCCTACATTACAACAGTGACTACACTTCAAAAGTACTTCATTGGTTGTAAAGCACTTTGGGATGTCCTGAGGTTGTGAAAGGCGTTGTATAGTGATGTTGGTTGAGGGATAAATATTGGCCAGGACACCGGAGAGAACTCCCCTGCTCTTCTTCGAAATAGTGGTCGTGGGATCTTTTACATCCACCTGAGAGAGCAGACGGGGTTAATGTCTCATCTGAAATTCGGAACCTCCGACGCTGCAGCACTGCCTCAGTATTTCATTGCATTTCTTTAACCAGTAATATTACAGTGAAGGCGAACCCAGAACAACAGTATCAGGGTGTGAAGGGAAAATTAAAACAGACATCAAGAAGCACTTCTTTACAGAGAGACCGAGCTGGATGTAAAAGATCCCACAGCACTATTTAGACGAAGTGCTGCGGAGTTCCCCCACCCCCCGGTGTCCTGGGCCAATATTTACCCCTCAACCAACATCACTATATAGCTGGAAGGGGTTTTCCAGGAATGGGTGGGTGAGGCCAGGGCTTTGGACGATTAGGAAACAGCGGGAGACGGCAGGGCTGGTATTGGGCAAGGATGAGACGGAATGGGCCGAAGGGCCTTCTTCAGCCGAACCCCCACCTTGTGTGCACCCTCTGCGGAGCTGGTGGGAGTTTGAGCATCGGCAAATAGGGTTGTCTCGGCAGAGCTGCCAACTCTGATTGGACGTATTCCTGGAGGTTTCATCACATGACCTCCTGCCCCCCCCCCCAATGGCCCCGCCCCCACACTCACGCCATTGGTCGCCCGACACGTCCACCCTCCTCCCCAACGGCCAATCAGAAAGCCAACAGACTCTTCATTACCCGTTTGGGTGATTCTCGATTGTCAGTCAAACAGCCCTTTTTTTTGCCACCTCCGATATTTTTCTAGTTAATAAACAAAAGTGTTCAAAGAAAATTTTTTTTTTTTAAATTCTGTTTAACGTCTCCATGATTTTCCTCCTGGGTTATGCACCTGGAGATTAATCTTCAATTCTTGGAGACTCCAGGGCAATCCTGGAGGGTTGATAACCCCACTTCCCATGAATCGTTTTAACTCCTCCTCACACCCTGTTAAATAAAGCAGCTCGAATACAAGCACTCACCTTCTCAGTTATCACCCCCAGCAGAGCAGGTAAGTGTCATTCTCTTTTTTAAAGAAGTGCGCGCACAATTTCTTTTTTAACCTAAAGAAGGAAGCACCGTGCCTTGAAGAGCAGACCGTCTCTCTGTGCCGCACCTCACCTCGAACAAACAGTAGATGCTGGTTTACGGGCAGGCTCCTCCGCCTCTAGCTAATCTGCCCATGATTGATATCAAATAATCCCAGCCGTTTGTGTCCCACTGCTCCCTGGCACTTTGTGAAGGTCCTTACCCCAGCTAATGAATGGGAGCAGTGAGGAGATGTGATTGATAGAAGCTCTGATTCCTGTACCCTACCAGCAACAAAACTTCCGTTAACATCTAGTCCCTATCCTGTGCGGACACAAGCCCGTGAAAGATTAAACCAAAATAAAAAATATAAGAAATTCCAAAAAGTCCGTTAGGGGGGCTGTCAGCCGTGGCTCAGTGGGTATCACTCCCGCCTTTGAGTCAGAAGGTTGTGTGTTCAAGCCCCACTCCAGGAAACTTGAGCCCCATAATCCAGGCTGACACACCCAGTGCAGTACTGAGGGAGTGCTGCACTGTCGGAGGTGCCGTCGTTTAGATGAGACGTTAAACCGAGGCCCCGTCTGCTCTCTCAGGTGGACGTAAAAGACACTATTTTAAAGAAGAGCAGGGGAGTTCTCCCCGGTGTCCTGGCCAATAATTATCCCTCAACCAACATCACTAACACAAATTATCAAGTCATTGCTGTTTGTGGGATCTTGCTGTGCGCAAATTGGCTGCCGCGTTTCCTACATTAGAACAGTGACTGCACTTCAAAAAGTACTTCATTGGCTGTAAAGCGCTTTGAGACATCCTGAGGACGTGAAAGGCGCTACATAAATGCAAGTCTTTCTCTCTTTACTGTACACCCAACCGTGTAATTTTCCAATTTATCTCCTGAAGGCGCTGACCTTTGCTGGGCTACAGTTTCACGGGTGTCGGCACCCCTCAAGAACCTCCCCTAAGTGGCCGTCGTGAGTAAGCCTTGACAGTGAGTACCGGTCGGCTATTTGACTGTGGGGGGCATCGCGGCTGAGCTCCGTCTTCTCTGCACACTTGCACTTTGCGGCTGGAGTTACTGGATAGATCTCAGGAGCGGGGCAACCCTGCCTCATCTTTCGTGCTTCTTAGCTCAGAGGTGTTGAGGCCAATTGATGCAAACCCTCTACCCGGATGAGATCAGCGCAGACTAGGTAGAGAGCCCGGGACAGGCCGGCAATGTGTGGGGGCTAAAGTTCCTGATGTTAATGCCCGCATTCAAGGGGTGTAATGGAACAGAACAAGGGGGTGGAGCATTTTAATGCCGGGTCTCCACATCGCATCCATTTCCAGCAGGTGCAGGGAATTCCTGCCTCAAACAGGGACTCAAAATAATAATATTATAATTAAGTCATTATATTAATATTATAATTAGGCCATGGGGTCATTTTAGTAATATTATAAGGTGGTCATTATAATAATACTATAATTCGGTCATTATAATAATATAATTAGGTCATGGGGTCATTTTAGTAATATTATAATGTGGTCATTATAAAAGAATTAGGTCATTATAATAATGATATTATAATGAGATGCAGAACACCAGATTTTTTAAAAACTTCCTGCACATATATAATAAGTGCTCAGGGTTGCTAGGCACCGAGCTATATAAGTTTAAAGGGACTGATAAGATTAATCTTTAGTTTTAAAGACAATTCCACATTGCCTTTTTAAAAAATCTTTTTTCTGCCAGTACTTAGGTTCAATGAGCTTATTGTGACAATTGTTTTTTTGTTGCCCTCAGTACCATTACTGGCATTAATGGGTTTCCCAATGGGAACTCCCCCATCTGATGTGTTTAGCAGGAGGACCAACAGGTGGAGATGGGGTAGGCTGGAGGACAGGTGCTCTGTGCCTCTGCCACCAGCACCCACATACCGCTTTGGTAGATGATTAGAGCGTGCAGAAGACCCCTTGCCCATAGGAACGTGGGACAGGGTCACCCTCTCTTGCTCAATAACCCCTGCTGGAAAGTTCCTGCATGTGGTCATTGGGTGAGAACAGGATCAGGATTGTCGAATGGCCTGCCTGCACTCACTGTTTGGGTGCACTTCTTGGATGAGGAATAGAGGAGTGCCAACACTTGTGAAACCCCATTGCAGGATGAGAGAGGTACCTTCAGGAGAGAGGGAGATGCTATCTTTGATGGCAGAACAAGTTTAACCTGGTGAGGAGCTGAGCCATACAGAGCAGGTAAGGGTGTGCCTACGTCAGCTGGTGTGAGAAATCATGTGACTATTAGCCTCAGTATTGCTGGGCTGAACAAAGCGGAAGATCATCCAGGATTCCTGCTTCTGATCATTACCAGTGGGGGGGTGTGGAGGTCAGTTGAGCACAGGATTGGGCTCCATTGTGATACCCCTCCTGCCCCCCCACCCCCACCCCCCGTGGTCAAATAGCCACCCAACAGTCACTGTCTCGGTTCATACACGAATACTGGACACTTGAGCAGGGTGTTGGAGCGTTGCCGATGCTGAGGGAACCGGGCTCCAGCAGAAACCAGCACCATCAGGAGACAGGGGAGAGCGTGGAGCAAATAAAGATTATTTTTCATTCTGGCTCATCTTTGGCAACGGAGTGAGCGAGTTCTCTGGTTGAAGTGTTGCTGACACCAGCACTGGCACTGGCACTGGCTCCAACACCAGCACTGGCTCCAACACCAGCACTGACACTGGCTCCAACACCAGCACTGGCACTGGCTCCAACACCAGCACTGGCACTGGCTCCAACACCAGCACTGACACTGGCTCCAACACCAGCACTGGCTCCAACACCAGCAGTGACACTGGCTCCAACACCAGCACTGGCTCCAACACCAGCACTGACACTGGCTCCAACACCAGCACTGACACTGGCTCCAACACCAGCACTGACACTGGCTCCAACACCAGCACTGACACTGGCTCCAACACCAGCACTGGCACTGGCTCCAACACCAGCACTGGCACTGGCTCCAACACCAGCACTGACACTGGCTCCAACACCAGCACTGGCACTGGCTCCAACACCAGCACTGGCTCCAACACCAGCACTGACACTGGCTCCAACACCAGCACTGGCACTGGCTCCAACACCAGCACTGGCTCCAACACCAGCACTGACACTGGCTCCAACACCAGCACTGGCTCCAACACCAGCACTGGCACTGGCTCCAACACCAGCACTGACACTGGCTCCAACACCAGCACTGACACTGGCTCCAACACCAGCACTGACACTGGCTCCAACACCAGCACTGGCACTGGCTCCAACACCAGCACTGGCACTGGCTCCAACACCAGCACTGGCACTGGCTCCAACACCAGCACTGGCACTGGCTCCAACACCAGCACTGGCACTGGCTCCAACACCAGCACTGGCACTGGCTCCAACACCAGCACTGGCACTGGCTCCAACACCAGCACTGACACTGGCTCCAACACCAGCACTGACACTGGCTCCAACACCAGCACTGGCTCCAACACCAGCACTGACACTGGCTCCAACACCAGCACTGGCTCCAACACCAGCACTGGCACTGGCTCCAACACCAGCACTGACACTGGCTCCAACACTGGCACTGGCTCCAACACCAGCACTGACACTGGCTCCAACACCAGCACTGGCACTGGCTCCAACACCAGCACTGACACTGGCTCCAACACCAGCACTGGCACTGGCTCCAACACTGGCACTGACACTGGCTCCAACACCAGCACTGGCACTGGCTCCAACACCAGCACTGACACTGGCTCCAACACCAGCACTGGCACTGGCTCCAACACCAGCACTGGCACTGGCTCCAACACCAGCACTGACACTGGCTCCAACACCAGCACTGACACTGGCTCCAACACCAGCACTGGCACTGGCTCCAACACCAGCACTGGCACTGGCTCCAACACCAGCACTGGCACTGGCTCCAACACCAGCACTGACACTGGCTCCAACACCAGCACTGGCACTGGCTCCAACACCAGCACTGGCTCCAACACCAGCACTGACACTGGCTCCAACACCAGCACTGGCTCCAACACCAGCACTGGCACTGGCTCCAACACCAGCACTGGCACTGGCTCCAACACCAGCACTGACACTGGCTCCAACACCAGCACTGGCACTGGCTCCAACACCAGCACTGGCACTGGCTCCAACACCAGCACTGACACTGGCTCCAACACCAGCACTGGCACTGGCTCCAACACCAGCACTGGCTCCAACACCAGCACTGGCACTGGCTCCAACACTGGCACTGGCACTGGCTCCAACACCAGCACTGACACTGGCTCCAACACTGGCACTGGCACTGGCTCCAACACCAGCACTGGCACTGGCTCCAACACCAGCACTGGCACTGGCTCCAACACCGGCACTGGCACTGGCTCCAGCACTGGCACTGGCTCCAACACTGACACTGGCTCCAACACTGGCACTGGCTCCAACACCAGCACTGGCACTGGCTCCAACACCAGCACTGGCACTGGCTCCAACACCGGCACTGGCACTGGCTCCAACACCAGCACTGGCACTGGCTTCAACACCAGCACTGGCACTGGCTCCAACACCAGCACTGGCTCCAACACCAGCACTGACACTGGCTCCAACACCAGCACTGGCACTGGCTCCAACATTGGCTCCAGCACTGGCACTGGCTCCAACACTGGCTCCAGCACTGACACTGGCTCCAACACTGGCTCCAGCACTGACACTGGCTCCAACACTGGCACTGGCTCCAGTACCAGCACTGGCACTGACACTGTTCAGCCTGTCTGACCTCCTGCCCCAGAAGAGTGTCAGACATAGAAAGAGAGACAGAGCAAAACAAGAGTCAGGGAAACACAGGAAAGAGACAAAAAGAGATAGAGGAAGTTGTGAAAATTGAATAAAAGGGACAAAGGGAAATAAAGAGACAGAGACACGCAGAACAGAGAGGGAGAGGGAGCGAAACCTTGAATTTCAGTGTCTGTTAATGAGAGATCTAAACAAGCCTGTGTATGGCTCCAATGCTTTCGGCCTATCTTTGCTCATTAGCAGATTTAAGATTAATTGTTTTGCAGCATCTCGCAGTCCCCTGGCCTGACTGTCGATCCTACCTGGGAGTGATGTTGCAACAGATAAATTTAAAATGCACGTGTAATTGGATCCTGCAGCCTGTAATACAGCAGCTTAAAGATCAGCTGGGGACACTGTGTACAAATGTCAGCTGCAGCATACACACACAAGGCACTGACAGTTTCATTAACATTCAGATGAAAGGCACCTCAAACGATTTGCCGTTCCTACCTGCCTGGGGACCGACGGCCAGAGTTTGTATCTTTTTACTTCAATTTTTTACAGTAATTATTTAGAACAAGCCCAAGAATCTGCCGTCAGTGACCATATTTTTTTTGCAAATCACTGCGTTATCTGTCTGCTCTCTCTTCCCCCGACTTGCTTTGTGTCTTTCCAATGAAGGCTCTGTTAAGAGGGAGCAAACAAAAATGATGTTTGGCCTCAGCTGGAGTATTGTGGACAATTCTGGGCCCCACACTTCAGGAAAGATGTAAAGGCCTTAGAAAGGGTGCGGAGGAGATTTACTGGGATGTGACCAGGGATGGGCGACTTCAGTTATGAGGAGAGGTTGGAAAAGTTCGGACTGTTCTCCTTGAAGCAGAGAAGGGTAAGAGGTCGACCTAATAGAGGTTTTCAAGATGATGAGAGGTTCTGAGAGAGTAAATTAAAAGGAAAAAAATATTCCCTCTGGCGAGTGGGTCAATAACCAGAGGTCACAGATTTAAAATCATTGGAAAAAGATCAAGAGGGGAGATGAGAAGAAATGTTTTCACTCGGAGAGTTGTGGGGAGCTGGAACGCTCTCCCTGAACAGGTGGTGGAAGCTTTTTCCATCAATAATTTTAAAAGGGAGTTGGACAGGCACTTGAGGATGAGGAACTGACAGGGTTACGGACAAAGAGCGAGGGGTGTGGGACTGAACACGACGGCTCTTTCAAAGAGCCGGCACAGGCACGACGGGCCGAATGGCCTCCTCCTGTGCTGGGAGTTACTATGATTCTATTCTATGTTAAAACGATATTTTTTTTTCACTGTAACATATAAAACAGAATATATCAAACCATTTCTTTTTGTCAAAGCCCGCCTGTGAGCCCAGTGGGTGCGTTGCACAGACCAGCGATGGTGGGCTATGGAGAGAGAGTGTTCGAGTTGTCGAATAGTGAGAGTGAGGCATCTCTAATCAAACTGTACTGATAAATTCCCAACATTTATCTTGCTTTCTGCCTAACAGGTACAGCGTTTACGTTACGGGGCTAATAATCCAGAGAACGTGTTCAGCCTTTCCTGATAGTTATAACCTCTCAGTTCTGGTATCAGACTCCAGACTCCCATTGGTAACTAAAAAGGAAGAACATTAATAGTGTCGGGTTCAATAGGCGATGTGTGTTGTTTGGTCTTATTAAAGATGTATATATATTGATAGATTCACACTGATGTTGGGACCAGAGTTTTGAGGTGGGGCAGTGGTTAATGTTACAGGACTGGTAATTCAGGGGAACGTAAGTTCAAATCTCACCATGGGCAGTTTGAGAATTTGTAATTCAGAGTTTAAAATCTGGAAATTAAAACACCAGTCTCAGTAAAAGTGACCATGAAGCTGTCGGATTGTCGTAAAAACCCAACTGGTTCACTAATGTCCTTTAGAGAAGGAATCCCGCCGTCCTTACCTGGTCTGGGTCTATGTGTGACTCCTAATGTTCCCTGTAGTTTTTTTTTCGTGCGCGGTCCCTTTAACTGGCTGCGCGGCCCATTCAAATTTTCGCACATGCGCGATTATTCCCATGGAAATGCCAGTGAGCGGCCTGCGCAGGACCTCCAGACCCCTGCGCGGTCGCGCAGCTTAGCGGGAACGTTGGTGACTCCAGTCCCACATCAATGTGGTTGATTCTTAACTGCCCTCTGCAGTGGTCCAGCAAGACACTCAGTTTGTATCAAACCCGCTACCAGCCGTTTGCCACCACCTTCTCAAGGGCAGTTAGGGATGGGCAATAAATGCCGGCCTTGCCAGCGACGCCCACATCCCGAGAATGAATAAACAAAACTCTCCAGTCAGGGAAAACAGCCAAACATGCCATGGCCAAATGGGTAGCGAAGAGAGACAGAGACTAACAGAAATTGGGAGACAGAAGAGGGACGAAGCAGAGATTGGGGTGTGGAATGGACTGCCTGCTGTGATAGTGGAGTCGGACACTTTAGGAACTTTCAAGCGGTTATTGGATAAGCACATGGAGCACACCAGAGTGATAGGGAGTGTGATAGCTTGATCTTGGTCTCAGACAATGCTCGGCACAACATCGAGGGCCGAAGGGCCTGTACTGTGCTGTACTGTTCTATGTTCTATGTTCTATAGATGATAAATACATTAATGCCACATGGCCGAGACCTGTGACAGGAGAACTTTCGGAGCTTTTCCCCGTGAGTGGCGTCGACATCGAAAATCACACATCAAGGATCGGTCCAACACCGGCTCTAAAACCAGCCGCAGAGTGAATGAGTACTGCTCGGAGAGAGAGAGAGAGAGACAGAGACAGAGAGAGAGACAGAGAGAGAGAGACAGAGAGAGAGAGAGAGAGACAGAGAGACAGAGGGATCGGTCCAACACCGGGTCTAAAACCAGCCTCAGAGTGAATGAGTACTGCTCGGAGAGAGAGAGAGAGAGAGACAGAGAGAGAGAGAGAGGGATCGGTCCAACACCGGGTCTAAAACCAGCCGCAGAGTGAATGAGTACTGCTCGGAGAGAGAGAGAGAGAGAGACAGAGACAGAGAGAGGCAGAGAGAGAGACAGAGGGAGAGAGAGAGAGAGAGACAGAGACAGAGACAGAGAGAGAGAGAGAGAGACAGAGAGAGAGAGAGAGAGAGACAGAGAGAGAGAGAGAGAGAGACAGAGAGAGAGACAGAGACAAAGAGAGGGAGTCAGAGACAGAGAGAGAGAGAGAGACAGAGACAGAGAGAGAGAGAGACAGAGAGACAGAGACAGAGAGAGAGAGACAAAGAGAGGGAGTCAGAGACAGAGAGAGACAGAGAGAGAGAGAGACACAGAGAGAGAGACAGAGACAGAGAGAGAGACAGAGACAGAGAAGAGAGAGAGAGAGACACAGAGAGAGAGACAGAGAGACAGAGACAGAGAGAGGGAGAGAGAGAGAGACAGAGACAGAGAGAGAGAGAGAGAGAGACAGAGAGAGAGACAAAGAGAGGGAGTCAGAGACAGAGAGAGAGAGAGAGACAGAGGGAGACAGAGACAGAGCGAGGGAGAGAGAGAGAGACAGAGAGAGAGAGAGAGACACAGAGAGACAGAGACAGAGAGAGGGAGAGAGCAAAGAGAGGAGTCAGAGAGAGAGAGAGAGAGTAGAGACAGAGACAGAGAGAGACTCAGAGAGAGACAGAGATAGGGAGTCAGAGAGAGACAGAGACAGACAGACAGAGAGAGAGCGAGAGAGAGAGGGAGAGAGAGAGAGTGCGAGAGAGACACACAGAGAGAGTCAGAGAGAGAGCGGGAGCTTTTAGACGCCAGCTGATGGTGATAGGGCAGCAGCTGCTGTTTTGAACCGAGGGAGTTGTGAGTCATTTAAAGGTGTGAACTCCCTCTGCTGATTGCGGGACAGCCAGTAACACAGGTTTTAATCAACTCCGCCAGCTGGCAAACCTGCCGCTGAGATCTCACTGGGTTCATAAACAGATACAGACCAGAACTTGTCTCTTGCGCTGTCAGTGTTGCAGATTTTAAAATGCTCATTCTTGTTTTCAAATCCCTCTATGGCCTCGCCCCTTCCTATCTCTACCCTCCTCCAGCCCTACAACCATCCGAGTCTCTGCGCTCCTCTAATTCTGGCATCTTGAGCATCCCCGATTTTAATCGCTCCACCATTGGCGGCCGTGCCTTCAGCTGCCTGGGCCCTAAGCTCTGGAATTCCCTCCCTAAACCTCTCCGCCTCTCTCTCCTCCTTTAAGACGCTCCTTAAAACCTGCCTTCACCTGTCCTAATCTCTCCTTATGTGGCTCGGTGACAAATTTTGTTTGATAACGCTCCTGTGAAGCGCCTTGGGACGTTTTACTATGTTAAAGGTGCTATATAAATACAAGTTGTTGGTCAGCTCCCTCATTTGAAATGGGTGATGTTTCTGTGCTGTACATTCAATGTAACTCTTTGTACAATGGCAATGGGGGTGTGGCCAAGACTCCTATTTGCATATTAAAAGGGGCCGAATGCCTGAGACAGACGAGAGCTTCAGGGGCCCAGCAGTGGCCTCACTTCATCGGGGTTAACAGGGCACTATGAGTAACAACCCGATATTAAGGCCATTAAAAAAGAAAGGACTCCCTTTCCTACAGCACCTTTCATGATCTCAGGGTGTCCCAAAGAGCTTTACAGCCAATGAAGTACTTTTTTGAAGTGTAGTCACTGTTGTAATGTAGGAAACGCGGCAGCTAATTTGTGCACAGCAAGCTCCCACAAACAGCAATATGATAATGGCCAGATAATCTGTTTTAGTGATGTTGGTTGAGGGATAAATATTGGCCCAGGACACCGAGGATAACTCCCCTGCTCTTCTTCGAAATAGTGGCCGTGGAATCTTTCACATCCACCTGAGAGAGCAGACGGGTCCTCGGTTTAACGTCTCCTCCGAAAGATGGTTACAGCCCAGTTAACGGCAGGCGACGGAAGTGGAAATTGATTCCACTGTGCGGGCTGACACGTGAAGATTGGCCGTAGAACCAACCTCCCTCGGAGAGAGTCAAAACAAACAGGAGAGGTCTAACAGTCACAACAGGCATCCTTCTGAGACTTTGCCCAGGACTGGGACTCTGTGCTTGCAGAAACTCAACCTCCTGTGGGCCGGATGTTAATGTAAAGTAAGCGTCTCACTCAGATACCACCTTGAAAGGCCCCTGACAATCTGCGTGGCCAGTCAGAAGCCAAGCAGAGCGAGACATGTTCAGCAGCGCCACCCAGAGAAGCAGCAAGGAGCTACTCCTGGGTCCCTGCCGCTCTGGCCAGTAATTAAGTTCGAGGGGAGCTGGGGATGTTGGAAGGGAGGGGCATGCGTCTCGTGATAACTTTTCTAAATAAACCAGCGAGGAGACACTGGGATGCCCCAGTGCCATCAAACAAAAAACAAGCAAAGTCGCCCCCTTTGTGGAAGGGCGCAACTAATAAAGAATTAAGGGGGGAAAATTGGCTCGCGCCCCCTTTGGGGCGATAACTTCGCCGGGGCGCTACTTTTAGCGCCCCGAAAAAGTTAATGCCCCCGCGCCCGAAATTGAATGGCAGCGCCCCAAGCAGGAGGTGGGTCACTACTGGAAGTGCTCCTCCTCCCTCTTGGGGCGCGCCCATTGAATATCGCGGCATTATGTGCAGCAGGGCCACACGCGTCAGCACATAGCGCCACGGTACTGCAGGCTTCCCTCCCCTAATTAAAGGGAAGGGGCTTAGTGCAGCACGCACCGGGGGCCCTGCTGGACCACCGGGGAGCGGGGTGCCGGCAAAAGAGCCCAGCACTCAAGAGGAGGCCAGAGGGGGCAGGTGCTGGCAGGCGGCCCAAAAAAAAATGGCTGCCCCGGCCGCAAAAACAGCACCCTGACCCTGTTGGACATAGCGTCCGGTGGTAGGTCAGGGGGCGCGAGCCAAGTTTGCGGCTGGGCCGCTGCACACGGCACTGACCTCATCGCCAGAGGCGCAGCGCTACTGGCTACTGCCACCGCTAACCTCCCGCTGAATTTCACGGGAGGCGTTAGCAGCGCCGCGCGCGGGCGCTAGGGGCTTTGCGCCCCATTAGGGCCCAAACGGGAGACGCAAAGCAACTGAATTTTTCCCCTTAAATCATTAAAAAAAATGTATCTGCTGCTGCCGTTTACACCTCCTCTGGACCCATCTTTGTTTCTTTACTTGTTCCATTACCACCCCCTTTTTGCCTTGCACCATCAGCCCTTTTGTCATCTAATCTATCCTGCCTTCCACCCGATCACAGACCTTCCCTTTTGTTCTTTCCTCCCCTCCCCCCTTTTCCCTGCCTCTGCACTTACTTAAAACCTGTTACATCTCCAACTTTTTCCAGTTCTGATGAAAGGTCATCGACCTGAAACGTTAACTCTGTTTCTCTCTCCACAGACGCTGCCTGACTCGCTGAGTATTTCCAGCATTTTCTGTTTTTATTTCATTAAAATCAGGAAACTTATAAACTTAAATGATATTATTTCTGATGGCCACTATGCCGCCCCCCACCACACCGTCCCTACGGTTAATTCTGGGGCACCTGGTATTTCAAGGCGATCTCCCAGCCAAGTGCTAACCAACCTAATTTTGCGTAGCTTCCAAGACCAAACCGGAACAGTCGCGATCAGGAAGTCCGCTCTAGTGATGCATCATGAGTAACAATGGTCCCCTGGAGATTTGCCTCAGTTTTGTTTTCCTAACTCGCACCAAGTCCCGTTCACCCATCACCCCCTGTGCTCGCTGACCTACATTGGCTCCCGGTCCGGCAAAGCCTCGAATTTTTTAAATTCTCATCCTTCATTGTGTTCGAATCCCTCCGTGGCCTCGCCCCCCTCCCTATCTCTGTAACCTCCTCCAGCCTCTACAACCCTCCGAGATCTCTGCGCTCCTCCAATTCTGGCCTCTTGCCCATCCCCCGACTTTAATCGCTCCACCATTGGTGGCCGTGCCTTTAGCTGCCTGGGCCCTAAGCTCTGGATTACCCTCCCTAAACCTCTCCGTCTCTCTCCCTCCTCTTTTTAAGGTGCTCCTTAAAATCTACCGCTTTGTCCAAGTTTTTGGTCACTTGTCCTAATATCTCCTTATGTGGTTCAGTGTCTGAATTTGTTTGATAATCGCTGCTGTGAAGCACCTTGAGACTTTTTACTACATTAAAGGTGCTGTATAAATACAAGTTGTTGTTGTTGTTGTTGTTAAAGTTGCCCGGAGATGATTCCGCCCCCCCCCCAGGAGTTACCATTGCCAGTGGTTTGGGAGGGGGAAACAAGGTTGCACCACCTAATGAACTTGGGGGGAGACTGATGGGCTTGTGCACAAGCGTGTGTATGTGTAGTCTTTAAATTCATTCTGGGCATGTGGGCGTCGCTGGCCAGGCTGGCATTTATTGCCCGTCCCTCGTTGCCCCTTGAGAAGGTGGTGGTGAGCCGCCATCTTGAACCGCTGAATTCTTTGTACCGATTTGAAAGAAAGACTTGCATTTCTCCAGCGCCTTTCACGACCACCGGACGTCCCAAAGCGCTTTACAGCCAATGAAGTACTTTTAAAGTGTACTCACTGTTGTAATGTGGGAAACGCGGCAGCCAATTTGCGCACAGCAAGATTCCACAAACAGCAATGTGATAATGACCAGATAATCTGTTTTTGTGATGTTGATTGAGGGATATGATGCGGAGATGCCGGTGTTGGACGGGGTGGACAAAAGTGAGAAGTCGCACAACACCAGGTTATAGTCCAACAGTTTTATTTGAAATCACAAGCTTTCGGAGCGCTGCTCCTTCGTCAGGTGAAGTGACTTCACCTGACGAAGGAGCAGCCGCTCCGAAAGCTTGTGATTTCAAATAAAGCTGTTGGACTATAACCTGGTGTTGTGCGACTTCTCTCAATTGAGGGATAAATATTGGCCCCAGGACACAGGGGAGAACTCCCCTGCTCTTTTATCAAAATAGTGCCATGGGATCTTTTACGTCCACCTGAGAGGGCAGACGGGGCCTCGGCTTATCGTCTCATCCAAAAGACGGCACCACCGACAGTGCAGCCTATCATTTGATACAAATGAGAGTCTTGCTTGGCCACTTCAGAGGGAGGTTGAGGGTCAACTACGTTGGTAATGGGGACAGGAGTCACAGACCGGGTAAGGACGGCGGGTTTCCTTCCCTAAAGGACATTAATGAACCAGTTGGGTTTTTACGACAATCTGACAGCTTCATGGTCACTTTTACCAGTTCTTCATTTTTAGATTTTTAAAATTGACTTCAAATTCCCAAGCTGCCCACGGTGGGATTTGAACTTATGTTCCCCTGAATTACCAGTCCTGTAACATTAACCACTGCCCCACTGCCCCATCTCAAAACTCTGTTCCCAACATCAGTGTGAATCTATCAATATATATACATCTTTAATAAGACCAAACAACACACATCACCTATTAAACTCGACACTATTAATGTTCTTCATTTTAAGTTACGGATGGGAGTCTGGAGTCTGGTACCAGAACTGAGAGGTTATAACTATCGAGAAAGGCTGAACATGTTCTCTGGGTTTTTAGTCCGGTAACTTTTTACTGAGACCAACTTTTTATTTCCAGATTTTTTAAACTGAATTCAAATTCTCAAACTGCCCACAGTGGGATTTGAACTCAGGTTCTCTGTGATTTTGGTCTCCTTACCTAAGGAAGGATATACTTGCCATAGAGGGAGTACAACGAAGGTTCACTAGACTGATTCCTGGGATGGGGGGATTGTCCATGAGGAGAGATTGAGTAGACTAGGCCTATATTCTCTAGAGTTTAGAAGAATGAGAGGTGATCTCATTGAAACATACAAAATTCTTACAGGGTTTGACAGGGTAGATGCAGGGAGGATGTTTCCCCTGGCTGGGGAGTCTAGAACCAGGGGTCACAGTCTCAGAATAAGGGGTCGGCCATTTAGGACTGAGATGAGGAGAAATTTCTTCACTCAGAGGGTGGTGAATCTTCGAAATTCTCTACCCCAGAGGACTGTGGAGGCTCAGTCGTTGAGTATATTCAAGACAGAGATCGATAGATTTTTGAATATTTAGGGAATCGAGGGATATGGGGATAGTGCAGGAAAGTGGCGATAAGGTAGACGCTCAGCCAAGATCTTATTGAATGGCGGAGCAGGGTGGAGGGGCCGAATGGCCGACTCCTGCTCCTAATTCTTATGTTCTTACCCTGTATCCGTGCATGAGTGCACATTTGCACAGACATGTGTGCGCATACCTGCATGCATATATGGACGCGTATGCTACATATGTGTGCGAGTGTGTTAATCTGGGCTGGTGTGTGGAGGAGGCCAGAGGCGGAGAAGCCGAGTTGGCGATGTGCCTTGCTCGCTGATGATTCCCGTTACAGGGTCGATCCCCTGAATATCTATTGGAACAGTCGGCCTGTTCCTGTTCTGCTGGGAGCTGGGGGCTGTGCATTGGGAGTGTCAGGTGACAGAAAGAGTGACATCTTTTGCAGGGGGCCAGTGAGGAGGCAGCTGTTGCTCTCGCCGAGGGTCATCTCCAGCGGGACTGCTCCGCAATTAAAGCTGCCGCTGCCCCTATAGGCTGGTTGAGTCTGGGGTGGGGGGGCGCGGGGGTAGCCCAGCCCTGTGTGAGGAACGATCGATGCTCCCATTCCTTGCACCGGCATGTATTCAGAACCATGAGCCGAACCAGACAGCATAAACAGGACAAAGCAGCAACATCACGCGTTTTAAAAACGTCTCCAAAAGGCAGCCTGCTTTACTGATCAGCGGGAACCACAGCTCCCTTAATCAGATCCACACTCTTCACCTAGAGCCCGGCATGATGAAAGAAAATAAAATAGAATACAGCATAGAAACAGGCCCCTCCGACAACGCAGCGCTCCCTCGGTGCTGCCCTCTCTAAGTACTGCCCCTCTGACAGGGCAGCGCTCCCTCAGTACTGCCCCTCTGACAGGGCAGCGCTCCCTCAGTACTGCCCCTCTGACAGGGCAGCGCTCCCTCAGTACTACCCCTCCAACAGTGCGGCGCTCCCTCAGTACTGCCCCTCCGACAGTGCGGCGCTCCCTCAGTACTGCCCCTCCGACAGTGCGGCGCTCCCACAGTACTGCCCCTCCGACAGTGCGGCGCTCCCTCAGTACTACCCCTCCGACAGTGCGGCGCTCCCTCAGTACTGCCCCTCCGACAGTGCGGCGCTCCCTCAGTACTGCCCCTCCGACAGTGCGGCGCTCCCTCAGTACTGCCCCTCCGACAGCGAGGCGCTCCCTCAGTACTGCCCCTCCGACAGTGCGGCACTCCCTCAGTACTGCCCCTCCGACAGTGCGGCACTCCCTCAGTACTGCCCCTCCGACAGTGCGGCGCTCCCTCAGTACTGCCCCTCCGACAGTGCGGCGCTCCCTCAGTACTGCCCCTCCGACAGTGCGGCGCTCCCTCAGTACTGCCCCTCCGACAGTGCGGCACTCCCTCAGTACTGCCCCTCCGACAGTGCGGCGCTTCCTCAGTACTGCCCCTTTCACAGTGCGGCACTCCCTCAGTACTGCACTGGAGTGTCAGCCTGGATTATGTGCTCAAGTTTCTGGAGTGGGATTTGAACTTCACAATCTTCTGACTCAGAGGCGAGAGTGCTACCCACTGAGCCACAGCTGACACCTGATGTGGGTGAAGCCACACGTTATTATATTAAACAATGCTGTATTGTTCGGGGAGAGAGCGTTTGCCTCATTTGAAAAAATAAGAGTGAGAAGTCGCACAACACCAGGTTATAGTCTAACAGTTTTATTTGAAATCACAAGCTTTCGGAGCACATGAAAAAATAAAGTCAAGGATGCGAAAGATGTGTCTCACGCTTGCAGATTATGATGAAGATTAGATATCTTTAAGATTTTGCTGTCCGTTGGTTCTTTAATAACTGTTATGTTCGGTTTCTGTGCCCGTGAAGATTTGTCAGAATCTATTTCGAAATTCCGATCATTTGTAGAGCGGGGAACGCGATCACACTGCAGCTCTGTCACACTGAGAGTTAATGGGGGGGATCTGACTCCGCTACAGACGGTTTCAGGGAAGCTGAGAAGCCGCCGACTGTTTTAATTAAAGCCGCTGTATTGTTACTGAGCCACAGCTCAGGGCACGCAGCACATTCTCACCCACTGTTATTCCTTATTGCCGTTTGCTCCCCCAACCTCTTTACACAGGATTACATCGGATATACGGCACAGAAACAGGCCATTCGGCCCAACCAGTCCATGCCGGCGTTTATGCCCCACTCGAGCCTCCTCCCGTCTTTCCTCATCTAAATCTATCAGCATAACCCTCTATTCCCTTCTCCCTCATATGCTTGTCTAGCCGCCCCTTAAATGCATCTACACTATTCGCTTCAACCACTCCCTGTGGTAGCGAGTTCCACATTCTCACCACTCTCTGGGTAATGAAGTTTCTCCTGAATTCCCTATTTGATTTCTTGGTGACTATCTTATATTGATGGCCTCTAGTTTTGCTCTTCCCCACAAATGGAAACACTCTGTATCCACTCTATCAAAACCTTTCATAAATTTAAAGACCTCTGTTAGGTCACCCCTCAGCCTTCTCTTTTCAAGAGAAAAGAGACCCAGCCTGTTCATCCTTTCCTGATAGGTATAACCTCTCAGTTCTGGTATCAGCCTTGTAAATCTTTTTTGTACACTCTCCAGTGCCTCTACATCCTTTTTATACTCTATCAACTCTTCCTGGGGTACAGTACCATCTACAAGATGCACTGCAGCAACTCGCCAAGGCTTCTTCGGCAGCACCTCCCAAACCCGCGACCTCTTCCACCTAGAAGGACAAGGGCAGCAGGTGCATGAGAACGCCACCACCTCCAAGTTCCCCTCCAAGTCACACACCATCCTGACTTGGAAGTATATCACCGATCCTTCATCGTCGCTGGGTCAAAATCCTGGAACTCCCTCCCTGATAGCACTGTGGGAGTACCTTCACCACACGGACTGCAGCGGTTCAAGAAGGCGGCTCACCACCACCTTCTCGAGGGCAATTAGGGATGGGCAATAAATGCTGGCCTTGCCAGCGACGCCCACATCCCATAAAACAATTTTTTTTTAATTTAAAAGAAGTTCTGCTCTCACCTCCTGCAGTACCTCATCCGCTCTTCATGTGACAGCGAGCCTAGGCTGGCCATTCAACCACAGGGGCATCATAGGCAAGCCTCAATGCCTGTCCTACCCGTGCATGTGGAGGGGGGAGGGCGTCAGGAACAGCAGCCCTGCCCGCGTTCTGCATTTACACACAAGGACATTGGGCGGTGGGGGGAAGGGGGTGGAGCTGGTTGTGTTTTTATGAGATGGTCGGAATAGTGAACCCCTTTTCATTGTGGGGTAACGAGGAGTGATGTATAGTGATGCATCTTTTAAAAATTCTGTACTAGTTAAACTGACTTAAACATAAATAACTCCTCAAAAAGCTGAAGTGGGCTGTAAAATGATAACACAGTAGGAGGCCATTCGGCCCATCGTGCCTGTACCGGCTCTTTGAAAGAGCTCTCCAATTAGTCCCACTCCCCGTGCTCTTTCCCCCATAGCTCTGTGAATTTTTCCCTTCAAGTATTTATCCAATTCCCTTTTGAAAGTTACTATTGAATCTACTTCCACTGCCCTTTCAGGCAGCGCATTCCAGATCACAACTCACTGTGTAAAAAAAAATTCTCCTCATCTCCTCCTCTGGTTCTTTTGCCAATCACCTTAAATCTGTGTCCTCTGGTTACCGACCCTCCCGCCAGTGGAAACAGTTTCTCCTTATTTACTCTATCAAATCCATGTGTGTAGGAAAACATCCCTATATCATAACTAAAAAGTAAGTTTCCATAGCACCCATGGTTTGTGTTTCTGTGTGTGTTGTGTGTGAATATGCATTTCTCTGTGAGTGTGTTTATGTCTGTGGGAGTGCGTATGTGGGAGTGTGTTTTTGTGTTTGTGTTCGTGTGTATGTATGTGTGTGTTTGTGTATTTGTGTGTGTATGTCTGTGTGTGTGATTGATTTAAACTCCTCTCTCTATGAGACAGAGACAGTGTGGTGTAATTGCCTGCTTGAAAAATTAATGACACTTGAAAGAAGCCAGACACTACAGTCCCATCAAGCCTTCAACTGAAGGGAGCTGATGGGATGAAAGACCAGTTTGCTAATGGTGTTCCCAGCCAGCACCAGCTCTGCAGCTATCACAGTACGTGTGGCTGTCTGTGTGATTATGTACCTATGAGAACGAGAGGCATTGTTCCAGATAATGATCTCTTTTTATCAAGTTAAAGTCTTTTCTCCCCTCTCTTTTATTGCTAATTTTCTCTGTTCTATTCCTGAAGGCGCTGACTCCTTGCTTGCGTACGATTTAAAGGCTTATCCTCCAGTAACTCACCCACGTGTCCATCCGTCATCTCTGAACCTAGACAGTGAATGTCTATTCAAACGCAGGGGGCATCACAGTCACGCTCCATCTTGTGCCCCTTGACATCCATACACTTGTGTTTCCGGCATGGGTTGTTGTTGCAGTGAGATGAGATGTCTGCCGTGGCTCAGTGGGTAACGGCTCTCGCCTCTGAGTCAGAAGGTTGTGGGTTCAAGTCCCCACTCCAAGAGACTCAAGCACAAAAATCCAGGCTGACACTCCAGTGCAGTGCTGAGGGAGTGCTGCACTGTCGGAGGTGCTGTCTTTTAGATGAGATGTTAAACTGAAGCCTTGTCTGCCCTCTCAGGTGGATGTAAAGGATCCCATGACACGATTTTGAAGAAGAGCAGGGGAGTTCTCCCCAGTGTCCTGGCCAATATTTATCCCTCAACCAACATCACTAAAAAACAGATTATCCGGTCATTATCGCATTGCTGTTTGTGGGAGCTTGCTGTGTGCAAATTGGCTGCCGTGTTTCCTAAATTACAACAGTGACTACACTTCAAAAAGTACTTCATTGGCTGTAAAGCACTGGGACGTCCTGAGGCTGTGAAAGGCGCTACTGAAATGCAATTATTTTCTTTCTTTTAATTGGAGGGAAAATAAATTTAGCTTTGATGTAACATAATGCACTTTGCCCATTTGATGATTATTGCTGACCCGATATTCTGGACCCATCTTCGAAACGCTGCGTGTTTTCCGAGTATTTTTGAATTATTCCTGCTTACGATGACCCCCCCTCCCCCCCCCCCCCCCACTCACCTGGCGGCGCTTTATTTTCTGATGCATCTTCCGCTCGCAGCAAATAAACTCGAACTCCCCGCCTCTCTCTAAGAGCCTGTTCCGCACGGGGAGCCCGGGCCGGTAATGAAAAGGAACGGGCTGAGCTGCAATAACAGGGCCAGCTGTTTGGGCAGCGGTTGGACGTGGAGCCGGGTGGCGGGGAGGTAATTAGGAGAGGCTCACTGTCCAGTGGAGCAGACATGACGTCTGTGGTGAGTAATGGGGTGATTAGCCAGCTCGAGTGGGAACGGCTGCAGATGACTTGCGTTTTATCATCCGCAGGCACCGTTTACCTCTGAGCTGTTTCTCTCGGCCTTGCCACAGTCTCGAAGCTTCCTGGCTCTCGGCCTCGCGTTAAAAGGCTTGACTACGGGGGGGCTCTTTTCTTTTATGGAATTTTTCTCCCTACTCCTCTCTCGAAGGTGTTGCTTCATGTCGGGCACTGACAGAGTCCGACCGAAGGGGACTCTTCTTCACGGAGTCAGCCGTGGCTCAGTGGGTAGCACTCTCTCGCCTCCGAGTCAGAAGATTGTTGGTTCGAGCTCCCACTCCAGAGACTTGAGCACAAAATCCAGGCTGACACTCCAGTGCAGTGCTGTGGAGGCACTATTGGAGGCGCCGTCTTTCGGATGAGACGTTAAACCGAGGCCCCGTCTGCTCTCTCGGGTGAATGTAAAAGGTCCCGTGGCACAATTTCGAAGAAGAACAGGGGAGTTCTCCCCGGTGTCCTGGGATAATATTTATCCCTCAAACCAACATCACTAAAAAACAGATGATCTGGTCATTTATCACATTGCTGTTTGTGGGAGCTTGCTGTGCGCAAATTGGCTGCCCCGTTTCCTACATTATAACAGTGACTGCACTTCAAAAAGTACTTCATTGGCTGTGAAGCGCTTTGAGACATCCTGAGGCGGTGAAAGGCGCTGTCGAAATACTTTATTTTTCTTTCAATGCCTCCTACAGTTAATTGGTTTGACAACACCACAAATGAAGTGAATGGTTTGAGTAGGCAAGGAAATTTGGTTGGCCCCCAAAATAAAAATCTCACAGCCAGGACATGTCCAGTGTCAACAGTCGGACGGCGCAGTGCGGTTTATTTTTTAATTAAACATTAAGGATGTTTCTCCAGTGTTTGGGGAGGATCTGTGTCACCTGAGATCTAATCACCTGCTTTAGAATACTCTTCAGATTCTGGATTTTTTTTCTCTCTCTCTCTCTGGTAAGAGCAGAGAGGCCCAAAGTGTTGAGCCAGGCACCAGTCTGTGCCTTCCTTTCCCTGCTCAGTTATGCAGCTGCCAGAGGCCACCGTGCAATTTCAAACTGTTACAAGCCATAAGCAGAGCCATTCATTGTTGCCAGGGCTAATACGAGAACTGTCAGCGCTCAAATGAATGAGTTCCAAAAGAGAATGTGCTCCCCTGCGTGACGGTAAGTGTCTCCGACTGGTCAATTAATTACCAACGAAAAAAGAAGAAATCAATTCATAAGGTATTTCAGACTTGGTGATGCTTTTCATTACAATCTGACAGGAGGTCTCCTCTACCTGCCCTCGCACTTCATACTCCATAGCTATTCATACTTAGTCTTGCAGTTTAGTGGGTCTTTGTATCTGTGTGCAGTTTATTTCCCAGCTGCCGACTGCGTTACTGCTCTCTGTGTTTTATTTTATTTTTTTCTCTCTTGCTCTCTGCATGAACCAGAGGGACGGAGCTGAAGGCAGCTCATTCCGCAGTCAAGCTCACTGCTGACATGATGTCGAGTGTCACGGTTCATTCAGTCCCCCACCCCCCCTACCGTGCAGACAAATAAGGAAACAACAGGTTCACAAGACGACTGGATGTGAACCTTATGCTCTGCTTTAGCAGTTTAAAAAAAAAATCCCTTCCTTCTCCAATTTTCTTCCACTGGTCCCTCCCCTCCTGACTGACTCTGGGGCACTGACCTCCAGTGCCCAGTCCAACCGGGAGGCGACAGTTCCAGCTTATCCTCATCCAACATCCGGATCCTCAGGCTTTCCAGCAGGATAGTGGCTGCAGACTGATCTAGGAGCAGGAACCCTGGCTGATTTCCCCCCCTCCACTGAGCTCCCCATTGTACTGTCCAATTGCTGCCGGCAACAGATTCAGAACAAGACGAGAATTTAACCAGCAGGATCAGGCGGCTTATTTAAAGATGTTTCTATCCTCCTTTTCTGACCCCTACACCAGCCACCACTAACGCTGCTCTCTAACCAGCCACTAGAGGGCTCAGTGGGCAGCACTCTCGCCTCTGAGTCAGACAGTTGTGGGTTCAAGTCCCACTCCAGAGACTTGGGCACAAAATCTAGGCTGACACTCCCAGTGTAGTGCTGAGAGAGCGCCGCACTGTTGGAGGTGCTGTCTTTCAGATGAGACGTTAAACCGAGGCCCTGTCTGCTCTCTCAGGTGGATGTGAAAGATCCTATGGCACTATTTCGACGAAGAGCAGGGGAGTTCTCCCCGGTGTCCTGGGCCAACATTTATCCCTCAATCAACATCACTAAAAACAGATTATCCAGCCATTACCACATCGCTGTTTGTGGGAGCTTGCTGTGTGCAAATTGGCTGCCGCGTTTCCTACATTACAACAGTGACTACACTTCAAAAAGTACTTCATTGGCTGTAAAGCGCTTTGGGACGTCCGGTGGTCGTGAAAGGTGCTATAGAAATGCAAGTCTTTTTTTTAATAACAGCAGTACAGTATCAAGGTGACTCTCCTGGTGCAAGAACGATTAGTTTCCTGCACAGAACCTTTCTCGTGACAATTTCCTCTCCCCTCTTCTGGTGTGGACTGATTGCACAGTTCCAGAGACACCGGCAGCCTCTCTGGCACCTTGTCACAGTGGCCAACCTTGGTGTGTGAGAGCCGATCATTCCACCATGTTGGGCATTGTGGCCCAATTCTGATCCTGTTCGAACCCAATGTCCAAACGCTCACTCTGCGACAGCGTCACTGGACGGGATCTTTGGCTGATTCTTCACTTCTGTGTCCCAGCAAAGTGAGGGCCAATTGAAATACACCCACTACTGCCCTCATTCATGCCTTTGTTACCTCTAGATTTGACTATTCCAACGCTCTCCTGCCCGGCTTCCCACCTTGCACCCTCCGTAAACTTCAGCTCATCCAAAACTCTGCTGCCCGTGTCCTAACTTGCACCAGGTCCTGTTCACCCATCACCCCTGGTCTCGCTGACCTACATTGGCTCCCGGTACGGTAATGCTTTGATTTTACAATTTTCCTTGTTTTCAAACCCCTCCATGGCCTCGCCCCTCCCTAGCTCTGTAACCTCCTCCAAGCCCTACAACCCTCTTGCGTATCTCAGATTATAATCGCTCCACCATCGGCGGCCGTGCCTTCAGCTGCCTGGGCCCTAAGCTCTGGAACTCCCTCCCTAAACCTCTCCGCCTCTTTCTCCTCCTTTAAGACGCTCATTAAAACCTACATCACTTGTCCTAATATCGCCTTATTTGGCTCGGTTTCAAATCTTGTCTGATTACACACCTGTGAAGCAGCTTGGGATGTTTTACTGTGTTAAAGGCGCTATATAAATGCAAGTTGCTGTTGTTGGTTGGGATCAGGGATTGGCGCTGGTACTTTCTGATCTAGCTGGTCCCTTCCTGCACTGCATGGTACATTTACTAACTGAGTTACCTGGGCAAATACTTGGCAACATGTCTGAAACCAGGAAATCAATGGCACAATGCACATTGAGGTATGTGCCAAGTGTTGACTTGATCCCAGAGAGTAAACAGTAACCTTTGATTTACTCTCCACTATCTGTCATTTTTACAAGCATAAAACTAGGGGGTTTAAATGCGAAATGTACGGACAGTTAAACAGTGAATCACCTGCCATGACGGCTGTGGACAGAAACACTGCCCGATGTGGTATTAATCCATGCAGCCCAGTGGTCCCAGGTTTAAATCTCAGCCTGTGCTGAGTTAGCAGATAATATAAAAATAATTATCTGTATATTAAATAACCACGGCACCATTTTTGTAGAACGCTATCAAATTGTTATTATACAGAATACCTTTGCATTATTTTTGCATTTCCTGCTTCTCTTTCCAACCATTGATAATGTAAGAGCAACTGAACACTTTGTTTTGTCAGCCTTATTATCCCGGCTGCACAGAGTGACCCCACAAGTGCCGGCCAGAATGGAGATGATTCCCCGTCAATCACACCTGCTGTAAGTGACTGGGATTGATTTTAGGTGCATAATTTGTATGTAGCTGTCCTCTACTCACTGCATTTTGCTGGAGAAATCACCGCGTTTTTTTCGGGAGACGTTGCTGTAGTTTCGGTAATTAGTCTGTTTGCTATAGTTTGTAGAGACTCCTGTTTAAATAGACTCTCTTTGCTGTAAAATAGACAGTTTGCTGTAAAATAAACTCTGTTTGCCGTGAGTCCCGCCCCACCGCCAACTCATTGGCTAACACACAGTGGTGTCAATACTTACTCCGTATTATCTCAGACTAGCGAGAGGGAAATACAAAATCGGACCCCCGCTCGCAACCCAGTGACTCCTGCTGTAAAGTGTACGTGTGTTGGGTAAGGGCTGTGATATTCTCCTGTGCCGGAATAGCTGGGCAACCATCAATGTCTGGGCTCACATGGGAACGATGGTCATTTGGGTGAAGTACTGGCAGAGATGGAAAGGTACCTCAGCATGAGACAACAGGAGAGATTATTGTCTTCATCTCCTGCATCAGAATCTGCCGGAGCGCATAGGCAGGCCATTTATAGAATCCGTCTGATTATCATTCCACTGAAATCAAGGGAATGAAGCTCAGGAATGGAATTGAAAAGCAGAGAAGTTATACAAAAGCAAAATACTGCGGATGCTGGAAATCTGAAATAAAAATAGAAAATGCTAGAAATACTCAGCAGGTCAGGCAGCATCTGTGGAGAGAGAAACAGAGTTAATGTTTCAGGTCGATGACCCTTCGTCAGAAAAGTTATGTTCAACTTATATAGAACCTTGGTTAGACCACAGTTACTGTGCACAGTTCTGGTCTCCATATTTCAAAAAGGATACTGAGGCACTGGAGAAGGTGCAAAAAAGATTTACAAGGATATTACCAGAACTGAGAGGTTATACCTATCAGGAAAGATTGAACAGGCTGGGGCTTTTTTCTCTAGAAAAGGGAAGGCTGAGGGGTAACCTGATAGAGGTCTTTAAGATTATGAAAGGGTTTGATAGAGTAGAAGTAGAGAAGGTATTTCCAGTTGTGGGTGAGACCAGAACTAGGGGCTATAAATATGAGATAGTCACTAATAAATCCAATAGGGAATTCAGGAGAAACTTCTTTATCCAGAGAGTGGTGAGAATGTGGAACTCGCTACCACAGGGAGTGGTTGAGGCGAATAGCATAGATATATTTAAGGTAAAGCTAGATAAACACATGAGGGTGAAAGGAGTAGAAGGATATGTTGATAGTGTGAGATGAAGTAGGGTGGGAGGAGGCTCGTGTGGAGCATAAGCACCAGCATAGACCAGTTGGGCCGAATGGCCTGTTTCTATGCTGTAAATTCCCTGTAATTCTACAACGGGTGGGCGATCTGATTCACCAAATTACCGACCAAACGGTGAAGACAAAAATGTATCTCAGCATCTTCGGGGAAGGAGGGCAGTTATAAAAACACAGATCACTGGTTTGGCCTCAGCTGGAGTATTGTGTCCAATTCTGGGCACCGCACTTTAGGAATGATGTCAAGGCCTTAGAGAGGGTGCAGAGATTTACTAGAATGGTTCCAGGGATGAGGGACTTCAGTTATGTGGAGGGACTGGAGAAGCTAGGATGGTTCTCCTTAGAGCAGAGAAGGTTAAGGGGAGATTTAATAGAAGTGTTCAAAATTATGAAGGGTTTTGATAGATTAAGTAGGCCGAGACTGTTTCCACTGGCAAGAGGAGTCGGTAACCAGAGGACACAGATTTAAGGTAATTGGCAAAAGAACCAGAGGGGGAGGATGAGCATTTTTTTCAAGCAGCGAGTTGTTGTGATCTGGCATGCACTGCCTGAAAGGGCGGTGGAAGCAGATTCAATAGTAACTTTCAAAAAGTGAATTGGATAAATACTTGAAAAGGAAAGATTTGCAGGGCTATGGGGAAAGAGCAGCGCAGGGAGGGTAGTGGGACTAATTGGAGAGCTCTTTCAAAGAGCCGGCACAGGCACTGGCCGAATGGCCTCCTCCTGTGCTGTATGATACAAGGGATGATTGTGATAATATACTGAGTAACACTCTCACAAGGGAGTATAGCATCAGGATTAATGGGTACCAGGGAGTGATTGCAAGGCAGTAATCTAATCTTCTGGATCCTAAAATTAGATTACTGGGTGGAATACCCGCCCTGCTATTATAACATTGACTGTAGAGCCATTTGTTTCCTGTTTTGAGTGTGTATCTTGTGCTGGCTGTGTGTGTCAGTCCGATAGCAAGTGCTAGTGTGCTTCCCTCTCGCTGATGTGCAATAATGTTCACAGTTGATGGATAAATGACTGTGACATCTTCATTGTAGGTTTAATTGGAAAATAATTTGCAGTTGATTACTAGGAAAATTCTCCAGCCAATTGATATTATACAGGGATTTATTTCGCTGCTCTAAGCAGGGGAGCTGAGGTCGCTGCACAGATCGTGTACCGCAACCACAGTGGTACTCATAATACTGCCTGGGTCCAGTTTTACATAGAATTACATAGAATGTACAGCACAAAAACAGGGTATTCGGTCCAACTGGTCCATGCTCCACACGAGCCTCCTCCCACCCTACTTCATCTCACCCTATCAACATATCCTTCTATTCCTTTCTCCCTCATGTACTTATCTAGCTTCCCCTTAAATGCATCTATACTATTCACCTCAACTGTTCCTTGTGGTTGCAAGTTCCACATTCTCACCACTCTCTGGGTAAAGAAGTTTCTCCTGAATTCCTTATTAGATTTATTAGTGACTATATGACCCCTAGTTTTGGACTCCCCACAAGTAGAAACAGCTTCTCTACATCTACCCTTCTCTTTTAAGCCCAGTGCTCTTTTACCTGCATTTCTCAACAGACTTGCTGCTCCATGTATCTCTGGGCCTCCAACCATGGCCGTGAAATGTTGTCTGAGCTTGGATTCGGTGCCATTGCTTCTCCTTTTCTTGCTCCCCCGCAATAGGAGACACAGGAATGTTATTTTGAAGCAAAGGATCTGTTAATGTAGAGATGCTGATCCTAGAAACGATTGTTTGTGATGTTACTGCACAAATGCTTAAGGCATCACATCCCATTTCTATGTCCTTTATTTTAATTGAGGCGTTAAAAATTAACAATCTTGTCTATAGTGGCCACTTCCTGTAGGTTTCACGCTCACTTCCTGTAACACTTTCCCGTCACGCTTTGTTGATATAAAGCAGCATGCCCTCTGATTCCCCATGAGCAACACCACAGGAGATCTGCTAGTTCAAAATAAACAAGCCAATACTTCCTGTTAAAATAGCAACAAGAAGATTGTCGTACGAACGGATTCTGAATTCACCAGGACTTTCAATAACAATCGTTTCCGGGTTATAATTTTTTTCCCGCTTCCCGTGGGGAATAGGCCTGGACTCAGTTTGGTCAACGCTCGATCGGAGCTAACTGTGAGAGGGAATGCAAGTACATTTCCCATCAATCTGTGGTACAGTACGTTGCAACTCATGACAGTGGCCCTTAAGCAAAGCCCTGATTGGTACCATGGCCCTTGGCAATAGTTAGCCATGAACACTGGTGTAGAGGAGCATGGCCACATCCAGTACATGGTTAGCAGTCGCCAACCCTCCAGGATTGCCGTCGAGTCTCCAGGAATTCAAGATTAATCTCCAGGACACTGCAGCCAACAAATCCGGGACAAAAATTTATTAGTTATAAAAAATATACGAGATAGGAAAAAGTCTGTTTGACCAGGTCATGTTATGAAACCTCCAGGAACATGTCCAACAAGAGTTGACTACCTTAGGCATGGTGCCGGTGCCTCACTCACCAGTGACTTACTCACCAGTGACTTGTAACTTATAAGAAATAGGAGCAGGAGTAGGCCATGCAGCCCTTCGAGCCTGCTCTACCATTCAATACGATCATGGCTGAACTTCTACATCAACTCCACTTTCCCCCCCACCATACCCATATCCCTTGATTCCCTTAGTGCCCAAAAATCTATCTATCTCAGCCTTGAATGTACTCAATGACTCAGCATCCACAGCCCCGTGGGGTAGAGAATTCCAAAGATTCACAACCCTCTGTGTAGAAATTTCTCATCTGTCTTAAATGGTCGACCCCTTATCCTGAGACTGTGACCCCTAGTTCTAGACTCTCCAGCTCAGAGGGTAGATGGTTATCACACTCGATCTGTAAAAGTCACATTCAGTTTCAGTTTATAAAGTTTTCTTCTCCCCGCTCCTGAAGGCAGACTTTTGCTGGGTTGCAGCTCGCTGGGAACCACCAGCATCTTGCTACCACACCCAAGTGGCCATTCTTTGAGCATGAGCCTAGGCAGTGACTGTCGGTGGGATAGTTGACTGCGTGGGGCATCATGGCCAAAGCCGATCTTGTCCGCGCCCATGGTCCCCACGCTCTTCCAGCAGAAGTAACTGAAAAGCTGGGAAAGAGCGGTGGGAGTGGGACTAATTGGATAGCTCTTTCAAAGAGCCGGCACAGGAACAATGGGCCGAATGGTCTCCTTGCCTGCTGCATGATTCTATGAATTGTGATCAGTGGAAAGAACAATACTTCCTGGTGACATAATTATGTGTGATGTAAATCCCAATTTTATATTTTCTTTGACTCAAAGTAGTATCAAAATAAAGGAGTGATGAGGCAGCTCAGTGAGAACCAATGTGTGTTCTCTGGAATGGTGCCAGAATATGCAAAATACTGCTGTATTGTTGGAGGTACTGTGCTTCAGTACAGTAAATATTCAACACTTTCACACAGAGGGTTGTTATGATCTGGAACGCACTACCTGAAAGGGTGGTGGAATCATATTCCATAGGAACTTTCAAAAGGCAATTGGACATGTACTTGAAGAGGACTAATTTGCAGGGTTATGGGGGAAAAAGCTGGGGTGTGGGACTAAATTGGGCAGCTCTTTCAAACAGGCCGCATGGCCTCCTTCTGTGCTATAAGATCTTATGATTTCCCCATCACCCTGCTCAGGTTGACGTTCAAGATCCCATGACAATATTTGAAGAAAGGCAGAGAGTTCTCCTGGTGTCCTGCTCAACATTCCTCCCTGAACCAGCGGCAGATTAACCGGTCAAAGTCACTCCTCTTACCTGAAGCCCTTTTGAGATGTTGCTGAGAGATGTGATGAAATGCTGTGCAAATACACGTTCTATCTTTTTAAAAATTTACTCCACTGGAATAGTAATTTGAAGCTGGCAGTCGATATACACAGTGGGAGGCGAGACTGAAGACATCCGGGTGTTACAGCACTGAACGACACCTGGCTTCACCCACTTCTATCGAGTTTGAGGGGTCTTTGGAATCCACTGAAAGAAAATGGTCAGTTCAACACGGAGTGTGAAGCTGGTATGTAGCTTTAGTATGTGAGTGCACACTGTGTCACTGGGGAAGGTGATAACCAGAGTGCAAGAATCGACACACTGCGGGGTAATTTAGACTTTGGGCGAGTGTGTAAAAAGGGCGATGTTGTTATACATCTCTCCCAAATTTCATTCCCGTTGATTTCAATGTAGACAACCGCTGCAGTCCGTGTGGTGAAGGTGCTCCCACAGTGCTGTGAGGGAGGGAGTTCCAGGATTTTGACCCAGCGACGATGAGGGAACGGGCGATATATGTCCAAGTCGGGAATGTGTGTGTGTGATCTGGAGGGGAGCTTGGAGGTGGTGGTGTTCCCATGCACCTGCTGCTCTCGTCCTTCTAGGTGGAAGAGGTCGCGGGTTTGGGAGGTGCTGCCGAAGAAGCCTTGGCGAGTTGCTGCAGTGCATCTTGTAGATGGTACACACTGCAGCCACGGTACGCCGGTGGTGGAGGGAGTGAATGATTAAGGTGGTGGATGGGGTGCCAATCAAGCGGGCTGCTTTGTCTTGCGTTAAATAATTGTGCGCATTCTCTTTATTTAATTAGCAGACACGTTATCACTCTCTGAAACAAAGTATAGAAGCAGCATTCACCTCATTTGGTATTTCTAAAGCCCTGGTTGCACATGAACTACACTGGTTTCCCCGTCAGTGAAACTGTGACCGTTTATGGGCTTATGTATAATTTTTAGTGTGCTACAGATTCTACTGAAACCTGCTGGTCCCCTTTCAAAAAAAGCTAAAAAAAAAAAATGAAAACTGGATCTCCATTTGTGATCTCTGGCTGTTTACATCTCTGCTCATTTTCATTATTCCACACAATCAAAAAGTACGAGACAGGGAGGGGCGGGGTGGAAATAATGGACCCTTCAGAAACCCCGTCACACCCACTTTACAACACAACACTTCCCAATTTACCAACCTTCAGCCGTGGCTCAGTGGGCAGCTCTCTCGCCTCTGAGTCAGTCAGAAGGTCATGGCCGCTCCAAAGACTTGAGCACAAAATCCAGGCTGACACTCTCGGTGCCAGTATGGAGGGAGCACTCCACTGTCGGAGGGGCCGTCTTTCAAAGAGACCTTAAACCGAGACCCCATCAAAAAAGAGCAGGGGAGTTCTCCCCGGTGTCCTGTGCCAATATTTATCCCTCAACCAACATCACTAAAACAGATTATCACACTGCTGTTGGTGGGATCTTGCTGTGTGCAAACTGTCTGCCGCATTTCCTACGTTATAACAGTGACTGCACTTCATTGGCTGTGAAGCGCTTTGGCAGTGAGTCTTCCTTTCTTTTTTCATATGCTAACCCCGAATTCTGGCTACAGTGCGTGCATTCTCTGTGTAAAACAGGTCATTATGTGATGCCACTTTATCTTTCAGCTACAAGTTAACCCCACGAGCTCTTGCAGTCAGGAGCATCACCACTCCTGCATACAGCCACAGTGTGGTTAATAAGCAGAAAAATCACCTCCCTTGGCGTCATGTATGCCCCCGTCACCCTTCAGCTGTGGTTTCTAAACTTCCCCACGCCCCGCCGCCCCCCCCCATACCCCAGCTCTGCGATACCATTAATCCTCATGAGCAGGAAAAAAAACATTCACTGAGCAGGTGACAAAAAGTGATTCCACGCAACAAACACTGCTCCACTCCACACACACACGCACAGAAGGTGATTCGCCCATTTAACAGGATTCAATCATTCTCCATAGATATATGCTATGTAACTTCTCTACAACAACAACAAAGTGCATTTATACAGCACCTTTACGTAGTAAAACAGCCCAAGGCGCTTCACAGGAGCGTAATCAGACAAAATCTGACACTGAGCCACATGAGATATTAGGACAGGTGACAAAAGCTTGGTCAGAGATAGGTTTCTATGGAGTGTCTTAAAGGAGGAGAGATAGGTAGAGAGGCGGAGAGGTTTAAGGAGGGACTTCCAGAGCTTAGGGCCCAGGCAGCTGAAGGCACGGCCGCCAGTGGTGGAGCGATGAAAATCGGGGATGCGCAAGAGGCCAGAGTTAGAGGAACGCAGAAATCTCGGAGGGTTGTAGAGCTGGAGGAGATTAGAGAGATAGGGAGGGGCGAGGCCATGGAGGATTTGAACACAAGGATGAGAATTTTAAATTCGAGGCGTTGCCAGACCGGGAGCCAATGTAGGTCAGTGAGCACAGGGATGATCTTTGAACTGGACTTGGTGCGAGTTAGGACATGGGCAGCAGAGTTTCAGATGAGCTGAAGTATACGGAGGGTGGAAGGTGGGAGGCTGGCCCGGAGAGCGTTGGAATAGTCGGGTCTGGAGGCAACAAAAGCACAATATCGTCATCACTGCGAATATGAGGCATCCAGCTCGCAGGGCGCTACTTCCAAGCAACGTCCATCACAGGCAGTCCACAAACATCCTGTATCCGAAGACATTCTTGAACTCGCTGGGAATTCCTTCACCCAACTATCTTTGCTACCCTGTTACTGAGGGACAACAGTGAATGTCAATCGATTCAAAGTCGGTTTCACAAGGAGACAGTCCAATGCTTCGGTATTGTACAGCCCAGGATCACGGCTACGTACGAGCCTGTGTTTAATCCAGTCAGTTTTTAAAGTCATTTGATAATGAAAGAGTGACAGGACATCATTGCATGCCGAGGACCTGGAGAATAATGCAGAATATATCATTCCGACTTGGTCCTCATATCCTGTCTGAGGCAGCTGGCTCTTCCCGTGTTGCAGGGAGTTGCGAGCTGGTTTCGATGTCGCTCACCAGAATGTGAGAGGGCGAGCTAGACACAAACAGAAAGCACACGAGTCAGTTCCTGAGGCTTCTTATAGATTGGAATCGCAGTCCAGCAGTGCGTAGCACTATCCCAGCAGAACTTGCCCAGAGATGATCAGTACTTACTGGTCTGCATTGCGAAGGACTGTGAATCAGTGCTGCAATCCCCTACCCAGAGAGTTCCCGATCCCGCCATCCCAAAGGAGACAGGTGCTTCCCTTAGGTAGAGAGGGAATTTCAGCTGCTCGCCAGTGTCAACCTGTGACCGATGTAGTTGGGAAGGGGAGCAGATACCATACATACACTGCTCATCTGGCCAGTCTTTGGTCGTGCAGTGGCTGGGGTACGGGTAGTGTCGTGGTTATGTTTGCTGGACTAATAATCCAGAGAACACGAGTTCAAATCCCTGGTTGATAATTTGAATTCAGATTTTTTAAATCTGCAAAACTAAAGGCTTGCACCAGTAAAAGTTGTCGAATTTTCGTATAAAAACCTTCACTTTAGGGAAGGAAACCTGCCATCCTTACCCAGTCTGGCCTGTATGTGACTCCAGTCCCACATCAACTCTTAACTGCCCTCTGAAATGGTCTAGCATGCCACTCAGTTACGCTCCCAGGGCAACTAGGGAGGGGCAATAAATGCCGGCCTTGCCAGCGCCGCCCACACCCCGAGAATGAATAATTTTTTTAATTGTGTGGCTCAGGGGAACTTAATACATTTTCTGTGCCTCCATCCTTTAGTTTAAGCATGTACTTTGTGCCTTCCTTTCTCTCGTGATGGGGCACTAATTATGGTTGAGAGGCAGCCAGACCATCTGATCAAGAGCCGGACCGCTAAGAGATGCCACCTGTCCCATGTATTGCTGTGCCAGTGTAGTGCGTCATCACATCACACCAAGAATCACTTTCTCGTCTGATTTATTGTTAAATAATTACATTTCTACAGGTCACTTATTTTTCTTTTCATATTGTTCCCTCACCTTTATCCCTTCTCATTGACTCATGGCAACTTGGCTCAGTGAGAAGTATTCTCGCTTTGGAGTCAAGGTTGTGGGTTCAAGTCCCAATCTAGAGACTTGAGCACATAATCCAGGCCGACACTCCCAGTGCAGTACTGAGGGAGTGCTGCACAGTCGGAGGTGCTGTCTTTTGGATAACTTGCGTTTTATCATCCGCAGGCACCGTTTACCTCTGAGCTGTTTCTCTCAGCCTTGCAACAGTCTCGAAGCTTCCTGGCTCGCGGCCTCGCATTAAAAGGCTTGACTGCGGGCTGGGGGCTCTTTTCTTTTATTGAATTTTTCTCCCCTCCTCTCTCAAAGGTGTTGCTCCATGTCGGGCACTGACAGAGTCCGACCGAAGGGGACTCTTCTTCACGGAGTCAGCCGTGGCTCAGTGGGTAGCACTCTCTCGCCTCCGAGTCAGAAGATTGTTGGTTCGAGCTCCCACTCCAGAGACTTGAGCACAAAATCTAGGTCGGCAGTCCCAGTGCAGTACTGAGGGAGTGCTGCACTGTCGGAAGTGCTGTCTTTCAGATGAGACGTTAAACTGAGGCCCCGTCTGCTCTCTCGGGTGGACATAAAAGATCCCATGGCACTATTCAAAGAAGAGCAGGGGAGTTCTCCCCAGTGTCCTGGCAAATATTTATCCCTCAACCAACACCTCAAAATAGATGATCTGGTCATTATCTCATTGCTGTTTGTGGGAGCTTGCTGTGCACAAATTGGCTGACGCGTTTCCTACATTACAACAGTGACTACACTTCAAAAGAATTACTTCATTGGCTGTAAAGGGCTTTGAGACATCCTGAGGTTGTGAAAGGAGTTATAGTTCAACCCAAACTACAAGTTTAAAGCTACCCCTGCAGAGTCCACTACCCATCCCCTGGCCCTGCGTGTCTTTGTTCTTATTCAGCTCTTTCAACTGCTGGAACTCTGCTGAAACTTGACTTCCATCACTGGATTCCTCTACCACAAGGACTACGCTGCTCTACTGACTACACTGTTTGACTCAGCGGCTGTGACTCTGCTCTGCTTTTCAGTCGCTTCAAGTCTTATGCTGCTGAATTCTTTTCTCAAATTGGTTTCTGATCTCCTGGACTTCTCTGGACATCTAGACTGTATTTCTGCTTTGAACTACACTGGATTACACCACTACATTTCTGCACTGGACTACACTCTTTGTTCGTCGCTGGCTTGCGGTTTTACTTTTTCTCCGCCGCTTTGATCTACGGTGACCTCCAACTTGGGTCAATTTCGCCATCATCTTTCTGCACCGCAACCTGAGTTTTTCACATGCACACTTTGGCTGCCGCTCCGGACTCAAGCCATTCATTTCTTTTTCCATTTTTTCTCCCCCTTTTCCTTTTCTCTCTATCCCTCCCTGACCGCTCTCTCCTGTCATCATGCCTCCTTTCATCTCTCCTCTCTCGGATACTCTGCCCTCCCAAATCCCTACCCCAATCCTTCATTACTCTTTGACCTTCCTACTCTCCTGCTGCCATCCCAGGCTTCACTCACTCTTAGATAAGCCTACAGCTTCCCTCTGTGCCTCTCTTGGCATCCTACGAAGGGCCCATCGAGGCACTCGTCGCTGCCTCCTTACGAGCAGCAACCCCAACTGCCCCATCCTACTCTCTCGCCAACCTTCCCGCCCAGCACGCCCAGTGGGAGCTAATCTTGCCAATCTCCTCCCATCGTGTCAATCGCAGATAAGGCCATCTCTGACCACTTCCTCATATCGCTCTCCACCCACATCACCCTTCCACCCCCACTCCCCACCAACCCTACTTCCTTCTGTGTCCGCCCTGGAAAAATCTCTCTCCCAACTCTCCATTCACCACAACTTTTCTGTAGCTACTGATCTGCTCACCCACACCCTCACCACCATCTTTGATGCCCTAGTCCCTATTAAAACAATTACTCTCTCTCACCCTGCCCGTTCCCCCTAGTGTCAGCCATTCACTGCCAGAATAATTCTGGAATGCAAAGATAAACCCCAGCTTCTATTCTCCACTGCTAACTGTCTTCTTAAATCCCTCTCTCCTGTCTCCTCCATCCTCACCTCCGACAACAAGTTTGAGGAGCTCATAGACTTCTTTGTCTCTAAGATTGAGACCATCCGTTCAGCTGCCTCTGCCACTTCCCCTCCTTCCCCTAACCCACCGGGCCAAACTTCCTCTAAGGGTCCCCCCTGCCGTAGCCCTGAACTCACATCTTTCTCCAGTTTCTCTCCGATCTCCCCTCATGACTTTTCCGTGCTCATCTTGTCCAAGAGACCCACTTCCTGCTCCCTCGACCCTATTCCCACAAAACAGCTGATCGCCCAACTTCCTTTTCTGGCTCCCATGTTAGCTGACATTGTTAACGGTTCTCTCTCCTCAGGTACTGTCCCCCCCTCCCTCAAATCTGCTGTCATTGGCCCTCTCCTTAAAAAACTAACCCTTGACCCCTCCGTCCTTGCAAACTACTGCCCCATCTCCAACGTGTTGTCGCTTCCCAAATCCGTATCCATCTTTCCCACAACTCCATGTTTGAATCCCTCCAATCAGGTTTCCGCCCTTGCCACAGTACCGAAACGGCTCTCATCAAAGTCACAAATTACATCCTTTGTGACTGTGACAAAGGTAAACTATCCCTCCTCGTCCTTCTTGACTTGTCTGCAGCCTTTGGCACGGTTGACCACTCCATCCTTCTCCAACGCCTCTCCACCGTCATCCAGCTGGGTGGGACTGCACTCGCCTGGTTCCATTCTTATCTATCTAATCGTAACCCAAGAATCACCTGCAACGGGTTCTCTTCCCGCTCCTGCATCGTTACCTCTGGTGTCCCCCAAGGATCTATCCTTGGCCCCCTCCTATTTCTCATCTACATGCTGTCCCTTGGTGACATCATCCGAAAACACGCGTCAATTTCCACATGTACGCTGATGACACACAGCCCTACCTCACCACCACTTCCCTCGACCCCTCCACGGTCTCTAAATTATCAGACTGCTTGTCCGACATCCAGTTCTGGATGAGCAGAAATTTTCTCCAATTAAATATTGGGAAAACCGAAGCCATTGTTTGCGGTCCCCGCCACAAACTCCGTTCCCTTGCCACTGACTCCATCCCTCTAACATCTGTCTGAGGCTGAACCACACGGTTCGCAAGCTTGGTGTCATATTTGACCCTGAAACGAGCTTCCAACCACATATCCACAGCATAACGAAGACCGCCTATTTCCACCTCCGTAACATCACCCGTCTCCACCCTTGCCTCAGCTCATCTGCTGCTGAAATCCTCATCCATGCCTTTGTTACCTCTAGACTTGACTATTCCAATGCACTCCTGGCTGGCCTCCCACATTCTACCCTACATAAACTTGAGGTGATTCAAAACTCGGCTGCCCGTGTCCTAACTTGCACCAAGTCCCATCACCCCTGTGCTTGCTACATTGGCTCCCGGTTAAGCAACGCCTCGATTTCAAAATTCTCGTCCTTGTTTTCAAATCCCTCCATGGCCTTGCCCCTCCCTATCTCTGTAATCTCCTCCAGCCCCACAACCACCCCCCCCACCCCACCCCACCCCCCTCCGCCGAGATATATCTGCGCTCCTCTAATTCTGCCCTCTTGAGCATCCCTGATTATAATAGCTCCACCATTGGTGGCCGTGCCTTTTGTTGCCTGGGCCCTAAGCTCTGGAATTCCCTCCCTAAACCTCTCCGCCTCGCTACCTCTCTTTCCTCCTTTAAGACGCTCCTTAAAACCTACCTCTTTGACCAAGCTTTTGGTCACCTGCCTTAATTTCTCCTTATGTGACTCAGTGTCAAATTTTTTGTCTTATAACACTCCTGTGAAGCGCCTTGGGATGTTGTACTATGTTAAAGGCGCTATATAAATACAAGTTGTTGTTGTTGTATAAATTAAGTCTTTTCTTTCTTCCTATGGGGTGGTACATTTCCACCAACGAGACTTGGCATTCGGTACCTCGCTGAGAGTGCCAGTGAGTGACAACTGGTCCATTGACCATTAAAGACTTGCATTTCTACAGCGCCTTTCATGACCACTGGACATCCCAAAGCGCTTTACAGCCAATGAAGTACTTTTTAAAGTGTAGTCACTGTTGTAATGTAGGAAACGTGACAGCCAGCCAGCTCTTATTCAAAATAGTGCCATGGGATCTTTTACATCAACCTGAGAGAGCAGATGGGGGCCTCGGTTTAACGTCTCATCTGATAGACGGCACCTCCGACAGTGCAGCACTCCCTCAGCAATACATTGGAGTGTCAGCCTAGATTTTGTGCTCAAGTCCCTGGAGTGGGACTTGAACACACAACCTTCTGACTCAGAGGCGAGAGTGCTACCCACTGAGCCACGGCTGACACCGGGTGGGTGGGGGGCCACATTCATGCTTAAACTGCAGGACTTATTGCTCAAATGAAGATAAATCTTTCAGGGTTAACAGATTAAATTAATTCAAAGAATTTCTTTTTTATTTTAAAAGAAAAAGGGCATGTGCTGGTTTCTCCCAATGAAAAGCCGACGAGCCAGCTGTACGGGAGGTCCAGACGGCTGCACAGCCGCGTGGATTTGCTCCACGTCTGCACAGGCGGTGTAAGGTTAACGTGCGACACAGCGCGAGCTGCATAGTCAATCGCATCCCGCCTTTTCCCATCTCCGAACACTCGCAAGACGCAGATTACCTTTCACCCTCGTAGCCGACAGGGCCGACAGCCTCTGTGTCCTCGCTGTGCGGAACGCTCTTTCGGCACATGGCGTTATCCAGGATGGCCTCGTTGACGGAGAAGGGAGTGTGACCCTGAACGCAAGACTCCATCTGCGCCAGGGACAGCTGCGTCTGCAGGAAGAGGTGGAGCTGACTGTCGGACAGAAAGATCGTCGTGTGGAGAACCCTAAAAGAAAGAAAGACTTGCATTTATATAGCGCCTTTCATGACCACTGGACATCCCAAAGTGCTTTACAGCCAATGAAGTACTTTTGAAGTGTAGTCACTGTTGTAATGTGGGAAACGCAGCAGCCAATTTGCAGACAGCAAGCTCCCACAAACAATGTGATAATGACCAGATAATCTGTTTATTTTAGTAATGTTGGTTGAGGGATAAACATTGGCCAGGACACCAGGGATAACTCCCCTGCTCTTCTTCGAAATAGTGGCCATGGGATCTTTTAGGTCCACCTGCAGACGGAGCCTCGGTTTAATGTCTCATCCGAAACACGGCACCTCTGACAGTGCAGCACTCCCTCACTGCCAGCCTAGATTTTTGTGTTCAAGTCTTTGGAGTGGGGACTTCAACCCACGACCTTCTGACTCAGAGGCAAGAGTGCTACCCACTGAGCCACGGCTGAAACCCGAGGGAGAAAAGCAGAGAGAACCATGCAGCTTGAGTAATATACATAGTGAGGGGGAGTTTCCCTCTCTCCAATTTCTGCTTTGATTTCCTGAAGGTGCTGACTCTTCCTTGGGTACGGTTCCACGGGCACTAGCTGCCCTGATACCAAGTGACCATTCTCCATATTTACGCAGCGAGTTGTTGTGATCTGGAATGCGCTGCCTGAAAGGGCGGTGGAAGCAGATTCAATAGTAACTTTCAAAAGGGAATTGGATAAATACCTGAAAAGGGAAAATTTGCAGGGCTTTGGGGAAAGAGCAGGAGGGAGTGGGACTAATTGGAGAGCTCGTTCACAGAGCCGGCACTGGCATGATGGGCCGAATGGCCTCCTTCTATGCTGTAAGGTTCTGTGTAGGTTGAGACAGTGAATATAGACAGGGCATTCAACCGTGGGGGTAAGGCATTACAATTGAGCTCAATTTTGTTCGCACTCAACATCCACACTCTCACACACACTTACCATACACACACTCACTCACAGAGCAGCAGGGGTCACGGGACAGTGATCAGGAGCGGAGAATTTGGCTTAATTAGCTGCTCACAGCTGGCACACTGCAAGTGTCCTCAGCATCGCTGAGGTGGGGAAAGAGCATCAACCAGGGCTCTTGCCCCCAATCACTATCCAGCGACTCCTGCTGGAAGGTGGCTGTGTGCGGATGTCAAGTGAGAAAGAGATCGGGCTCAGCTGTTGACTCTGTTTCTCTCTCCACAGATGCTGCTTGACCTGATGAGAGCGTTTTCCAGCATTCTCCGTTTTTATTTCAACCCTCACAGGTTGAAAGTCCTGCCAGAATCACCGTCACAACCCCAGAGGTGAAGAACGGTCCCTCGGGTGAAAGGGCCCAAGGAGCTTTGCTCCAGAACGAGTCAGCGGCTTCAGCAGAGAAGCGGAAAACATTGAGAAATTGCCTCCAGACACACAAGCATTTCAATTTTACTTGGGCTGTTAAATATGAAAATGACGGGCAGGGAAAGACCAGCTAGTCCATCCAGCCTTGTTCACAACCTGATCTACCACATAAAAACAGAAAATGCTGGAAATACTCAGCACTAACGAATGGTCATCAACCTGAAACATTAACTCTGTTTCTCTCTCCACAAATGCTGCCTGACCTGATGAGTGTTTACAGCATTTTCTGTTTCTGTTTCAGATTTCCAGCATCCGCAGTATTTTGCTTCTGATCTACGATACTCTATGTAGAATTTCTTTGTGGCTGATTGTTTTGCATATGTGATTGCAAACAGGGAATGCATACAGCCTTGCTCTCCTCTGGGAGAGATGAACAATGATCTGGAGAGAGCTGATTGAAATCACACTCGCAGAACATCAAAGTCCGTTGACTTCCCTGTATGAGCATTGCTGTGACATTCAGTTCACATTCAGACTGTCTGCCAGTGCTTTCCTTATTTAGAATACCAGACAGACTCTGATAAGATCATTTCCCATTGGCTCGAATGAACTACACTGCGCTAAGCAACACAGGAGCTCATCGGGGGGGGGGGGGGGGGGGGTGCTGATTATAGATTTGTCTCATCGATGCGCTGATTCACACAGTCAGCTCCGCAAACTAAAATTAAAAGACCCCGCTTGTTCCGTCAAGAAAATAGTGCGAGAATGTTTTGCAAAGATTATAATTCCCATCTGCAAAACTGTTGTCAGTACACGTGGTGCCTCTCCGCTCAGCCCTCATAAAGTGCAAGAGTTCATGGAATCACAGAATGTTTACAGCACAGGAGGCGGCCATTCGGCCCGTCGAGCCCGTGCCGACTCGCTGCAAGAGCACTTCCGCTAGTCCCACTCCCCTGCCCTTTCCCCGCAGCCCTGCAAATTTCTTTCCTTCAGGTACTTATCCAATTCCCTTTTGAAAGCTACGATTGAGTCTGCCTCCACCACCCTCGCAGGCAGTGCATTCCAGATCCGAACCGCTCGGTTGTGCAGTTTATTTTTATTTTCCAGTGTTCTCACCTCCACTCCTGAAGGTGCTGATTCTTGCAGTGTACCATCCAATAAACCATTCGTCATGTCCGAGTCTAGAGAGCAGGATATCCAAACGGAAGGGCAGTGTATCTGGGGTTGCCAACTCTGGTTGGCAGTATTCCTGGAGCAGTCATCACATGACCGACCCGCCCCGCCTGGTCAAACAGCCTTTTGTTCCCCCGAGCTCCAATATTTTTTATAACTAATCAACGAAAGTGTTCAAAGAAAATAAAAAAAGACACAATTATAGCAAATGATTCTTCTCCGGGATTGCTCGCAGCAGTGTCCAGGAGATTAATCGCTCATTCCTGGAGACTCCAGGACAATCCTAGAATGTTGGCAACTCTAATTGTACCAGAAACTATCATCACCCGACAACCAACACGCGAATTCCCAGCAAGGACCACCAGATAGATACCAAGACCAGGAACCAGGGCTGATTGCCTCCCCCTAGCCCAGGGTGACAAGGCCATTAAGGTGTCAGCCGTGGTTCAGTGGGTAGCTCTCTCTCGCCTCCGAGGCAGAAGGTCGTGGGTTCAAGTCCCCAATCCAGAGACTTGAGCACAAAAATCCAGGCTGACACTCCAGTGCAGCACTGAGGGGGCGCTGCACTGTCAGAGGTGCCGTCTTTCGGATGAGATGTTAAATCAATGGCCCGTCTGCCCTCTCAAGTGGACGTAAAAGATCCCACGGCACTGTTGGAAGAAAAGCAAGGGAGTTGGGAGCAGGGAACTGTTCTGACGAAGGGTCATCGACCTGAAATGTTAACTCTGTTTTTCGCTCCACAGATGCTGCCTGACCTGCTGAATATTTCCAGCATTTTCTGTTTTTATTTCAGATTTCCAGCATCCACAGTATTTTGATTTTGTATTAGCACTTTAAGAATCTGGTGAGATTAGCACCAGCTCGTAAGCAATTGAAACAGATTTGCACCAATAAATGAAAATTGAATCAATTATCTGCATTTTTCTGAGGAATTCTTTTGAAATAAAACAAACTTTTTTCCATACCTTTGTACTGAAATCTTTCAATGAATATTGTGGTTTTAAAGTGAGAGATGCTGGTGCCGAGGAACTGAATTTGCACACTCTGCTTCTGGCTGCCAATGCAACAGAGAAGGCCACTCGGTAGAAATGTAAACGAGGAGAGCAGCACCTGGTCATAGCTCCACTCTCCCGAAACCGACTCAGCAACGCAAAAAAAACACTTACGAGTTGCCCACTTTTGCCAGGCCCCAAAAACTAGATTGTTAGTGGAAGCAAAATACCGCGGAGAGCTTTTTAGCGGCATTACCAGTGACACCATCACTTCAAATGGTCTACTTCAAAGGGGCTACCATGAAGATATGCACCAAGACAGGCCGGCGAGAGATCAGACCGCACTCTATGATGGTACCTGCCGATTTGGCATTTTACTGAGAGGTTGTTTCCCCTGGCTGGAGTGTCTAGAACTAGGGGTCAGAGTCTCAGGATAAGGGGTCGGCCATTTAAGACTGAGATGAGGAGGAATTTCTTCACTCAGAGGGCTGTGAATCTTTGGAATTCTCTGCCCCAGAGGGCTGTGAATGCTCAGTCTTTGAGTATATTCAAGGCTGAGATCGATAGATTTTTGGACTCATGGGGAATCAAGGGATATGGGGATCGGGCGGGAAAGTGGAGTTGATATAGAAGATCAGCCATGATCTTATTGAATGGCGGAGCAGGCTCGAGGGGCCGTATGGCCGACTCCTACTCCTATTTCTTGTGTTCTTACGTTTACAACATCTGGTCTCAATATTGAGTTCAATAACTTCAGATCATAATCACTGTTCCCATTTTCTCGGACAGCAGGTGCTGGTAATGATTCTGCTATTCCCATTTACACCTCCTCTAGACCCATCTTTTGTTTCTTTACTTGTCCCATTACCACCCCGGTTTGCCTTGCACCATCATCCCTTGTTATTTAATCTCTCCTGCCTTCCATCCTATCACAGACCTTCCCTTTTGAGGTGATAATACAGACATACAAAATATTGCAAGAAAGGACGAGCAAAAATTAATTCCATCACATCCAGAATTTTCCACCTAGTTCAGCATCAGCAGCAAACACAATTGACAAATTCTGCTGATAATTTCTTCAAACCAGTCTGTCAGTAGGTGGAGCACATCCGTCTGAAACCTGCTTTTACAGTGTAGCATAGATCAAATGATAAAAATGAATTAGTGTCAGGAAGCAGGCATGGGAGGAGTGTCCTGGGTATTAAACATAAGTTATTTTGGAGCCTCGGGGTAATTGTATTAAGTATATAGTTTCACAGTCCATGCACATAATGTACATTTAAGCAGAAGATTTAATGTCCCCTTCAGTCTCACTTTTCTAAATATTAATCTGCCGATGGGTAACTAACTACTCAGAAAGCCGACTCTCGCACGAGCCCAGATACTCAGCGTTCTCTAGGTATGGGATCATTAAGAGCTGGAAATTCCCACCCCCTTCCCCCCGTCCCAGCAAATGTTTTCCCCTATTTCTCCCCTCCTCTCCTGAAGGCGCTGACTCTCGCTGGGGAACAGTTCCACGGGCTCTGGTAGCTCTCTTGTTCCTTCCCTAAGTGGCTGTTCTTCGCGAGTGAGACCAGACAGGAATGTCAGTAGGCTATTTGACCGTGTGAGCCACACATGAACACATCCAGCAGAGGTTGCTGAATCACAATTGGAAATGCAATCGCTGGATGATTTTTCCCTCTCTAACCTTTCATCAGTCCAGCTGAGAGTGAGGTTAATAATGAGGAGAGTTACCAGCGACAGTAACTGTCTAGGCTCACAGATGAGGAACGGCAAGTTGAACATGTGCCTCGTTCCATCGCACAGGACCCCTGCAGGAATCAGAGGCATCACAAGATTGGAGGGAAAAGTGTCACAAAGAATGATGAGAATAAATTTAGTAAACCAGCTAACAGAAGACCCACAGTTACCTGGTTATGACAGTGAGTCTTACAAGCCACAGAGCTTATGACAGATGTCCGGTTGAGAATACAAGTGAGAACCAGGCTGAATACAGAAAGTTCAGAGGGGAAGTGAAAAAGGAAATAAGAGGGGCAAAGAGAGAGTATGAAAATAGACTGGCAGCTAACATAAAAAGGAATCCAAAAATCTTCTATAGGCATATAAATAGTAAACGGGTAGTAAGAGGAGGGGTGGGGCCGATTAGGGACCAAAAAGGAGACCTACGCATGAGGCAGAGGGCATGGCTGAGGTACTAAATGAGTACTTTGCGTCTGTCTTTACCAAGGAAGAAGATGCTGCCAAAGTCATAGTGAAAGAGGAGGTAGTTGAGATATTGGATGGAATAAAAATTGATAAAGAGGTGCTAGAAAGGCTGGCTGTACTTAAAGGGCAACACGGTGGCATAGTGGTTAGCACTGTTGCCTCACAGCGCCAGGGACCAGGGTTCGAATCCGGCCTCGGGTGACTGTCTGTGTGGAGTTTGCACATTCTCCCCGTGTCTGCGTGGGTTTCCTCCGGATGCTCCGGTTTCCTCCCACAGTCCAAAGATATGCGGGTTAGGTTGATTTGGCTATGATAAATTGACCCTTAGTGTTAGGGGGATTAAATACGTGGGGTTACGGGGATAGGGTGGGATATGTGTCGGTGCAGGCTCGATGGGCCGAAATGGCCTCTATCTGCACTGTGGGGATTCTGTGATACACTGTGATTCTGTGATAGACAAGTCACCAGGACCTGATGGGATGCATCCTAGGATGCCGAGGGAACTAAAGGTGGAAATTGCGGAGGTACTGGCCATAATCTTCCAATCCTCCTTGGATGGTGCCAGAGGACTGTTCAAAAAAGGGTGTAAGGATAAACCCAGCAACTACAGGCCAGTCAGCTTAACCTCGGTGGTAGGGAAGCTTTTAGAAATGATAATCCGGGACAAACAGTCACTTGGACAAGTGTGGATTAATTAAGGGAAGCCAGCACGGATTTGTTAAAGGCAAATCATGTTTAACTAAAATAAAAACAGAAAATGCTGGAAATACTCAGCAGGTCAGGCAGCAACTGTAGAGAGAGAAACAGAGTTAACGTTTCAGGCCGATGACCCTTCGTCAGAACTGGAAAAAGTTGGAGATGTAACAGGTTTTTAAGCAAGTGTAGGGGCAGGGAGAGGGGGGAGGGGAGGAAAGAACAAAAGGGAAGGTCTGTGATAGGATGGAAGGCAGGAGAGATTAAGAGCCAAAAGGGATGATGGTGCAAGACAAAAGGAGATGGTAATGGGACAAGTTAAGAAACAAAAGATGACTCTAGATGAAGTGTAAATGGCACTGGCAGAATGATCGACAGCTGCCATGTGAGAGAGAGGAGAAAAAAATGATAGGGGCAAGAGGTTATGGCCTGAAATTGTTGAACTTGATGTTGAGTCCAGAAGGTTGTAAAGTGCCTAATCGAAAGATGAGGTGCTGTTCCTCAACTTGATTGAATTTTTTGATGAGGCAACAGAGAGGGTCGATGTGGGCAATGCGGTTGATTTGGTGTACATGGACTTCTAAAAGGCATTTGATAAAGATTCGTCATAACTTCCTTGCTTTTGTACTCTATGCCTCTATTTATAAAGCCCAGGATCCCGTATGCTATTTTAATGCATTCTCAACCTGTCCTGCCAGGTAGGCTTGCCATAATAGGCTTGCCAGCAAAGTTGAAGTCAATGGAATAAAAGGGACAGTGGCAGCATGGATACGAAATTGGCTAAGTGACTGAAAACAGAGAGTAGTGGTTGTTTTTCGGACTAGAGGAAGGTGTTCCCCAGGGTCGGTACTCGGACCACTGCTTTTGTTGATATATATTAATGATTTGGATTTAGGTGTACAGGGCACTATTTCAAAATTTGCGGATGACACAAAACTTGGAAGTATAGTGAATAGTGAGGAGGATAGGGATAGACTTCAAGAGGACATAGACAGGCTAGTGGAATGGGCAGACATGTGGCAGATGAAGTTTAACGCAGAAAAGTGCAAAGTGATACATTTTGGTAGGAAGAATGAGGAGAGGCAATATAAACTAAAGGGTACAATTCTAAAGGGGGTGCATGAACAGAGAGACCTGGGGGTATATGTGCACAAATCGTTGAAGGTGGCAGGACAGGTTGAGAATGCGTTCAAAGAGCATACGGGATCCTGGGCTTTATAAATAAAGGCATAGAGTACAAAAGCAAGGAAGTTATGACGAATCTTTATAAAACACTGGTTCGGCCACAACTGGAGTATTGTGTCCAATTCTGGGCATCGCACTTTAGGAAGGATGTGAAGGCCTTAGAGAGGGTGCAGAAAGATTTACAAGAATGGTTCCAGGGATGAGGGACTTCAGTTATAGGGGATAGATTGGAGAGGCTGGGGTTGTTCTCCTTAGAGCAGAGAAGATTGAGGAGATTTGATAGAGGTGTTCAAAATCATGAGGGGTCTAGACTGTCTCCATTGGCGGAAGGGTTGAGAACCAGAGGACACAGATTTAAGGTGATTGGCAGAAGATCCAAAGGTGACATGAGGAAAAACATTTTTACTCAGCTAGTGGTTATGATCTGGAATGCACTGCCTAAAAGGGTGTTGGAGGCAGATTCAATCGTGGCTTTCAAAAGACAATTAGATAAGTACCTGAAGGAAAAAAAATTGCAGGGTTACGGGGAAAGGGCGGGGGAGTGGGACTAGCTGAAGTGCTCTTGCAGAGAGCCGGCACGGGCTCGACGGGCCGAATGGCTTCCTACTGTGCTGTAATCATTCTATGATTCAGAGGCCCAAAGTTCAATCCCTGGTCTGTTTGTGAGTTAGCTGGTTTTTGGGGTGTTTGAACAGATGTTAAAGTTGGCCCTGCTGGAAGTGGATGAGTGTGGAGGTCAGGTGAAAGCTGCCCCGGGACCCCCACCCTCCGCCATCGAGACGCCCTCCCCACCCCCCTCAACTTTCAATGCTGGCGGCCGCCCTGGCCCTATCTTGAGGCCTCAATCTGATGAGCTGCCTGCTTGGCTCCCCGCAGCTCGCCTGCCAACTCTAAATGAAGCCGGGGACACGAGATCATGGGAGAGCCTCTTTGCCGGCGCGCTGCGAGAGTCAGAACCGACCCCACGCTGCCTCGGCTCACACAGGGCAAATTGCCATTTGGACAAGGTGCCACGAAGCAGAGCTGGAACAGTATACCAGCAAGCAGTCAATGTCTTCAGGAGAAAATAACCAGAGAGACGAGCGGCTTCACAAAACACGCGAATCCAGCCTGCATAGTATTTTGATTTCAGTTAGCACACTTTATATTTCGAACTGGATGACTGGGTCAGGCAGTGCGTGCGTATTGTGCTTGCTTCCACATGTAGAATATCGGTCGACTTTCTCTGCTCTTAAATAACTGGAGCACTGGGGGCTTCCCTGATGCTGAGGTGTATATGTACAGTCTGGTGTGGCACTGAGTAACACAGAGCAGAAAAGTCCCAGGTTTTCTCCCCAGCTGATTTCACCTCCAGAGTCCCCAAAGCCTTTCCACCATCTACAAGGCACGAGGCAGGAGTGTGATGGAATACTCTCCACTTGCCTGGATGAGTGCAACTCCAACAACACATGAAGCTTGACACTGTCCAGGACAAAGCAGCCCCCTTGATCGGCACCCCATCCACCACCTTAAACACCAACTCTCTCCACCACCGGCGCACCGTGGCTGCAGTGTGTACCATCTACAAGATGCACTGCAGCAACTCGCCAAGGCTTCTTCAACAGCGCCTCCCAAACCCGTGACCTCTACCACCTAGAAGGTTGGAGAAGGATAAAGGCGCATGGGAACACCATCACCTCCAAGTTCCCCTCCAAAGTCACACACCATCCCGACTTGGAAATATATCGCCGTTCCTTCATCGTCGCTGGGTCAAAATCCTGGAACTCCCTCCCTAACAGCACTGTGGAAGCACCTTCATCACACGGACTGCAGCGGTTCAAGAAGACGACGGCTCACCACCACCTTCTCAAGGGCAGCAGGGGATGGACAATAAATGCTGGTCTTGCCAGCGACGCCCACATCCCAAGAATAAATAAATAAAAGAAGCTAAGGCAGGAATTGCACCTCTGGACTACGAGCTACAATCAGGCTGGGCTCAGTCCTGACCACTATCCAGTGGCCCCTGCTGGACAGTGTGCGCGTGGATGCTGGCTGAGGATAGAATCGAGCTCGGCCACGATGCCCCCCATGTCCTAATAGCTTGCCAATATCATTGCCTGGGCTCACAGGTGAAAGGCTTTGGGAGGGGGAAAAATAAGGCAGGATTCTGCTGCTGATTGTTACCTATGGGGCTCCTGCTAGGAAAGTGTGTGTTGTGGCCACTTGGGTGACGTACTGTGAACAGCCAGTGACCATCAAATCAGAACCCAACAGGAGGGGGTACCGCGGGAAACTGGGGGGTGGGGAGAGACAGAGAAAACTATAAGGAAAGTACTGATCCCTCCAAGGTTGCAAAGGACTTTTGTTTACCGAAACAGCAACTAAAGATGCTGAAGAGCCAGTGCTTAGAGGAGACGGCGACACTATCACAATTTATTATTGATGCAATGGGAGTAAAAGCCCGGCCAGGGGGTAAGCTTTGTAAATCTTCGAGAGGGTCCTTTTCCCTTTTATGGAGCTGGTTTGCTGGAGGCTGCTACTTGTGGGATCACTGGAGGATACAGGGCTGCCTGCTGGGCTGTATGGATCCTACACTGAGCAAACACAGCTGCTGTACAAATTTTCTCCAAAGTTTTTGTTGGGTTTGGCAAAGACAACACCTCTCACGGGACCCAAGAGAAGAACCATATCACAATGTGGTCGTGTTATATTTAAGGCAGAGCTGCTGCCAGTTTCAAGAACTGCCAAGAGTACTTAAAGCAGCAGTGCACCACTGGTGCCTTCTTAAAAGTGGTGTGTTAATTTGATGGGCCCCACCAAAGGACCAACTCCATTACTGAATGCCTCTAAGAATTACACCGATCCGTGCTGATCTAAACTTCACATCTCTCTCCAGGTACTGTTACGGTGATCAGAATTACATAGAATCTACAGCACAGAAACAGGCCATTCGGTCCAACTGGTAGCCTAGAGCCAGAGGGGAGATGAGGAGAAATGTGTTTACGCAGCGAGTTGTTGTGGTCTGGAATGCACTGCCTGAAAGGATGGTGGAAGCAGATTCAAAAGTCTCACCGGCAGGACAGACCCACCAGAGGTGGCGGCACAGTGGGATACAGTTGTGTGGGAGTGACCCTGGGAGTCTTCGACATTGACTCCAGCCCCCATGAAGTCTCATGGTTTCAGGTTAAACATGAGCAAGGAAACCTCCTGCTAATTATCTACCACCCTCCTTTAGTTAGTGAATTAGTACTCTTCCATGTTGAACACCACTTGGAAGAAGCACTGAGATTAGCAGGGGTGCAGAATATACTCTGGGTGGGGGACTTCTATGTCTATCACCAAGAGTGGCTTGGTAGTACCACCACTGACCAAGCTAGCCGAGACTGAGCTGAGAGAACCAACAAAAGGAATAACCTACTTGACCTCATCTACACCAAACTACCTGCCACTCATGCGTATGTCCATGATTGGTCGGAGTGGCCAGCGCACAGTCCTTGTGGAGACCAAGCCTTGGCTTCACACTGAGTACGCCCTCCATCATATCGTGTGGTACTACCACTGTGCTAAGTGGGATATATCAAGAACAGATCTCGCAGCTCAGAATTGTACTCCACCACAATCCGTAACCTCATGGCCCGGCATATTCTTCACTCTACCATTACCGTCAAGCTAGATCACCACCTCTGGTTCAATGAGGAGTGTAGAAGAGCATGTCGGGAGCAGCACCAGGCGTACCTGAAAATGAGATGCCAACCTGGTGAAGCTACAACACAGGACTGCATGCATGCTAAACAGAAAAAGCAGCATTGCATAGTCAAGAGCTAAGCGATCCTACAACCAACGGATCAGGTCAAAGCTCTGCAGTCTTGCCACATCCAATTGTGAATGGTGATGGACAATTAAGCAACTAAAGAGCCCAGCATGTGAGTACAAAAGTCAAGACTGAAGTGTTCGCAACCCTCTTCAGCCAGAAGTGCAGCATGAATGACCCTTCTCGGCCTCCTCTTGACTACCCACAGCCTCTCCACCCTCTATAAGGCACAAGTTAGGAGTGTGATGGAATACTCTCCACTTGCCTGGATGAGTGCAGCTCCAAAAACACTCTAGAAGCTCGACACCATCCAGGACAAAGCAGTCCGCGTGATCGGCATCATATCCACCAGCTTAAACATCCACTCCCTCCACCACCAGCGCACCGCGGCTGCAGTGTGTACTATCTACAGGATCCACTGCTGAAACTCACCAAGGCTTCTTCGGCAGCAACTCCCTAACCCGCAACTTCCACCACCTAGAAGCACAAGGGCAGTAGGTGAATGGGAACACCATCACTTCCAAGTTCCCCTCCAAGTCACACACTATCCCAACTTGGACATCAATCGCTGTTCCTTCATCGTCACCGGGTCAAAATCCTGGAACTCCTTACCTAACAGCACTGTGGGAGTACCATCACCACACGGACTGCAGCGGTTCAAGAAGGCCCAGATAACTGAAACCCCTCGTCATTGGTACCATTCTAGTAAATCTCCTCTGAGCCCTCTCCAAGACCCTGACGTCCTTCCTAAGGTGTGGGGCCCAGAACTGGATAGAATAATCTAGCTGAGGTCTAACCAGTGATTTATAAAGGTTAAGCAATTTCAATTTGCCAGCAAGAATTGCTGGATAGTGATGAGGAGCAGGAACCCTGTCTGATCTTTCCTCCCTCTTACTCGGAGAACACTGAAGCCCACGATTGTGCCCCACTACCCCAAATAACTCACTAACTCAGCACAGCTCTGGTGTTTGCACCGTTTCCATGGATCTATTGCTGAAGTTAATGCGGACAACTGGAGAAACCCCTGCGGGAATTCAACCCCTTTAAGAGAGCAGTTCTTCCTTTAGATACTTTTTGGCCAGTTTTTATTCAGAGTTGGAAGTAGCACTACTTTCATTAAATCTTTGTCCTGTTTTCTTTCTTTTGGATCACGAGAGGCAACATCTTGTCTCCACAAGCGCCAACAGGAAATTTAATTAAAGAAAATTTATTGCACCTCAAATTCACACTGCTTCTGGTCTTAGAAAATAAATTAAAATGAAATAAGCCAATAAAAAAAAATTGAAGGGACAAGTCAAGTCCAACCCTTGCCCTGAGCCTTGCTTTCAGTGGCCCTAATAGATAGTAGTGCAATCACTTGGACTTTCCCATTTTCAACAATATAACAAATATTGCAAAGAAACGCTGACTCGTTTAGTCGCATTGTTCAGCGTCAGCTTGGCTCAGCATTCTTCCTTCTGAGTCAGAAGGCTGTGGGATCAAGCCCCCACTTCAGGACTTAAGCACATGACCTAGGCTGACACCTCAGTGCAGTTCTGAGGGAGTGTTGCACCGTCGCAGGTCCTGGATCAAACATGAAGCTAAAGAACTATCTGCCTGCTCAAGTGGACTTAAAAGATCGCACGGCACTATTTAAAGAGCAAGGATTTTGCTCTGTGTCTTGGCCAATATTCCTCCCTCAACCAACATCTCCAAAGACAGATTAACTGGCCATTTGCTGTTTGTGGGACCTTACAGTGCGTAGATTGGATGCTGCATTTGCCTATATAACAACAGTGATTACACTTCAAAAAAGTGAAGCGCTTTGAGATGTTCCAAGGACATGATACGGCACTATATAAATGTAGGTTCTACCTCTTACTGTAAGTGCAGGGACCAGAATTATACCAGGATTAAGGGTGTGAGATGCGTCACCCTTTCGTGTCATAGCAACTGTCAGTGAGAAAAAAAAATCTCTCACCTCTTTATTCATTCTTTTACTGGTGATCTTAAATTTATGTCCTCTAGTTAACCACACACCAATTTGTCCCGATTTAACTTAATGGTTTCCTTAAATGACCAAATGACTGTACATGACGTGGAGTCATTCAGACATGAAGATTTTTAATGATTCACTAACAAAGTGAACACCAGAACCCGAGCTTTGACCACACCCTGCCCTCTGAACTTGGCAACGATGGCAACCTGAGGAGGTCATGATGCGGAGATGCCGGTGTTGGACTGGGGTGGACAAAATTGAGAGGTCGCACAACACCAGGTTATAGTCTTCACCTGAGGAAGGAGCAATCGATAGCTCCGAAAGCTTGTGATTTCAAATAAAACTGTTGGACTATAACCTGAGGAGGGACAGGCTTGCAACTTAAAAGCAGAAGGGTCTATTGAATTGTTACACAACCCTAAATGTTACAAAGGGCGGGTGATACCTGTACTAGCGGCTCTCAAGGTACTTTAATACCTCCTTAAAGAGATTGTCTCAGTGTACTGCTGTCCCCCTTTAACCATTTCCGTTGAGTGCTGGTCTTTGGGCTCCACTGTGCAATGCAGAAACCTCTATACTTCCCAGCAACAGCAGGGCTTCCCCCAATAGCAGAGTCACAGACCCACGCTCACCTCGGTGTCAGCTGTGGCTCAGTCTGAGTCAGAAGGTTGTGGGTTCAAGCCCCACTCCAGAGACCTGAGCATAGAGTCTAGGCTGACACTCCCAGTGCAGTACTGAGGTAGCGCTGCACTGTCGGAGGTGCCATCTTTCGGATGAAACGTCTGCCCCCTCAGGTGGACGTAAAAGATCCCACGGCCACTATTTCGAAGAAAAGCAGGGAAGTTCTCCCCAGTGTCCTGGCCGATATTTATCCTTTAATCAACATCAATGAAACAGATTATCTGATCATTATTTGTGTTTGTAGAAGCTTGCTGTGCGAAAATTGTCTGCCGCGTTTCCTACATTACAACAGTGACTATGGTCTAGTACCATAAGCACGATGAAGTGCTTATGGTACTAGACCATTGACCCAGAGGTCTTGTGTTCAAATCTCACCCTGGCTAGTTGTGAACTCAAATAGTTCCAAACGGAATAGCACCGGGAACATGGCCAGAGCCTTCGAATCACTTTAAAAACCCAACTGGGTTGACTAATGCCTTTCAGGGAAGGGTACGTGCCACGCCTGCCTGGTCTAAACTACACCTGACTCAACTCACACTATGGGGTTGACCCTGCAAAGCGGCCTAGCCAGTTGCTCAGTTGTCTGGGTAGCTTGGGATGGGCACTTAATGCAGCATTGCACAAGTTCCGAGAATAACATTAAGGAGAAACGCAGGTTGCCCGGACACCCTGAGGAAGTATACGTGACCATTAGTCAAAGGGACGAAGGGAGAAAGGAGTGGAAATGGGAGCTATAATTAGAGGGTGATTACTTTTGCTGACAGCACCTCCTCAATGGATTGTCATCTGGCAGAAAGTGCCAGTGTGTGAAGAAATTAATGATGCTTCACAGTATCTTTCCACACAAGAGGCATGTCCTATAGCCGTGAGTACAGGGACACTGACAGCACAGATACAGAATAGAATGCAACCTCGCTCAATCGGAGCAAGAAAACTCCAGATAAATTCTTCTTCGGATTATTTTCCTCTTTGTTTTTTGTTTTATCCTAACTTTCACAGGAACAGGAGGAGGCCATTCAGCCCCTCGAGCCTGTTCCGCCATTCAAAGAGATCATGGCTGATCTGTGACCTAACTCCATATACCCGCCTTTGATCCATATCCCTCAATACCTTTGGTTAACAAAAATCTGTCAATCTCAGATTTAAAATTAACAAGTGACCTCGCATCAACTGGTGTCTGTGGAAGTGAGTTCCAAACTTCTACCACTCTGTGTGTAGAAGTGTTTCCTAACTTCACTCCTGAAAGGTCTGGCTCTAATTTTTAGATTATGCCCCCTAGTCCTAGACTCCCCAACCAGCGGAAATAGTTTCTCTCTATCTACCCTATCTGTTCCCCTTAATATCCTGAAAATTTCAATCAAATCATCCCTTAACCTTCTAAATTCCAGGGAATACAACCCTAATTTGTGCAATCTCTCCTTGTAATTTAACCCTTGAAGTCCGGGTATCATTCTGGTAAACCTACACTGCACTCCCTCCAAGGCTAATGTATCCTTCCTAAGATGTGGTGCCCAGAACTGCTCACAGTGCTCCAGGTGTGGTCTAACCAGGGCTTTGTACAGCTGCAGCATAACTTCTACCCCCTTGTATTCTAGTCCTCTAGGTATAAAGGCCAGGATTCCATTAGCCTTTTTGATTATTTTCTGTACCTGTTCATGACATTTTAATGATCTATGTACCTGGACCCCAAAGTCGCTTTGGACCTCCTGAAGATGCTGGCTGACTTTCACTGGGGTAAGGTTCCACAGGCACCAGCTACCCTCCCGCACCTCATTTAAGCAGCCATTCCTTTTATCTGGGCCTAGGCAACGAGGCCAAGATTTTCGGTACTGTTAGCAGTATTTTAACCCCGAGTGGAAAATTCAGGTTTGGGTGCCAGCGGCCTATTTGACTGTGGGGGGCATCACATCCGAGCCGGATTTTGTCCTGACACATGCACTTTACAATTAAGTGTCACTGAATAGTGATCAGGAGCAGGTGCACCTGCCTAATCTATCTCTCTCCCTACTTCAATAACAACTTGTATTTATATAGCGCCTTTAAAGTAGTAAAACGTCCCAAGGCGCTTCACAAGAGCGTAACCAGACAAAATTTGACACCGAGTCACATAAGGAGATATTAGGACAGGTGGCCAAAAGCTTGGTCAAAGAGGTAGGTTTTAAGGAGAATATTAAAGGAGGACAGAGAGGTAGCGAGGTTTAGGGAGGGAATTCCAGAGCTTAGGGCCCAGGCAGCTGAAGGCACAGCCACCAATGGTGGGGCAATTAAAATCAGGGATGCTCAAGAGGCCAGAATTGGAGAAGCGCAGAGATCTCTGGGGGTTGTTGGGCTGGAGGAGGTTACAGAGATTGGGGGGGGGGGCGGGGAGACTATTGAGGGAAGCTGAGGCTAATTGTAGTTCCCCTATTGGTGCCCCGGCTAAGATTAGCTTACTCAGCACAGGCCACGCACTGAGCCTGCAAGTTCACTGCTTCACCAGATGTTGCCTGACTGGCCTCTCCTCTTCTCTGTGTTGTGGTTTTAATTTTCATTTCCTTTCGTTTTCGCTCATTAAACAGACACCAAGGCTGACACTTTTACTGGAAACCTGTCTTGTAGGAAAAGTCCCGAAAGATTTCTAGACAGTGCTTTACTTGTTTAAAGCGGCAGTGCTCCCGTTTCTAACAGGCTACCCATTCATTAATACAAGCGCCCGGCAGCCGCTCCAGCTTTCAGTCTCTGCATGCTCAACCTGATTTAAAAGGTGTGTAGGAGGCAACAGATTACAGCTATTACTGGGTTTCAACCCAGTTCTATTAAAAAAACAGGAGATACTGCAACAAATGTAAAAAATAATTAACAAAATGCATTCAAGACGGGTGAGCTCTGCACAGAGTGCAGGATCGCGGTTTCAGAACACAGTTGAAAGGTTGACAGCCACTCCCCTAACAGCGAACACCCCAGGTTTAATCACTTTCTATGGAGTGAATCGTTCCCCTTTAACCCAAGTGTACTGTGTACATGTACAGGAGTTGACACTGAGACACACACGAGCCATACAGTACCAGCCAGGAGTGTATTATTCTCTTTTATCCGTGTAAAATTATTTCCTCAGGTGGGAGAGTGCAGAACAAGGGGGCATAACCTTAAAATTAGAGCCAGGCCGTTCAGGGGTGATGTCTGGAAGCATTTCTTCACACAACGGGCAGTGGAAATCTGGAACACTCTCCCCCAAAAAGCTGTTGAGGCTGGGGGACAATTGAAAATTTCAAAACTGAGATTGATAGGTTTTTGTTGGGCGAGGGTATTAAGGGTTACGGAACCAGGGAGGGTAGATAGAATTAAGATACAGATCAGCCTTGATCTAATTCAATGGCGGAACAGGCTCGAGGGGCTGAATGGCCTCTTCCTGTTCCTCTGTGTCCTGGACACGTACAGTTATTGGGTCTCAGCTGGGCTGCTGCAGTTAGCCTCGAGCATTCCTGGGCTAGATGCTGGAAAATCAGTGGTCACCATCCAATGACCCCTGCTAGAAAAGTGGGGCGTGTGGGCATTGGGGTGAGGTCAGGATCTGGCTCCAATGTAACGCGCCCCGTCTCTCCCCACATGGTTAATTAACTTGCTGACACTCATTCGACCCTTGAGTTGCCTCTCTAAACCCCTTTCCCTGCCACAAAAAGCTCCCTCCCTAAAACCCACCTTTATGGCTGTGCGTTTGGGCATGCCCTCCCGCCCCACCCCCGGGTGTCCTAGCTGCTCACCATCCCTTTCTCCTCTGTGAAGTGTCTTGGCCGTTAAAGACGCTATATAAACGTAGGTAGTAGCTGCTAGGTATAACTTGCGAAGAGTGACCACGTGGGCATGGGGCTGGAGGGCGCCAGGCTCCTGTGGATCTGTATTTCAGCAAAAGTCGGCCTCTTATGTTTCTGTGCTGTTAATTCAGGAGAGAAAAAAATAAACACTTCACCTTTCGGGGAAAAAAAAAGCTCCAGCGTTAAGGGGAGGACCGGCCTCTTTTTTTTTAAACGAGCTTGAAAAACAGCTCCTGGCTTTGTTTAACTTCACACTGAATTAGGTTGTGTGTTGCAGTGTTTCAATTTTATCCTCCCCCTGGCAGGAAGTTTAAGATTAATTCTGTCTGCTCTAATTCCAGACAGGATGTGATCTAAACAGATAAAACAGACTCCACACTATTAGCTGTGTGCGAGTCTCTTGCAGCCGCTGTGTAGGAGCATCAGAGGCATTACCGAGGTGAGTCAAACAGCCATTCCAACGTTCCAGATAAGGAGCTCAGGAGGGAGGGGGAGTTAGTGCTCCACGGACAGTGTGCCGGTAAAAGCAGTCAAGCAAAGGCCCGACTCTGGGGGGCGGAGGGTAGAACAAATTCAGGTGGGGAACTGGACACTGTTCTGTAGCTCCTCACAGTCTGGGTGGTGAATGCGCTTTGGAGAGAGCTGGAAACTAGGCACCTATCTCTACCACATCAGCCGACAAAAAGTGTCAGCCGTGGCTCAATGGGTAGCACTCTCGCCTCTAAGTCAAGAGGTCGTGGGTTTAGGTCCCACTCCACAGACCTGGCCACATAATCCAGGCTAACACTCCCAGTGCAGTACTGAGGGAGTGCTGCACTGTCGGAGGTGCCGTCGTTTGGATGAGATGTTAAACCGAGGACCCATCTGCCCTCTCAGGTGGACGTAAAAGATCCCACGGCCACTATTTGAAGAGGAGCAGGGGAGTTCTCCCCGGTGTCCTGGACAGTAATTATCCCTCAACCAACATCACTAAAAAAACAGATGATCTGGCCATTATCACATTGCTGTTAGTGGGATCTTGTTGTGTGCAAATTGGCTACCACGTTTCCCTACATTATAACAGTGACTACACTTCAAAAGTACTTCATTGGCTGTAAAGCGCTTTGGGACATCCTGAGGTCGTGAAAAGCGCTATATAAACGCAAGTCTTTCTTTCTTCCTTTGTTCTTCTTCTCTCTCTTCCCTCCTCTCCTGAAGCTCATGCTGGAATACTACTATATGGAGCCTAGCTGCTTTCTGGTACCTCACCCTTCACGATCTGCCTGAAAGGGCGGATTCAATAGTAACTTTCAAAAGAGAATTCTATATATATATGAAAAGGAAAAATTAGCAGGGCTATGGGGAAAGAGCAGGGCAATTGGACTAATTGGATTGCTCGTCCAAAGAACAAACACAGATACGATGGGCCGAATGGTCTACTTTTGTGCTGTAAGATTCTATGATCTGTGAGCCTACACTGTCAGGCTGGGGTTTTCCGCTGTTGCAATTTAATGGGCAGAACATCGTGAGCTGGCAAGCACACAGGTGGAAAATCTTGCCCTGCGTGTCAGTGGGCTGTTAGACCATGGTGGGTAGCGCTGAGGCTGTGCCTATACTCGCCCAAGACACACGCACACAGGGATCATTGGATAATGACCAGAGCATGAACCTTGGTTGATTTTTTAAACCCCATTTTGAAACGAATACTAACACCCCATTTGCCACTTTAACTGAGATCAGCTCAGACCACATGAGGAACCGAAGGCATCCTTGGGTCTGTATGGTTCTGCACCTGGAATGCACTGCCTGAAAGGGTAGTGGAAGCAGATTCAGTAGTAACTTTCAAAAGCGAACTGGATATGTACTTGAAAAGGAAACAATTTGCAGGGCTATGGGGAAAGAGCAGAGGGGGGGTGAGACTAATTGGAGAGCTCCTTCAAAGAGCCGGCACTGGTATGATGGGCTGAATGGCCTCCTTCTGTGCCTTCAGCTGCCTTTAGGAATTCCCTCCCTAAACCTCTCTGCTTCTCCACCTCTCTCACTTCCTTTAAGCCACTCCTTTAACCTACATCTGTCCTAATATCTCTTCATGTGGCTCGGTGTAAATTTCTGTCTGATTACGCTCCTGTGAAGTGCCTTGGGATATTTTACTACGTTAAAGGCGCTGTATAACTGCAAGTTGTTGTTGAACCCATGGGAGTGGATTCTGGTTTAGCCCAAAGTACGCTCAAACGACCTTGTGAATCCCCGACACAAATTCCCCCTTTTATGCCCTGACTATTCCCGATAAACTGAATGAGCTTTCTCGCAACGTTCCCAGCTGTCAGGGTGCTCTCTATATTAGCAGCAGCTGAAGCTTAAACACAGAACAAACATAAATCCGAGGTTACCTGAGTGCAGAGCTTTAACAAAATGTAATTACAACAGCAAAAAAGGACTCCTCTCCTTTCAGACCTGTGTAACCGGAGTCATAAGCGATTGTGCTGTATAAGCAGGCATTATCTCTAAGTAAATACCTGCTACCCTGTCCACCAACCCCCACCTCATCGGGCTAGTTTAGGTTAAAGAACATGCTGCTGTTTACAACAGCAATTAGGGCATTGAGTGGCAGAGGTGACAGGGTTCAAACTAGCTGTAAATGCACTAACTATGGTTCACAAATTCAAAAAACTTCCAATCACTGGGTGGGCCCAGAAATTAGCTGAGCTCAACACAAAGCAGGATTAACGGGAGCAGAGCGAGAGGGAGAGAGGATTCAGGTCAGACACATTTCAGATTCTGTTTTCCACTTGCTTTTCAGTTCACTTCAGGAAAAGGGGCTGCAAAACAAAATATTGGTAGGGTAGCTAGGGGGGGGGGGGGGGGGGCAACTATTTCCTCTGGTGGGGGTAGTCCAGAACAAGGAGGCATCACCTTAAAATTAGAGCTAGGCCGTTCAGGGGTGATGTCAGGAAGCACTTCTTCACACAAAGGGTAGTGGAAATCTGAAACTCTCTCCCCCAAAAAATCTGGGTTTTTATCTGTTTTTTCACCTTGCCCAGGAGATCGCATGGTTTCAGGTGGGGTGCAGAGTGTATATATTGTGATACACAAGATATCACCATAGTGTGGGACAGGCTGGATGGAGCAGAGGGTCTTCACCTGTCCGTCATTGTTCGTATGTTCGTAAAAAGCAGTTGAGGCTGAGGGTCGATTGAAAATTTCAAAACTGAGATTGATAAGATTTTTGTTGGGCAAGGGTATTAAGGGTTACGGAACCAGGGCGGGTAGATGGAGTTAAGATGCAGATCAGCCATGATCTAAATGAATGTCAGAACAGGCTTGAGGGGCTGAATGGCCTCTCCCTGTTCCGATGTAAAAAAATTTGTAGCTGAGAGTGACTTTTAAAAAGAAATGTTCTCCCCACCTGTCCCAAAGCAGCTGAGTCTTGTTGGGGCACAGGCTCCACAGCTGCCGGCTCCTCGCCCAAGTGGACGTTCTTCAAGTGTGAGTATCGGCAGGCTGTTCGACCATGGAGGGCAACACAGTCCAGAAAGAAAGAAAGACTTGCATTTATCTAGCGCCTTCCACGACCTCAGGACGACCCAAAGCACTTTACAGCCAATGAAGCACTTTTGAAGTGTAGTCGCTGTTGTAATATAGGAAACATGGCAGCTAATTTGCGCACAGCAAGATCCCACAAACAGCAATGCTGCAATCCGGCACAGACACAGTGGGTCGAATAGCCTCTTTCTGTGTTGTAAATTTCTATGATTCTATTCTATGTTAACGGCCAGATCATCTGTTTTTTAGCGATGTTGGTTGAGGGATAAATATTGGCCAGGACACAAGGGGGATCTTCCCTACTCTTCTTCAAAATAGTGCTATGGGATCTTTTACGTCCACCTGAGGGCAGACGGGGCCTCGGTTTAACGTCTCATCGAAGTCAATTCCATTCTGTCCTCACCCAAGAGCCATAAAGATGCACGTTACAGTCAGGGGCAGTCATCGGATGGCTATCAGGAGTAGAAACTCTACCTGTTCTTCCACCCTCCTCGAACCTTGAGAGAACTCACTGGGCCAACGGTGAACGAGCATCTCCTCGTCTCTGTGCTGTGCTTTCCAGTTTTATTATCTTTGATTGCTACTCACTTAACAGACACCGAGGCTGACACTTTTACTGGAAACCTGCATGAGAGGAGAGGCACTGCTCAGGGAAACTGCTGCTGTATAAAAATGTCATGGTGCATTGGCAGACTTGTAAAGCTATAAACCTAGGAATGACCCTAAGGCTAACACCTCCATTAAAACATGTTAAGCTTTCGTAGGCTGATATCGGCACAGTAATGTCTGGACTATGGTTTTAAGGAAACTATAGTAAAAGGTCTATTAATAACATCCGTGTCTGCATCTATTTTTTGAAAATTAATCTTTCAGATACAACAGTTGATTTGCTCAACTAAGTAATAAGCTTGTATGAATACATTAACAGCACATCGTATCGCCCTGTAATCCATTGCACATTAGTCCCTGGTTAGACCTCCAGTACCCTTACACAAAGGAGATTGTGTGACCATCACCACAACAGACTGAGAGGCTGCAATTCGCTCAACGATAGTCCTTTGGGTGAGAAAGAAAGACTTGCCTTTCTATAGCGTCTTTCACGACCTCAGGGACGTCCCAAAGCACTTTACAACCAATGAAGTACTTTTGAAGTGGAGTCACTGTTGTAATGTAGGAAACGTGGCAGCCAATTTACACACAGCAAGCTCCCACAAACAGCAATGTGACGATGACCAAATAATCTGTTTTTTAGTGATATTGATTGAGGGATAAATATCGGCCAGGACACCGGGGAGAACTCCCCTGCTCTTCTTCAAGATAGTGTTATGGGATCATTTACGTCCATCTGGGAGAGCAGACGGGGCCTCTTCCGAAAGACGGCACCTCCGTCAGTGCAGCCCTGGAGTGTCAGCCTAGACTTTGTGCTCAAGTATCTGGAGTGGGACTTGAACACATGTCCTTCTGACTCAGAGGCAAGAGCACTACCCACTGGGGTGCTGTTTTTGCCTAGATAACTACCACTGCATAAGAACATAAGAAATAGGAGCAGGAGTAGGCCATTCGGCTCTTCGAGCCTGCTCCGCCATTCAATGAGATCATGGCTGATCTTCTGCCTCAACTCCATTCACCGGCCCTATCGCCATATCCCTTGATGCCTTTACGAGTCAGAATTCTATCGACTTCTGTTTTGAATATACCCAATGACTGAACCTCCACAGCCCTCTGGGGTAGAGAATTCCAGAGATTCACCGCCCTCTGTGTGAAGAAATTTCTTCTCATCTCAGTCCTGCATGGCCTACCCTTTATCCTGAGGCTGTGGCCCATGGTTCTAGACTCCCCAGCCAAGGGAAATATTCTCCCAGCATCCACCCTATCAAGCCCTGTAATAATTTTGAATGCTTCAATGAGATCCCCTCTCATTCTTCTGAATTCAAGAGAATACAGGCCTCGTTTACTCAATCTCTTCTCATATGACAGTCCCGCCATCCCAGGAATCAATCTCGTGAACCTTCGTTGCACTCCCTCTACGGCAAGTATATCCTTCCTTAGGTAAGGAGACCAAAATTGTACACAGTACTCCAGGTGTGGTCTCACCAAGGCCCTATATAATTGGAGTAAGACTTCTTTACTCCTGTACTCAAATCCTCTTGTAATGAAGGCCAGCATACCATGTGCCTTCCTAATGGCTTGCTGCACCTGCACATTCACATTCAGTGACTCATGTACAAGGACACCCAGGTCCCTTTGGGCATCTGCTTTCCCCAATCTTTCACCATTGAGGAAATACTCTGCCTTTCTGTTTTTTCTCTTAGGGCGCTAACGGGAGGCGCAAAGCAACCAAATTTTTCCCCCGTAGTGTGTTACAGGGCTGAAAGCGATCCACAGAGTTCAACTGATATTCATAAACCACTCCCAGGTACTGTCTGATCCCTGCAATTAGATGGCAACTCCCGGAATTCACTTGCAGGTTTCCAGAATTCTAATAACTTATTCCTTATAATGCCATCCCCTGCTCTCGGGAACCGGAACAGCTAAAGGAACAGGATCTAACCGCTGAAAGCACTTTAACCAGAACGAAAGCACTTGACAGCCTTGAGTTACAGGTCTGCTGCTGGATAAAGCTGCAGAAAACTGACAGGTTCAACACGGGAACAGTCCAGCCAAAGTTTGCTGACCTAGCTCCATTCTCAGGAAACTTCCAACCAATCCTCTGGGTGCAATTGTACACAGTGCGATCAGGTCACTCTGCCATGACTTGGACTATAATATAAAAGGCTCGTCTAAGGGAGTGCTGCACTGTCTGAGGTGCCATCTTTCGGATGAGACGTTGAACCGAGGCCTCGTCTGCCCTCTCAGGTGGACGTAAAAGATCCCATCCCATTTCAAAGTAGAGCAGGGGAGTTCTCCCCGGTGCCCTGGGGCCAGTATTTATCCCTCAACCAACATCACTAAAAATCAGATTATCTGGTCATTATCACATTGCTGTTTGTGGGAGCTTGCTGTGTGCAAATTGGCTGCCATGTTTCCTACATTACATAGAAACATAGAAACATAGAATCTAGGTGCAGGAGTAGGCCATTCGGCCCGTCGAGCCTGCCCCACCATTCAATACGATCATGGCTGATCATCCAAATCCAGTACCCTGTCCCTGCTTTAATCCCCACAGTACACATATCCCACCCTACCCCCGTAACCCCACATATTTAATTCCCCCTAACATATCCCATCCTATCCCCATAACCCCACATATTTAATCCCCCCCTAACATTAAGGGTCAATTTATCATAGCCAAATCAACCTACCCTGCACATTTTTGGACTGTGGGAGGAAACCGGAGCACCCGGAGGAAACCCACGCAGACACGGGGAGAATGTGCAAACTCCACACAGACAGTCACCCGAGGTCAGATTCGAACCCGGGTCTCTGGCGCTGTGAGGCACCAGTGCTAACCACTATGCCACCGTGTTACAACAGTGACCACACTTCAAAAACTATTTCATTGGCTGTAAAGTGCTTTGGGACGTCCTGAGGCTGTGAAAGGTGCTACAGAAATGCACCTTTCTTGCAAAAGTCTTTCTTTTGTCTGTGTTGAGTGAATGTATGTCTCAAAGAAAGCAGGGTAACGGTTACACATGGCTGAATGCAGTGTGGGGTTTAAACGTCAAACTGCATCGTCAATCAGCCACAAAGCCTGGTTAAGCATTGCTTTTCTCCTCCTTATTGTTTTCTACACCTCCCTTACTCAGTACTTTTGATTCGAGTCGGCTGACAGGAAACAGATCATCAATTTTGTGTGATATCACTGATAAGTTATCCCAGTCAGAACTCTACTTTCATCTTATAGAAGCCTTAACCTAATCTTGCAACATTGCTGTTCAAACCTAAAGGACACTCCAGCTTTTGAAAAGCTGGACTCTGTTTACAGGTAAGTTGAGGACCCTATAGAATGGTGAAATGGAACTGAGTTGAAAAATGGGTAACTTATTTTAATCTTTTTTTAAATTCAAAAATATTATTTATTGTGCTTTTGACGATCATTGTAAAATAATAAATGTTCAAAAGAAATATATAAAGGGAGCAACGGGCTAGAATGTCAGATGTGCTAAAGCAGCTTGTTTTATCAGTGAATACTATGTGTGATAGTCCTTCAGTTCTTGGGTACCGACTGCAGGTCCACAGGTCCAGGTTTATGTTACCTTCACCATGGTAACTAAAACAGGCACTTTAACTTTAACCCTGCATCAGCATAGGTTTAAGCAAAATGCTGCCAGCAGATGTAATTAACTGCTGGATTTTTCTCTGCTGGGCTGGTACAATGGGTCTCATTGCTCCTGGGCTAGGGAGGGAGAGAGGAAACGAGGGAGGGAGGGAGGAGGAGAAAAGAAAATCAGCTGGGCTTCTCACTCCTTATCTATATTAATATAAAAACTGGAGCAAAGTCAAGGATAAGAAACAGTGTTCGGCGTGTCAAAGCCCATCCCTCATTTATCCCTCAACCAACATCACGAAAACAGATAATCTGGTCATTATCACATTGCTGTTTGTGGGACCTTGCTGTGCACAAATAGGCTGCCGTGTTTCCCTGCATTGCAACAGTGATGACACTTCACTGGCTGTGAAGCACTTTGGGACGACCTGAGGTCGTGAAAGGCTCTATATAAATGCAAGTTCTTTCTTTTCTTTCTTAGTACCCTGGCTCTCCTATTCTCTCTTCCAGCTGTATTGCGAATATCCCTAATCCGTCTCTCTCCAACCCAGCATGGCAGATTATTCCGAACATTTGTCAAGCTTTCAGTAAAAATATTCACCCTAAGATTGGTTTCAAATTTACTTTTCACTAATTGTATTGATGCCACCTTTGTCCTGCTCCCTTTGCTTACTCGGAAGCAATATTCTAGGTTACCTTATCTAAAACCATTGAATATCCAGTGAGGCCCTGGTAGAAGGTGTGCATGTGCCAGGCAAGCACAGGATTGGGCTCGACTGTGATACCTCTCGTGGTGGAATAGCCAACCAACAATCACAGTCTGAATTCACACATTGAAGGGCTGCTACTCACACATGAAGGCACCGAAGAGTTCCTGTCCTCTGTGAAACAGGACCCAGGTTGAATTCATCTCGGGCAGCGGCGCAGAACGGCAGTATCGGATCGACCGCTCATTAGACGCAGCGCTTGATATTTAATTCGATTGACTGCCGTGGAACTGAACATCAGGCGCTGCTTACAACGGGCGGCCGATCCGACACCGCCCGTTTTGTGCCACCGCCCGAGTCGAATTTCTACCCCAGTACCTTCAAGAGAAGAGGGAAGATGTTTCTACTTGTGGGGGAGTCCAAAACTAGGGGCCATGAAAATAAGACGGTCACTGATAAATCCAATAGGGAATTCAGGAGAAACTTCTTTACCCAGAGAGTAGTGAGAATGTGGAACTTGCAACCACATGGAGCAGTTGAGGCAAATAACAAAGATGCATTTAAGGGGAAGCTAGACAAGCACATGGGAGGGAAAGGAAAAAAGAAAGACATGCATTTTTACAGCGCCTTTTCGACCACCGGACGTCTCAAAGCTCTTTACAGCCAATGAAGTACTATTTGAAGTGTAGTCACTGTTGTAATGTGGGAAACGCGGCAGCCAATTTGCGCACAGCAAGCTTCCACAAAGAGCAAGGTGATAATGACCAAATAATCGGTTTTAGTGATGTTGGTTGAGGGATAAATATTGGCAGGGAGAACTCCCCTGCTCTTCTTCGAAATAGTGCCGTGGGATCTTTTACGTCCACCTGAGAGAGCAGATGGGGCCTCGATTTAACATCTCATCCAAAAGGCGGCACCTCCGACAGTGCAGCACTCCCCTGGAGTGTCAGCCTAGCTTTTTGTGCTCAAGTCCCTGGAGTGGGACTGAACCCACAACCTTCTGACTCAGAAGCGAGGGTGCTACCAACTGAGCCACAGCTGACAATAGAAGGATATGCTGTTAGGGTGAGATGAAGAGGGGTGGGAGGAGGCTCGTGTGGAGCATAAGCACCGGCACAGGCCTGTTGGGTCAAATGGCCTGTTTCTGTGCTGTACATTCTATGTAATTCTATGAAACAGAGAGAAAATTCGGCAAAAAAGTTGTGTTACACGCAGGAGATTCTGGTCGAGTGTTTGTAAGAAGATCTCATCCATAGGCAAACTGAGCCAGCGAAGGGGTTGAGCCCACGCCTTGCTGAGTCTCTTCTTCTTTGCTATTGCAGCTCTTTTGACAGTGCTGAGGATAATCTTATGGGGGGGGGGGGGGGGGGGGTTGAGCAAACTTTGGCATAGACCAGTTGGGCCGAATGGCCTGTTGCTGTGTATATCCATACAACCAACTCCATACATACGATTCTGCAATCATTACTCTGTTAAGAGAATATTCCTACTTAAAAGCTTTTTTCTCCCCCGCGTCTTTTGTCTTGTTTTAAATTGATCATTTAAGGTGCGCTGGAAAACATGTTTTCTCATTTACCAGCTGCGGAGGAAACCTAGCATTTGAAGGGTTAAGACCACATCCTGTTCAGGATTAACTGTTTTGAGGCGTTCCAGCTTATTTACATTAACCTCCAGTGATTAAAACTTTTTGTTTTGGTTTTTTTCCTCACCTCACGCAGGAGCTCGACGACATTCAAATCAAATAGCAATGGTTTCTCCGTTAGGCTGTCTGTCTCTCAATCTTCCTTGGGGTCTCTGTCTGTCCCTGTATGCTCGTGTCCCTCGGTTTCTCGGAGTTGCTTTGTCACTCTCACCCTCTCTGCGTGTGTGTGTGTGTGTGTGTGTGTGTGTGTGTGTCTCTAGGTCTGTGTTTCTCTGTGTGTCTCTGGTTTCTCTGCGCCTATTTCCGAGCCTGTGTACGTCATTCTCTTTCTGTATTTCTGTGTGTCTCTCCGTTTTGTGTGTGTGTGTTTCTCTGTATATTTATGTCTCTGTTTTCTGTGTGTGTGTGTTTCTCTGTAGGTCTGTTCTCTATGTGTGCCGCCCCCTTTGTTGTCACTCGCTGTCTGATCCACACTTTGTAAAGCCAACCATCCCCGTTCCTTATTATAATCCATTTATTTTGCAATGTTCAGTTTGGTCATTAAAACGTGTGTGTCTTCTTTTATTCTTTGTCTTTAATTGTTATTTAATGCTGGAAATCATTCAGTACTGAGATGGTTAAGGCCTATTTAAAATATTCCTCCTGCTCTCTGACTGCTAATACACTGCGAGCCTGTTGGAGATAAGCCGCTGCATAGGATCAACTTAAGTGTGCGTTTTCCCCCCCTCTCTCTTTTAACATTTTTTTTGTGAAGAAACCACAATCTGTTTCCCTTGTGCACGGCCGGGGGCTGATAAGATCAATGTCTGCCTAGGATCATAAGTGAGCGTCAGCAAATTGGAGATGATCTTATCAGGGCTGGGCTGTGGTGTCGAATTTCAGATGAGATCACTTATTTTACATCACAAAGCACATCCCTAAAGCCTGCTCAGCATCAACTTCACGTTTCACAGACCTCTTTGTTCCTGGTCTGTGCAGCACAGGCTGAGAAGCACATTCTTTCTCTACATTGTGCGAGCAGCCACATTGGAGCCTGTTAGCTTCCATTATGCCCGTGCTGTAAATGCTGCCTGACTCCTTCCTCGCACAACAGCAACAACAAAAAAATCCAGTATACAACCGCACTGCCTGTCAGGCATTTTAAAAAAGGTGGATTATGGTTAGGAGTTTAGAGGCTCTCTTTGTATAAACACGCTATTGTACTCTCTGTCGTTTCTGTGCTGTTACAGTGCTGGTATGGAGAACCCGATCAAAATCAAAAGGACCGCCATCACGCTGGCTCAGAAAGTCCAGATCATCCTGAAACTCAACGACCCCTCCTTCAAACAGAAGGAGATTGCCCGGGAGTACGGGCTCACCGCCTCCGCGATCTCCAAAATCGTCAAGAAGAAAGAGGAGATTCTGGAGGAATGGCTGCGCGGCGGGAACCTGGAGCGCAAGCGCAAACGCGAGGGGAAGAACCAGACCATCGACGACGCTCTGCTCAGCTGGTTCTGGACGGCCAGCAAGGAGGAAGGCCCGATCTCGGGGCCTGTGCTGATGGCCAAAGCCAAGGCCCTCGCCGAGGAGATGGGCATCGAGTTCAAACCCACCAACGGGTGGCTGTGCCGGTGGAAGAATCGCAACAACCTGGCCTACAAGCGCACGCCAAAGGAGAAGAGCGAATACAGGGGGACGAGCGACCAGTGGACCGGTACGATATTTAATTTTGCTGATCACCCCGCCCTCCCACCCCCCCATAAGACCAATATCTCTCAAAGCTGTCACTATCCCATTCCCGCGCCCTCCCTGCCCTTTCCTCTCTCATGCATCAATAACAAACGACCAGGGCGGCAAAACCTGGTACACACCACAGCTATCAAGCCATGTTTACCCTGAGTTACCACTCTACAGGATCCCAGGTTCACCTCTCAATATCAGATTAGAAATCTGTCGGACAAAAAGTTGGGACGGGAGTGGTGGGAGGGGGCGACGTGGAGAAATTCACTTCATTACGGTGAAATCAGCCTCCCATTGCTTTCTGCAGCCACATAACTCAGCCAATGTGTGTGGTACATAGAATGTACTGCACAGAAACAGGCCATTCGGCCCAACTGGTCCGTGCCGGTGTTTATGCTCCACACGAGCCTCCTCCCACCCTACTTCATCTCACCCTATCAGCATATCCTTCTATTCCTTTCTCCCTCATTTACTTATCTAGCTTCACCTTACAGGCATCTATGCTATTCGCCTCAACCACTCCCTGTGGTAACAAGTTCCACATTCCCACCACTTTCTGAGTAAAGAAGTTTCTCCTGAAATCCCTATTGGATTTATTAGTGACTATCTTATACTTATGGGCCCTAGTTCTGGTCTCCCCCACAAGTGGAAGCACCTTGTCCTTGTCGACAAATCCCTACATGGCCTTTCCTCACCCTACAATTGTTACACAGCTAGGTGGCATTCAGCCCATAGCAAAATACTGCGGATGCTGGAAATCCGAAATAACAACAGAAAACGCTGGAAAAACTCAGCAGGCCAGGCAGCATCCGTGGAGAGAGAAACAGAGTTAACGTTTCAGGTCGAAGGCGAAATTCTGACGAAAGGTCTTCGACCTGAAACGTTAACTCTGTTTCTCTCTCCACGGATGCTGCCTGGCCTGCTGAGTTTTTCCAGCGTTTTCTGTTGTTATTTGGCATTCAGCCCACATCACCTTGATTCCCACATGAAGGGCTGCTACTTGGGTGAGCTAAGGTTTGGCATATCAGTATAATTTTCATGTGCAACAATACCTCTGGCCGAATGGTAATGGATATTTACATCTTTATGGGATTCGTGAGATTGGCACTGAAATATCAAAAATACAATCTGGTAAGAGTTTCAGCAAAACCGAGAGCGCAAAAGTGAAGAAGTCTTCCGCGATAGGTCAGTTGGTGAATGAACCCTCTACTGTTCACTTGTCAGCCGTGGCTCAGTGGGTCGCACTCTTGCCTCTGAGTCAGAAGGACATGGGTTCAAGTCCCACTCCAGAGACTTGAGCAGAAAATCCAGGCTGACACGCCCAGTGTCACTACTGAGGGAGCGCTGGACTGTTGGAGGTACTGTCTTTAGGATGAGACGTTAAATCAAGGCCCTGTTTGCCCCTGTAGGTCAGCGGGCACAGGGGTGATGGGTGAACGGGACTTGGTGTTCACCCACTAGGATACGGGCAGCAGAGTTTTGGATCAGCTCAAGTTTACGGAGGGTGCAAGGTTTGGAGGCCGGCCAAGAGAGCATTGGAATAGTCCAGTCTAGAGGTAACAAAGGCATGGATGAGGGTTTCAGCAGCAGATGAGCCGAGGCAAGGTCGGAGATGGGCGACGTTACAGAGGTGGTCACAAATTTTCTTTATATTCTAAGCAGCTCCATCACTTTTTCAAGAACTATCTTCCTCGTTTGTTTACCACGGCCATTTCATCCCCGACTGCAGTGACAAAGATTCTAATCTTGACAGAAACCAAGACCTGAACATTGTGTGATAGCAAAGGAAACCAATAGCAACCAAAGGGGGGAGGGGGAGGGGGAGGAGAAGGAGGGAAGACGAGTTTAACAAGCTAAACAAGTTGAAAAGTGAGTCAGGATGGCACAAAGCCATGTGGAGAAGTCTTTCTCACCAGAGAATGTTAAAAATGAGAAGTCGCACAACACCAGGTTATAGTCCAACAGTTTTATTTGAAATCACAAGCTTTCGGAGCTGTTGCTCCTTCGTCGGGTGAAGCTCCGAACAACAGCTCCGAAAGCTTGTGATTTCAAATAAAACTGTTGGACTATAACCTGGTGTTGTGCGACTTCTCATTTTTGTCCACCCCAGTCCAACACCGGCATCTCCGCATCATGACCACTAGAGAATGTTAATGAAGAGGTGTGATCAATCATCAGGGAATTATTTAAATCCAGACGTTTGGGTATCACTGGTCCAACTCACTCACCCCTGGACCCCGCGTTTAAACCATTTGCCTCTAATCACTCTCTCCCGGCTCAGTGGGTCGCACTCTCGCCTCCGAGTCAGAAGGTCGTGGGTTCAAGCCCCACTCCAGAGACTTGAGTACATAATCCAGGTTAACACTCCAGTGCAGTACTGAGGGAGTGCTGCTCTGTTGGAAGTGCTGTCTTTCAGATGAGATGTTAAACCGAAGCCCTGTCTGCCCTCTCAAAATATTCCTCACTTCACCTGAGGAAGGAGCAATCGATAGCTCCGAAAGCTTGTGATTTCAAATAAAACTGTTGGACTATAACCTGGTGTTGTGCGACCTCTCAATTCTCTCAAAATATCCCATGGCACTATTTTGAAGAAGAGCAGGGAATTCTCCCCGGTGTCCTGACCAATATTTATCCCTCAACCAACATCACTAAAATAGATTATCTGGTCATTATCACATTGCTGTTTGTGGGAGCTTGCTGTGCGCAAATTGGCTGCCGCATTTCCTACATTACAACAGTGACTCCACTTCAGAACATACTTCATTGGCTATAAAGCGCTTTGGGATGCCCTGAGGTCATGAAAGGCGCTATAGAAATACAAGGAGAAAAAATAATTTCCGCCCTCCTGACGGTGCGAACTCCTGTCAGATACAGTTCAACAGCTGCCAACCGCCCTTCAAGTGGTCAATCTTTCTGTGTGGACCTAGACAGTGAGTGCCAACAGGCTATTCAACCATAGGGAGCATCACAGCCGAGCCGGATCCTGCCCCCTCCTGATATACACCCACACTTTCAGCTGGGGGCTGGGGGGGGGGGCGGTGGTGTCACAGGACAGCAATCGGGAGCAAGGTTGTGTCTATGTTTCCCCTCTGGGCTGGAGGAGGTTACAGAGATAGGAACCTTACCACACCAGGGACCCCAAAGTCTCCAGCAGCGGAGGTGTGAGAATCCTGGGATGAGAGGGCTGTCCTATGATGAGAGATTGAGTACAATGAGTCTATATTCTCTGGAGTTTAGAAGAATGAGAGGTAATCTCATTGAAATGTATTAAATTCTTAGACGGCTTGACAGGGTAGATGCTGAGAGGCTGTTTCCCCTGGCTGGAGAGTTTAGAATTAGGGGTCATAATCTCAGAATAAGGGGTCGGCCATTTAGGACTGAGATGAGGAGAAATTTCTTCACTCAGAGGGTTGTGAATCTTTGGAATTCTCTACCCCAGAGGGCTGTGGTGCTGAGTTGTTGAGTATATTCAAGGCTGAGATCGATAGATTTTTGGGCACTAAGGGAATCAAGGGATACGGGGATCGGCGGGAAAGAGTTGAGGCCAAAGATCAGCCATAATCTTATTGAATGGCGGAGCAGGCTCGAGGGGCCGAATGGCCTACTCCTGCTCCTATTTCTAACATTCTTAACTGAAGGTAAAAATTTACTGAGGGGATACTGAGAAATGCTCACTGGGTCCATTTCTTCCTTGAGTACACGCCATGGACTGAAAGACTGAGCTTAGATTTCCCACACACGTCATCCGAATTCCGACTTGCAGTTGCCTTTATAAGTGCCCTGCCAACCAAGCTTTTTGGTTTTGTTAATGAAAACCAATGCTCCCTGTAAGCTGCGCTTTGTTCTGCGTGGCCTGTTTCTTTTAGTGCACGGTCCCTTTAAATTTCCGCGCATATGCGATATTTACCATGGAGAAGCCGGTGAGCGGCCTTTGCTGGACCTTTCCCTTTACTGCACGGCCGCGCGGCTTAGAGGGAACATTGATGAAAACCAACTTTTATTTACCGCAAAATAAAAAATTACTGCAGCGTTTTCAGGCTTTCTCCCAAACAAAAAAAAATTAAAAGGAATAAACCCGAGTCTTTGAGTTAAGATTAAAGGTGGGCCTGGATCCCAATGTCAGATTTGCCACTGGCACTGAATTAGGCACTCCACAACTGAAAGTCAAAGATTGCGAGTACGTACATAGTGAGAGCAGGCTTCAAGGTGGTCCCCATTCTGAAATAAAAACCTTGAAAGTGAAAGAGTCAGCCATATCAGCCAGGCAGCAAGATACAGAAAAAATCCTTCCCCAACTGAGGCAAAGTGCAAATTGCCTGCCGCGTTTCCTACATTACAACAGTGACTACACTTCAAAAGTACTTCATTGACTGTAAAGCACTTTGGGACGTCCTGAGGTCGTGAAAGGCGCTATAGAAATGCAAGTCTTTCTTTCCTTTCTTTTTTAAATCAGATTTTGGGGTGCATTACAACCTGATAGTGACACCAGGATAGCATTTGCTGCACCGCAGTCAGTGCCAATGGAAGAATGGCCATTCTCATTCTTGTATTTAAATCCCTCCATGGCCTCGCCTCGCCCCTCCCTATCTCCAGCCCCAAAATCTCAGAGAACTCTGCGTTCCTCCAATTCTGGCCTCATGCGCATCCTTGATTCTCTCGCTCCACCATTGGTGACCGTGTCTTCAGCTATCTAGGCCCGAAGCTCTGGAATTCCCTCCCTAAACCTCCGCCTCTCTACCTCTCTCACCACCTTTAAGACGCTCCTTAAAACCTACCACTTTGACCAAGCTTTTGGTCACCTGTCCTAATATCTCCTTATGTGGCTCGGTGTCAAATTTTGTCTGATAATCGCTCCTGAGAAGCGCCTTGGAACGGTTTACTACGTTAAAGGCGCTATATAAATGCAAGTTGTTGTTGACCAGTGAGGTACTGGATGGCAGCTGGCAGCTGTGGACAGTGACACAGCACAATTCAGCAGCTTCATAAACACATAAATAAGAGCAGGAGTCGGCCATTTGGCCTCTCGAGCCTGCTCCGCCATTCAATAAGATTATGGCTGATCTTCTACCTCAACTCCACTTTCCTGCACTATCCCCATATCCCTCGATTCCCTTAATATTCAAAAATCTATCGATCTCTGTCTTGAATATACTCAACGACTCAGCATCCACAGCCCTCTGGGGTAGAGAATTCCAAAGATTCACCACCCTTTGAGTGAAGAAATTTCTCCTCATCTCAGTCCTAAATGGCCGACCCCTTATTCTGAGACTGTGACCCCTTGTTCTAGACTCCCCAGCCAGGGGAAAACAGCCTCTCAGCATCAGTACAGGAGTAGATAAAATGTGGGAGGCAGAAGGGATGCACATCTGCAGACAGTGTGAGCCATTTCAATAGCTGGCCAGGGAAAATAAAGGTTAACGTTAGTTGCCAGAGAGTCTGTAGTGCTGCTAATGCATGTCCTCTTTGCACGGAGACAGTAATCGGAGTGAATTGCAAGAAAATTGTGAAAGGGTGAGGACCATTTTAGGTAAAACCCTGCTGCAAGGATATAAATGCACCTTACTTAGCATTTCTTAAATGGTGCATTTAAGGCAAAACACAGCTTTTGAATAAAAACACATTAGAGGACAAAGAAAATATAAGATTTCAGTTCTCAACGCTCTAGACATGCCTGACTTCAGTAAAAAAGGTTTGGGAGGAGGAGAAACACTAGGAAAAAGAGGGTGCGGTGCGGGCTACAAAGATGAAGCATTTTTATCTTTGTTAGATTATCAATTGGATTCTCTATTGCTGGTCACATCACACACGTAGAGGTAAGGCCCGTGATTGCTGGCTGATGAAGTCTGGTTGATTTTCACACCTCAGGATAAGGCAGCAGGTATCTCTCAGGAAGACGGTGGTCTTGTACCGCCTTGATTATGTTACAACAACAACTTACATTTATATCGCACCTTTAACGTCCCAAGGCGCTTCACAGGTGTGTTATAAAACAAAATTTGACACTGAGCCACATAAGCAGATATTAGGACAGGTGACCAAAAGCTTGGTCAAAGAGGTAGGTTTTAAGAAGCGCCTTCAAGGGAGAGAGAGGCGGAGAGGTTTAGGGAGGGAATTCTAGAGCTTAGGGCCCAGGCAGCTGAAGGCATGGCCGCCAATGGTGGAGCAATTAAAATCAGGGATGCTCAAGAGGGCAGAATTAGAGGAGCGCATCTCGGAGGGTTGTGGGGCTGGAGGAGATTACAGAGATAGGGAGGGGCGAGGCCACGGAGGGATTTGAACACAGAGATGAGAATTTTAAAACTGAGGCTTTGCCGGACCGGGAGCCAATGTAGGTCAGCGAGCACAGGGGTAATGAGTGAACGGAACTTGCTGCGAGTTAAGACACGGGCAGCCGAGTTTTGGATGACCTCAAGTTTACACAGGGTTGAACGTGGGAGGCCAGCCATATGTTAATATGTTTCAATGGTTACGGCATTCAGTTTGCATCTACTGACCTGCAGGAGGACCAGGCTTGGTCCACAAGCATTGTCTGTGTTTGAACACGGCATATCGTGATCAATCTAATGTAGTTATAAACGATGCAGTTTCTTTTAACGTTTCAGTACATTTGCAAAAGATTTTGACTATCTATGGTTGCCAGCCGTGGCTCTCGCTTCCGAGTCAGAAAACTGTGGGTTCAAGTCCCACTCCAGAGATTTGAGCACAATATCTAGGCCGACACTCCCAGTGCGGTACTGAGAGAGTGCGGCATTGTTGGAGGTGCCGCTTTTCAGATAAGACATTAAACCGAGGCCCCGCCTGCCCTCTTGGGTGGATGTAAAAGATTCCATGGCACTTTTTCGAAGAGCAAGGGAGTTCGCCCCGGTGTCCTGGGGCAATATTTATCCTTCAACCAACATCACTAAATCAGATTATCTGGTCATGCATCTCAGTGTTGTTTGTGGGAGCTTGCTGTGTGCAAATGGACTGCCGCATTTCCTACATTACAACACTTCAAAAAGTACTTCATTGGTTGTAAAGCCCATTGGGACGTCCTGAGGATATAAATGCAAGTCTTTCATTTACGCTAATCAACAGTAAGTTAGTCTGACACCAGCAGGGAGACTGAGCTTCGTGCTAGGATTTTGCCAGGTAGGAGGTGAGTGAAAACATTGCAAGGATCAATTTTATATTAAGGGCCAGTGTAAGAGAAGCGTCTTTGTTTGAAGAAGGCAGTTATATTTGTATAATGACATATCACGCTTCAAAAACATTTCAAAACAATTCACATACAATGAATGGAGTATAAACACCGGCATGGACTTGTTGGGCCAAATGGGCTGTTTCTGTTCTGTAAATACTATGTAATACTATGAATTACTCTTGAGCACAGTAACTACTGTTCTGTAAATGAGGCCGCCATTTTGCAAAGAGCAAGGTCCCACAAACAATGGGAAGAAATGTTAATCTGTTTTTAACGATGTTGGTTGAAGGAGGAATGTTGGCCAGGACACCAGGAGAACCTTCTGATCTTTTCTGACTAGAACCATGGGATCGTTAAGGTCCAATGAATAGGCAGATGGGTACCTTGGTTCAACATCTCACCCAAGGGCACAGCACCTCTGACGATAAAGCACTCCTTCAGCATTGCATGGCAGTGTCAGCTTCAGTTTATCAGCTCAACGTCCTGGAGCTTGAACCTCAGAGGTGAGACTACTACCAACTGAGCCAAACTGACACCTGTAACCAACGCTACACAAGTCCTATGAATATCTGATATGCACTCTTAGCAGAAAAAGAAGAAAATTATGAGGACAGGTTGCATAGGCTAGGCTTGAGTAAGATTAAGGGGTGATCTAATTGAGGCGTTTAAGATGATTAAAGGATTTGGTTGGGTAGATAGAGAGAAACTATTTCCTCTGGTGGGAGAGTCCAGAACAAGGGGGCATAACCTTAAAATTAGAGCCAGGTCGTTCAGGGGTGATGTCAGGAAGCACTTCTTCACACAAAGGGTAGTCGAAATCTGGAACGAACTCTCCCAAAAAGCTGTTGAGGCTGGGGGTTCAATTTAAAATTTCAAAACTGAGATTGGTAGACCTTTGTTGGGCAAGGGTATTGAGGGTTATGGAACCAAGGCAGGTAGAAAGAGTTAAGATACAGATCAGCTATGATCTAATAGAATGACGAAACAGGCTTGAGAGGGTTAATGGCCTCCTCCTGTTCCGATGTTCCATTCCTCAGTGCTAACAGCCTTTGTCTTGCTAAGTGTAAGCCTCCCCCCCACCCCCACCGCAGTGCAATTAATTATCACAGCATAATCACTGCAAGTTTATCAAGTGATAACTGACAGTTAATTACTAGGAAATAACGCAATCAAACCAAATTTTAAATTAAAAACCTAGAGGAAGGGAAAATGGCTACAGGGCAGGAAACCACCAAGGTTGAGAAGAATACGAGAGGCGATGAAGTAAGTCAAGAGGGTCAAAATTCCTCGAGTCCCACTCTGCTGGCGCAAGTACATAAAAATACAAAGAAATTACAACACGGAAACAGGCCATTCGGCCCAACCAGTCCGTGTTGGTGTTTACCCCCCCCCCTCCCGCCACTCGAGCAAATAGTCCCAATCACATTTACCCACCCTGCTCCCATATCCCTTTACCCCCTTCTCCTTCATGTTGACATCATTTCTGCTTCAACCACTAACCCTGGAAGTGAATTCTGCAGACTCCCAACGCTCTGTGAAGAGGTTTCTCCTGCCCTCTGTTCTATATCTCTTACATGTAATGGATGAGTGCAGCTCCAACAACACTCAAGAAGCTCAACACCATCCAGGACAAAGCAGCCCGCTTGATTGGCACCTCATCCACCACCTTAAACATTCACTCCCTCCACCACCGGCACACCGTGGCTGCAGTGTGTACCATGTACAAGATGCACTGCAGCAACTCGCCACGGTTTCTTCGACAGCACCTCCCAAACCCGCTACCTCTACTGCCTAGAAGGACAAGGACAGCAAGTGCATGGGAACACCACCACCTCCAAGTTCCCCTCAAAGTCATCCTGATTTGGAAATATATCGCCGATCCTTCAGGTCGCTGGGTCAAAACCCTGGAACCTCCTCCCTAACAGCACTATGGGAGCACCTCCACCACACGGACTGCAGTGGTTCAAGAAGGCGGCTCATCACCACCTTCTCGAGGGCAATTAGGGATGGGCAATAAATGCTGGCCTTGCCAGTGACACCCACATCCTATGAGCGAATAAAGAAAAAGAAATCTTGTATCTATGGCCCCTCGTTCTGATCCCCTCGACCACTGGAAACAGTCTGCTTCCATCTACCCTGTCCCATCCCTTCATAATTTTAAACACTTCTATCACATTACCCGTAACCTGACTCAGCCTAATTTTTCAAGCCTTCCTTTGTATTTGTTTATCCTCACCCTGTGAATCTGCGCTGTACCCTATAAAGCCTCAATATGCTTCCAATAGTGTGCAGACGAAAAGTGCAAACAGTGCTCTTAAAATACTAAAATAAATATTTTACAACGTAGTAACAACACTGCAGCATTCCAGCTCATGATTTCAACAAATAAAACCGAACACTGAAAACTGAACTAAGTGTGGTTGATCGTGATATTTGACGGTTTTTGATTTAAGAGCCAGCACAGGTTTCATAACATAATTTCTGTCTCCTTAAATGTTTTATGAGGTTACAAAATCAGCATCTTCACATCAAGGCGCACAAATACCTCCGATTATTTTACATATTTCAATCCTCCAAAGACTGTGGTTACGTTACTATAACAATTTAAAAAGAAATTCAGAAGTACTTTTAAAAGATTTTTTAATTCACGAGATGCCACACATTAAGGAAACAACAACAACAACTTGCATTTATATAGCGCCTTTAACGAGCGATCCTCCAACTCTGGCCTCTTGCGCATTCCCTGATTTCCTTCGCCCCACTATTGGCGGCCGTGCCTTCAGCTGCCTGAGGCCCAAAGCTCTGGAATTCCCTCTCCGCCTCGCTCTCCTCCTTTAATATTCTCCTTAAAACCTACCTCTTTGACCAATCTTTTGGTCACCTGTCCTAATATCTCCTTATGTGGCTCGGTGTTAAATTTTGTCTGATTTACGCTCCTGTGAAGCAACTTGGGACATTTTACTATGTTAAAGGAGCAAGTTGTTGTTGTTTGGGAAAGAGGAGGGGGGGAGAAATGGGAATGAAAGCGGTGCTCTGCAGTAGATCCAGTGCAGTGCATTTGGTGCTCATAGCTTACTCCGACTTAAAACAACAACAACTTGTATTTATATAGCGCCTTTAACGTAGTAAAACATCCCAAGGCGCTTCACAGGAGTATTATAAGACAAAAAATTGACACTGAGCCATATGAGGAGAAATTAGGGCAGATGACCAAAAGCTTGGTCAAAGAGGTAGGTTTTAAGAAGCGTCTTATAGGAGGAAGAGAGGTAGAGAGGCGGAGAGGGTTAGACATGCAAAACATCCCTAAAGCAACACACAGCAATGCAGCACTCATAAGGTTAACGGTACAGCCAATGTAGGCCAACAAAAGAGGATCTTTGTACAAGTTATCTATATTAAAAATCACATCCTGTTGGGTTTTTTTTCTGCAGTCCCAAGCCCGATGAAGAAAAAAAAACCCTCATTCTTTACAGATACAATCAAGTCCTGTTTAAGGTCACGCTGTACGTCAGTGAAATGGAAGTTGATCTTATCGGGGGACGAGGCAGTGGTTGGTACATGGGAGCACAACCACAATGAGAATTCAATGTTAAATTGCTGCTTGTTGCATTATACGGACGATCTTATCAGAATTCAACAGTACCAGGAATTGAACCACTTTCCTTTCCCTTTCTTTGTAAAAGACTAGAATCTTTAATCGCATTTCTCTTGTGCTGAGGCAGAGCTGTGCTGCTCTTGATGTTGGGTAGCTGAGAATGCCTGAGCGATTAGAAATCGGTAATGTGATCAAGCCAGCACAACAAGGGCTTTATTCAATCCTCTCCACTCAGACCACCCACTGTCTCCTCTCCCTCAATATTACTTTTTAGTCCCTGTAGGTTCTCGTGTTTCAGCAATAATAAAATTTAATTCCGCATTCTTTTTCCCCAATAAGAGAGTGGTATTGTGACTGTAATTTACTAAATTACATGAGCATCGGCGAAAGAGTTGAAAATTAAAATTATACATACAGGCTGGAGCTTAACCCTCGCAGCACCACATGCTCTGAACAGATAGAATCATAGAATGATACAGCACAGAAGGAGGCCATTCGGCCCATCGTGGCTGTGCCGGCTCTTTGAAAGAGCTCTCTGATTAGTCCCACTCCCCCCTGTTCTTTCCCCACAGCCCTGTAAATTTTTCCCCTTCAAGTATTTATCCAATTCCCTTTTGAAAGTTATTATTGAATCTGCTTCCTTTCAGGCAGCGCATTCCAGATCATCATAACTCGCTGCATAAAAAAAAAATTCTGCTTGTCGCCTTTGGTTCTTTTGCCAATCACCTTAAATTTGTGTCCTCTGGTTATCGACCCTTCTGCCACTAGAAACAGTTTCTTATTTACTCTATCAAATCTTGAACACCTCTGTCAAAGCACCTCTTAACCTTCGCTGCTCTATGGAGAACAACCCCAGCTTCTCCACGTAACTGAAGTCCCTCATCCCTGGTACCATTCTAGTAAATCTCCTCTGCACCCTCTCCAAGGCCTTGACATACTTCCCAAAGTGTGGTGCTCAAAATTGGACACAATACTCCAGATCTATGGGTATGAACATTCGGTCGGCTGTTGCGAGTCTGTTTTTTCTCGTTTCCTATCTGGAAGGTGATGAATCATGCTGGGGTACAACCCGCGGGCAACACCTCGCCAAGCGGCCATTCTTCCGGACAGATTCTGGATTTTGGCAAACTATTCCACCATGTATGGCACAAAGCCAATCTTTTCCTCATCCAATATCTACACAGAGACAGGCAGTTTTCATCAGGACTCACTGGACAGTGATCAGGAGCTGGAACCCTGGCTGATTTCCCCCTCTCTCTAACCCAGGGGTCACTGGACAGTGATCAGGACCAGGAGTCACTGGACAGTGATCAGGAACAGGAACCCTGGCTGATTTCCCCCTCTCTCTAATCCAGGGGTCACTGGACAGTGATCAGGAGCTAGAACCCTGGCTGATTTCCCCTCTCTCTAACCCAGGGATCACTGGACAGTGATCAGGAGCAGGTACCCTGTCTGATTTTCTCTCTCTCTAATCCAGGGGTCACTGGACAGTGATCTGGAGCAGGAATCCGGGCTGATTTCCCATCTCTCTAACCCAGGAGTCACTGGACAGCTTTAGTGACCTCAGTTGCTGTTTCATGTGAAATCAGCTCATTCAGCAGAGACCACGGTTTTAAACCTGGGGCTTTCCCACTCTTTATAGCTGTGGCTCAGTGGGTAGCACTCTCACCTGAGTCAGAAGATCGTGGGTTCAAGCCCAACTTCAGAGACTTGAGCACATGACCTATGCTGACACTCCCGGTGCAGGACTGAGGGAGTGCTGCACTGTCGGAGGTGCTGTCTTTCGGATGAGATGTAAAACCACGGCCCTATCTGCTCTCTCAAGTGGATGTAAAAGATCCCGTGGCACTATTTCGAAGAAGGGCAACACGGTGGCATAGTGGTTAGCACTGGTGCCTCACAGCGCCAGAGACCCGGGTTCGAATCTGACCTCGGGTGACTGTCTGTGTGGAGTTTGCACATTCTCCCCGTGTCTGCGTGGGTTTCCTCCGGGTGCTCCGGTTTCCTCCCACAGTCCAAAAATGTGTGGGTTAGGTTGATTTGGCTATGATAAATTGACCCTTAGTGTTAGGGGGGATTAAATATGTGGGGTTATGGGGATAGGATGGGATATGTTAGGGGGAATTAAATACGTGGGGTTACGGGGGTAGGGTGGGATATGTGTACTGTGGGGATTAAAGCAGGGACAGGGTACTGGATTTGGATGATCAGCCATGATCGTATTGAATGGCGGAGCAGGCTCGACGGGCCGAATGGCCTACTCCTGCTCCTAGATTCTATGTTTCTATGTTTCTATGTTTAAGAACAGTGGAGTTCTCCCCAGTATCCTGAACAATATTTATCCCTCAACCAACATCACTACAAACAGATCATTTATCACATTGCTGTTTGTGGGATCTTGCTGTGTGCAAATTGGCTGCCGCGTTTCCTGCATTCTAACAGTGACTACACTTCAAAAGTACTTCATTGGTGGTAAAGCGCTTTGGGACGTCCTGAGGTCGTGAAAGGCGCTATATAAATGCAAGTCTTTCTTTCTTCTTTCATGTGGAACTCCCAGAGAAGGAAGTTGAATCAGGGTCAACTAACACCTTTAAAAGAAGTTGCGCTAATATCAGCTGAGAAAGCGGATTAAGGGCTAATGGGGTCAGGGACACTGCCCAAGGTTCAACGCCCAGGAATTTCTGACCCTATGGCCTTTAACCCTGGAGTGCTCCAACCCAACTATGTCACCTCAATTTTGGATACTAAGGGTACCAAGGGATGTGGTGATAGTGCAGGAAGGTGGAGTTGAGGTAGAAGATCAGCCATAAGAACATAAGAACATAAGAAATAGGAGCAGGAGTAGGCCAATCGGCCCATCGAGCCTGCTCCGCCATTCAATAAGATCATGGCTGATCTGATCCTAACCGCCAATCTACTATCTATCACAGAAACATCTCCTGCATCTAACAGAATTGCACACACGAAATAGGAGCAGAATCAGGCTACACAGTCCCTGGGCCCGCTCCACTACCCACAGGGCCATGACCGATCCGAACCTAGACTCATGTCCAAATTCCTGCCCGCTCCCCGTAACCCTTAATGCCCTTTACTTCTAGGAAACTGTCTATTTCTGTTTTAAATTTAATTAATGTTGTAGCTTCTACAGCTTTTTGTGGCAGCATATTCCATGGACCTACCACCCTCTGAGTGAAGTAGTTCCTCCTCATCTCAGTTTTGAAAGAGCAGCCCCTTATTCTAAGACTATGTCCCCTAGTTCTCGTCTCACCCGTCATCGGGAACATCCTCCCCGCATCCACCCGATCCAACCCCTTCACAATCTTATATGTTTCAATAAGATCGCCTCTCATTCTTCTGAACTCCAATGAGTAGAGTCCCAATCTACCCAACCTCTCCTCATATGACCACCCCCTCATCTCCGGGATTAACCGAGTGAACCTTTTTTGCACTGCCTCGAGAGCAAGGATGTCTTTCCTTAAGTAAGGACACCAAAACTGTATGCAGTATTCCAGGTGCGGTCTCACCAATACCTTGTACAACTGAAGCAATACCTCCCTATTTTTATATTCTATCCCCCTAGCAATGAAAGCCAACATTCCATTTGCCTTCTTAATCACTTGCTGCACCTGCATACTAACCTTTTGAGTTTCGTGCACCAGGACCCCCAGATCCCTTTGCACTTCAGTACTCTCCAGTTTCTTGCCATTAAGATAATAAATTGCTCTAGGATTTTTCCTGCCAAAGTGCATCACCTCACACTTTCCAGTGCTGTATTCCATCTGCCAAATCTCTGCCCACTTACTTAGCCTGTCTATGTCCCCTTGCAGGTTTTTTATGTCCTCCTCACTCACTACTTTCCCTCCCATCTTTGTATCATCTGCAAATTTTGATATGTTACACTTGGTCCCTTCCTCCAAATCGTTAATATAGATTGTGAAGAGTTGGGGACCCAGCACTGACCCCTGTGGAACACCACTAGTTACTGATTGCCAGTCTGAGAATGAACCATTTATCCCAACTCTTTGCTTTCTGTTAGATAGCCAATCCTCTATCCATGCCAGAATATTACCCCCAATCCCGTGATTTTTTACCTTAAGCAATAATCTTTTGTGTGGCACCTTGTCAAATGCCTTTTGGAAGTCTAAATACACTACGTCCACTGGTTCCCCTTTATCCACTCTATATGTTACTTCCTCAAAGAACTCCAGCAAATTTGTCAAACATGACTTCCCCTTCGTAAAACCATGCTGACTTTGTCCTATTAAATTATGATTATCCAAATGTCTTGTTACTGTTTCCTTAATAATGGACTCCAAAATTTTACCTACCACAGATGTTAGGCTAACCGGTCTATAGTTACCAGCCTTCTGTCTACTGCCCTTTTTAAATAAGGGTGTTACATTAGCAGTTTTCCAGTCTGCCGGGACCTTAGCGGAATCCAGGGAGTTTTGAAAAATTATTACCAATGCATCTACAATCCCTACCGCCACTTCCTTCAAGACTCTAGGATGTAAGCCATCAGGTCCAGGTGATTTATCCGCCTTGAGTCCCATTATTTTACCGAGTACCACTTCCTTAGTGATTTTGATCGTGTTTAGCTCCTCTCCCCCTATAGCCCCCTGTTTGTCCAGTGTTGGGATATTCTTAGTGTCCTCTACTGTAAAGACTGATACAAAATATTCATTCAGTGTTTTTGCCATCTCCATATTTCCCACCATTAATTTCCCGGTCTCATCCTCTAAGGGACCAACATTTACTTTAGCCACCCTTTTTCTTTTTATATAACTATAAAAACTCTTACTATCTGTTTTTATATTTTTTGCTAATTTACTTTCATAATCTATCTTCCCTTTCTTAATCAATCTTTTTGTTATTTTTTGCTGCCTTTTAAAGTTTTCCCAATCCTCTGTCCTCCCACTAGATTTCGCTACCTTATATGCCCTTGTTTTTAGTCGAATACTATCCTTAATTTCTTTACTTAGCCACGGATGACTGTCCTTTCTTTTACACCCTTTTCTTTTCAGTGGAATATATTTTTTTTGGAAGTTGTAAAATAACTCCTTGAATGTACACCACTGATCATGTGTCGTCTTACCCTTTAATCTATTTTCCCAATCCACTCTACTCAATTCCGCTCGCATACCTTCATAGTCTCCTTTATTCAAGCTTAGCACGCTTGTTTGAGATCCAACCTTCTCACCCTCTAATTGAATATGGAATTCAACCATGTTATGGTCACTCATTCCAAGGGGATCCTTTACTAGGACATTTTTAATTAATCCTGTCTCGTTACACAGGACCAGATCTAAGGTTGCTTGCCCCCTGGTCGGTTCAGTTACATACTGCTCAAGAAACCCATCCCTAATACACTCAATGAACTCATCCTCAAGGCAGCCCTGCCCCATTTGATTTGTCCAATTAATATGATAGTTAAAATCCCCCATAATTATAGATGTTCCCTTATTACATGCCTCAACTATTTCCTGATTGATACTCCGTCCAATAGAGTTGCAACTGTTCGGAGGCCTATAGACTACGCCCACTAATGTTTTTTTCCCCTTATTATTCCTTATCTCCACCCAAACTGTTTCATTATCATGATTTTTTGACCCAATATCATTACTCTGTATTACAGTGATTCCTTCCTTTATTAACATAGCCACCCCACCTCCCCTTCCTTCCTGCCTGTCCTTCCTGATCGTTAAATAACCTGGTATGTTTAATTCCCAGGCATTGTCACCCTGCAGCCATGTTTCTGTAATGGCCACAATATCATAACCATATGTAGTTATTTGTGCCATTAACTCGTCTATTTTGTTACGAATGCTACGTGCATTCAGATAGAGAACTTTCAAATATGCTTTGTGGCACTTAGTTCCTGCTTTTTCACTTTTTACCAGTTTACCTTTTACTCCACACACTCTGTCCCTTCCTGCCACGCTCTGATTTGTGATTCCCCTACTGCTACCTATGTCTATGACCCTCTCTGTTGTCATTTTTATTTTTTGCTCTCTTGAAACCTCCCCCCCACTAATTAGTTTAAAGCCCTCTCCACAGCCCTAGTTATTCGATTCGCCAGGACACTAGTCCCAGCACTGGCCAAGTGAAGTCCGTCCCAACGGAACAGCTCTCTCCTGCCCCAGTACTGGTGCCAGTGTCCCAAGAAGCAAAACCCATTTTTCCCACACCAGTCTTTGAGCCACGCATTCAACTCCCTGATTTTATTTACCCTAGCCAAATTTGCTCGTGGCTCAGGTAGTAATCCAGAGATTATTACCCTCGAGGTTCTGCTTTTTAATTTGGCCCCTAGCTGCTCAAACTCCCTCAGCAGAACCTCTTTCCTTGTCCTATCTATGTCATTGGTACCAACATGGACCACTACAACTGGATCCTCCCCCTCCCACTCCAAGTTTCTCTCCAGCCCAGAGGAGATGTCCTTAACCCTGGCACCGGGCAGGCAACACAGCCTTCGGGACTCTCGCTCTTGGCTGCAAAGAACCCTATCTATCCCCCTAATGATACTATCCCCTACCACTACAACATTTCTTTTTACTCCCCCCACTTGAATGGCCCCCCTTACCACGGTGCTGTGGCCAGGTTGCTCATCCTCCCTGCAGTCCCCGCTCCTATCCACACAGGGAGTAAGAGCCTCGAACCTGTTGGACAAGAGCAAGGGCTGCGGCTCCTCCAACACTACCTCCTGGATCCCTGTACCTGCCTCACTCGTAGTCACACCTTCCTGTCCCTGACCACGGGCTACTTCTGAATTAGTTACTCTAATTGGTGTGACTACCTCCTGAAACATGGAGTCCAGGTAACTCTCCCCCTCCCTGATGTGTCGCAGTGTTTGAAGCTCGGACTCCAGCTCATCAACACGGAGCCGGAGTTCCTCGAGCAGCCAACACTTACTGCAAATGTGTTCACCGTGAACATCAATGGTGTCCACCAGCTCCCACATATTGCAGCAGTAACACATCACCTGCTCTCCCATTCTATGTAATTAATTAAAAATGTATTATTTACTGTTCAGTTAATTTATGCCAGCAGTCTCTGCTACACCACAGATACCCGAGAAACAATAAAATTGAAGTTTTGTATAAAAAAAAAGAGAAATACTCACCAACCAATCACTTACCTGCTTTCTGGTGATGTCACACTTCGATTATTTTTTTACCTCTCTCCTGCTCTCGGCTTGGTGAAAGCCTACCTGGTCGCTGCCGCCTTTTACCGCCGCCGCCTCGCCGCTGTTGCTCCACCCAGGTCCGCCTCACTCTCTGTCCTGTGGCAGTTTGTTCTGAGTCTCCTCACTCTGTCCTGTGACAGTTTGTTCTGAGTCTCCTCACTCTCTGTCCTGTGGCAGTTTGTTCTGAGTCTCCTCACTCTGTCCTGTGACAGTTTGTTCTGAGTCTCTTCACTCTCTGTCCTGTGACAGTTTGTTCTGAGTCTCCTCACTCTCTGTCCTGTGGCAGTTTGTTCTGAGTCTCCTCACTCTCTGTCCTGTGACAGTTTGTTCTTATTGAACGGTGGAGCAGGCTCGAAGGGCTGAATGGCCGACTCCTGCACCTATTATATGTTCTTGTGTTGAAACAGCACGTGCGTTAACTGTCTCTGTCACACGTTAGACTCAACAACGTTATTTGCTAGCTCCATCACTGTTGATATCAGTACTCAAAACACATTTTACTTGCCAATTTTTCTCGCAAACCTTTTCTTCTCTCCTAATTCCTTACTGGGTACAGTTCCACGGTCTTCCTCACCATCTCACCCAAATGAGCAGTGTGAGCTTTGACAATGAGTGTCCGCAGAATATTCAAGCACAGGCAGCATCGCAGACAAGGGATCAACAGGTAGTTGGGGGGTGGGGGAGCGAAGCCCATGTTAGAATGATCACGCACGGAGCAAGCTAGATAGGCCAAATAGCCTTCCCTTGCTTCTGTTCGTAACGTCGTTCATTGTTACGATTTGATTTATTCCTCACTTTATAAAAGGATGCCCTTTAAAAATAGAGCGACGCGAATGATTGCAGGAGTAAGGGGAATGAGTTATGGGGAAAGATTTAGAGAAACTCAGACACTACAGTCTAAAGAGACGACGGTTAAGAGGGATCTGGTTGAAGTATATAAAGTATTAAATGGCTTAGATAAGGAAAATCCTAAATATTACTTTACAATACAGCAGGATGATAGAAGCAGAGGTCAAATTTGAAACTAGGGAAAAATAAATTTCGGTCGTATTGCAGAAGGAACTTCATCACGTAGAGGGTGATAAATGGCTAGAATAATCAGCCAGGCCATGCAGTAAAGGCAGGCGCACAAATCACAGTTGGATGTCAAAGGAGCAGAGTACTTATCTTAGATTCTAATGATGACCAGGCTCCCTCTTTAAAAGGGGTCCTTCTGGTAAAATTTCCCCTTTAGTGCTTTGGACCAGTAGCCTGATTTGACTGCCTGCATTTGTAACCCTCATCCATGCCTTCCTTACTTCCAGACTTGACTATTCCAACATTCTTCTGGCCGGCCTCCCACCCTCCGTAAACCTGAGGTCATCCAAAACTCCTGCTGCCCGTATCCTAACTCGCACCAAGTCCCGTTCACCCATCACCCCCTGTGCTCGCTGACCTACATTGGCTCCCGGTATGGCAAAGCCTCGATTTTAAAATTCTCCTCCATGGCCTCGCCCCCCCTCCCTATCTCTGTAACCTCCTCCAGCCCTACAACCTTCCAAGATCTCTGCGCTCCTCCAATTCTGGCCTCTTGCCCATCCCTGATTTTAATCGCTCCACCATTGGCGGCCGTGCCTCCAGCTGCCTGGGCCCTAAGCTCTGGAATTCCCTCCCTAAACCTCTCCACCTCTCGCTCCTCCTTAAGTCGCTCCTTAAAACCTACCTCTTTGACCAAGCTTTTGGTCACCTGTCCTAATATCTCCTTATGTGGCTCGGTGTCAAATTATGTTTGCTAAAGCTCCTGTAAAGCGCCTTGGGACGTTTTACTATGTTAAAGGCGCTATATAAATACAAGTTGTTGTAATAAGCAAATGGTTTACTGCCAATTTGGTGATTCCCATTATCTGTGCGAGCAATCGTTCCCCAAGACGAACAGCGACATAACAAGTAGGCAAGATGGGGGGACAGAGGGGCAGGCGGTGTTGGAACAGAGGGCTTCACAGCTGTGCCCAATTCTATCCTCACCACATATCCACACGCGAGCACTTTCCAGCAGGGCTCTGGCTGTATTATCCTCTCCCACAACTGTCCTGTCTGAAAATCAGCTCCCTCAGAACGGACCAGAGTTCAAACCAGGGCCCCTTCAGGTCTGTACAGCTCACTTTGTGGAGTATTTAGCCTGGACTATTGGGGGAAGCTAATACATGTGGTTTTTTTTTTCAAATGCTGAAAATTATACAAGGTTCTTCCTTGAACACAGGCTCTGCTTGTTTGTAAGCTCCACCACATTGTAACTAAGAACATACAGACCAGTAGATCCCAGTTCCAACCTCAGCTTGTGTTGTATTAGCTGCTCTCCGCTTAGGAAGCAGTTGAGCCACTACTGTTGACCTCCTGGGGTAGAGAGGGAAAATATCAGCCTGGCTTCCTGATCATTATCCACTGATTGGGCCTATACCCTCTGGAGTTTAGAAGAATGAGAGGTGATCTCATGGAAACATATAAGATTCTGAAGGGGATTGACAGGGTAGATGCTGAGAGGTTGTTTCCCGAGGCTGGAGCGTCTAGAACTAGGGGGCATAGTCTCAGGATAAGGGGTCGGCCATTTAAGACTGAGGTGAGGAGGAATTTCTTCACTCAAGAGGGTTGTGAATCGTTGGAATTGTCTACCCCAAAGGGCTGTGGATGCTCAGTCGTTGAGATGGGGAATCAAGGGATATGGGGATCAGGCGGGAAAGTAGAGTTGAGGTCGAAGATCAGCCATGATCTGACTGAATGGCGGAGAAGGGCTCGAGGTGCCGTATGGCCGACTCCTGCTCCTAATTCTTATGACCACTGCTGGACAGTCTGTCTGTATGGACATTGGACATGCTGAGGATCAGGCTCAGCTCTGATGCCCTCCAGAGTCGAGTATCCTGCCAGGAATCAATCTCTCTCTCTTCTCTCTCTCGTCAGACGCGAGGAATTGGAACCACAGAAGTTTATGCCACAGAAGGAGGCCATTCAGCCCACTGTGTCTGTGCTGGCTCTTTGCTAGTGCAATCCAAAACTAATCCCACTGCCCACTCTCTTGTGCATGACCCTGTATGTTCCTCTCCTTCAAATATTCATCCAATTTTCCCTTAAAAGTTGCAATGGTCTCTGCCTCAACCACTCCCCGTGGCAAAGTATTCCATGCTCCAACAAATCTCTACATGGAGATTTACAAAACCAGAGAAGATGCCAATTGAGTTGAGGTACCAGAGTGCACACAAGGAGCTGTCGCTCAGCAAGAGTCATCACAATCAGGACCGGAGATCAGATTGGAAGGAGAAAAAAAGCACAAATATTAATGTGTATATGTATCGGCCGTTTCAGGTTTCCCTGTGTTTGTGCCTCCGTCTCTCTACCTGCAAGATGGGCAGCCTGTCCCAGACTACTACGGAGAAGGAACAGCAACACAGCCGCTGGATGAAGTAGAGGAAGACTCCCATGACCAGCCTGCAGAGGGAGCTGAGCAGGAGGAGCAGGACCCACAGTTTTATACAGGCGAGTCTTACTGTACCCAAACGAGGGTGGATGGATTACTTCAATTTACGACCAACCTGCCTAGCACCAAAATGATAAATTATTTAAATTTCAAATGGAAATTGTTAATTTAATGGTTGTAGGAAATGCGATTCTTTGGACCAGTATGCATTTCATTGCAAACAGTGGTAACAGGAAGAATGTTTGTTAGAAGGCGGAAATTTGCATGATACAGAAAAAACTAGGGAGGGGGAACGCTCACTAAGGGCTATGTGGGTGAATGCTCGATATGTCACTGAACTACACAACCCAAGAAAGTCCCAGATTCAATCTCCAGTCTGTGCTGAGCTAGAACTGGCCTCAGGGTTTCCACAGCTCTCGATGACTCCTGCTGAGTGTGGACATCAGCCAAGGACAGGATCAGGTTTGAGTGTGATGCCCCCACCCCCACATTCACTGTCCAGGCTCACAATGAGGAACAGCCCCCATAGATGGTGGCCAGGGGAAAGAGGTTTCTCATTCCTATGTGGGCAAATCCCAGAGCGGTGTGCCTGGGAATTCTGCAGCTCTGTCCCCAGCAGGTATAAACTTTAGGAACATAGAGGGCCATTCAGCCCCTCGAGACTGGTTCCCGAATCTAGCCCAGGGATACTTGAGGCTAACTGTAGCAGCCCAGCTGAGACCTGATAACTGTGTGTGTCCAGTACACAGTGGGTAGGAACACAGGAACAGGAGGAGGCCATTCAACACTTTGAGCCTGTTCCGCCATTCAATTAGATCACGGCTGATCTGTATCTTAACTCCATCTACCCGCCTTGGTTCCATATCCCTTAATACCCTTGCCCAACAAAAATCTTTCAATCTCAGTTTTGAAATTTTCAATTAACCCTCAGCCTCGACAGCTTTTTGCGGGAGAGAGTTCCCGATTTCCACTACCCTTTGTGTGAAGAAATGCTTCCTGACATCACTCCTGAACGGCCTAGCTCTAATTTGAAGGTTACGCCGCCTTGATCTGGGGACAAGAGGAAATAGTTTCTCTCTATCTACCCTTTGCTTTGTTTAGCTGTGGTGTGAACACAGATCTACCCATGGCCCGAGTGAATCCCTTTGCACCTCACGGTATGGCCGCTGACTGACCCACTCTCGTTCCAGGCGCTGCCGAGTTTCCACCGGTGCCCAGTGGTCAGCGTGGGCAGTGGCGGGCAGCGGGAGCTGGGTCATCTGACAGCTCCTCCGACGAGATGCCAGCAGCATGCCCCCTGGTCCAGCCAGATGTGGCCACACAGCTAAAACCCAAGCGAATCAAGCAAGAGGAGGTCTCCCCGCAACCAGGCCACAGCTGCCAGTTTTACATAGGTGGGTGCAACTTGGGGCAGGATTGCTGAAAGCAGCCAGAGCCCGGGGCCAGGGACTGAGCTCTCATTGTCTGTTTTGCTGATGATAAAGAAATTACATAGAATGTACAGCACAGAAACAGGCCATTCAGCCCAACTGGTCCGTGCCAGTGTTTATGCTCCACACGGGCCTCCTCCCACCCCTCTTCATCTCACCTTATCAGCAGATCCTTCTATTCCTTTCTCCATCATGTGTTTATCGAGCTTCCCCTTAAATGCATCCATACTATTCGCCTCAACTACTCCCTGTGGTGGCGAGTCCCACATTCTCACCACTCTGGGTAAATAAGTTTCTCCTGAATTCCCTATTGGATTTATTAGTGACTGTCTTATATTGATGGCCCCTAGTTCTGGTTTCCCCCGCAAGTGGAAACATCTTCTCTACGTCTACCCTATCAAACCCCTTCATAACTTTAAAAATCTCTATCAGGTCACCCCTCAGCCTTCTCTTTTCTAGAGAGAAGAGCCCCAGCCTGTTCAATCTTTCCTGATAGTTATAACCGCTCAGTTCTGGTATCATCCTTGTAAAATTTTTTGTATCTTCTCCAGTTTGTGTGCGAGAGTGTGTCTGTGTGAGAGTGAGAATGTGAGAGAGAGAGAGAATGTGTGTATGTGAGAGTTTGTGTGAGTGAGAGTGTGTCTGTGTGAGAGTGAGAATGTGAGAGAAAGAATGTGTGTATGTGAGAGTTTGTGTGAGAGTGAGAATGTGTCTGTGAGAGTGAGAATGTGTGTATGTGAGAGTTTGAGAGAGTGAGAATGTGTGTGTGTGTGTGTGTGTGTGTGTGTGTGAGAGAGAGAGAGAGAGAGAGAGTGAGAGTGTGTCTGTGAGTTTGTGTGAGAGTGAGAGTGAGAATGAGAGTGAGAGTGAGAGTGTGTGTGTGTGTGTGTGAGAGAGACAGAGAGAGAGAGAGAGTGAGTGAGTGAGTGAGTGAGTGAGCGAGCGAGCGAGCGAGTGCGTGCGTGCGTGCGTGTGCGTGTGAGAGAGAGAGAGAGAGAGAGAGAGTTTGTGTGAGAGAGAGAGAGTTTGTGTGAGAGAGAGAGAGAGAGAGAGAGAGAGAGAGTTTGTGTGAGAGAGAGAGAGAGTTTGTGTGAGAGAGTGAGCGAGCGCACGTGCATGCAGCAGCAGACACAGACTGTGGTGAAGTAGCCATCCTTTCCCTATGGCTCCATGTGAATGTTGCTGACTCCCAACATAAATTAACAGCAAGCAAAACACTAAAACCCTAACCCCTCCAATATCTGCATTAGGCTTCAGTAAATTGAATTTTGTTCCGTGGACCTCGCTATTTGCGATTACTCTTGATTTTTGCAACGAGAGACACGGTCGAGGAATGGGAGCAGACAGTAAACAAGTTTAATTCGCTTCTAATTCCAATAATAAACCGCATCTTATTGGCAGCACTCTTTCCACCCCCTGTAATGTACAGTGGGCACATTTTATGTAACTTCACTGACGCCCTGTCTCTTATCACAGCCATTCCCTCACCATACATTGTATGAGACACAAAACGATAAATTTCCTAGCTGGGCTGTGTGATCAGTACCCAGGCCTTTTAAATGGAGAAAAATAGGTACTTGGGAGTGTTTACAAGGCATTAATCTAATCGGGGGCAGGGGGGTGTCAAATGACATCTCGAATCAGGAGAGCAAAGCAAGAGCAGTTTCTAACAGTCATCTGAACTCTCAGATTAGATTACACGGCTTGTAATCGCTCGTTGGAATCGGCTGGTGTTTTTGAATATATAGTTTCAAATTTATTTGGGGCGGGGGTGGGGGGGGGGGCGTGGTTTGGTTCAGTTCTAAATCAGTTTGTGTGTCAGCAATTGGCGTCAATGTCCTTTGTGTGTTAATGCAGAATAACATCCACGTTAAATGATTAACGATTGTGGTGTTATTGCTGCAAATTTAATCAAGAAATAATGCAACGATTTTTCACCCACTCCTCCCCTTCCCCCGTCAGTTAAAGCGGTCAGTGTATGAGCCACACAGAGTAGAAAGGGCCCAGATTCAGTCCCCGCCCGGCCTGTGCTAAGTTAGTTGATCCCAGGCAGCAGTCGTATCATAATTGGCTTCAGTGGTCCTGGGTTAGGGAGGAGGAAATCAACCCGGGTTCTTGCTCCTGATCACTAGCTCGCAACCGCTGCTGTGAGTACATGTGTGTGAACATCAGGTAGGGGCATGATCTGGCTTGCCTGTGATCTGTGATGCCCTTTGCAGTTGAATAGCCTGCCAGCACTCCCTGTTCAAGTTGGCATATGAAGAATTGCCAGTATGAATCGACAGCTTCAGCAGGGACAAGTAAAGAGACAATTGGAAGGGGTGGGTGAATGCATTGGGGTACCATTCAGCAATACAGAAAAGGAATGTCCCGGGTTTAATCTCTCCTCTGGGCATCAGTCATATAACATTACTAGAAATAGCTCCTTTCAAAATTAAGAGTTCCTCCCAAAATATGTGCCTGAGGGGTCAAGATAATAGAAGGATGGGAAAGAAATGGAAGTGAAGGATGGGAAGGGAAGGGATGGACAGAAAGAAAAGGGAAGGGAGGAATGGGAAGGGAAGGGAGGAATGGGAAGGGCTTAGAAGGAGGGAAAAAGAAATGAAGGGAGGGATAAAGTGAAAGGAAAGGAGAAAAGATGGAAGAAAGGGAAGAGAACAGAAAGAAAGGAAGAGAAGAAAGCAAAGAAAAGGAAGGAAGATGGGAATGGGGAGGAGTCTGTAAGGAAGGAATGGAAGATGGGATGGAAGGAAAGCGAGAAAGGGTAGGGTGAAGCAAAGAAAGGAAGGGAAGGAAAAGAAAAGGAAGCCACGAAGGAAGGATGGGAAGAGAAGGAAGACGTGCATTTATAGTACGTAATCACAGAAACTTCCCAATGCAGTTCAAATACATTAAGTTACTTTGAATTGCAATCACGGTTATAAAAACAAACATGGCAGCCACTTTGCACGCAAGATCCCACAAACAGCAATGAGATGAATGACCAGTTCATCTGTTTGTTGGTGTTGTTGGCTGAGGGAGGAATGTTAGCCAACTCTGGGGGGAACAGTGCCCAGGGACCTTCACCATCCTTCGCTGCAAAAGCAGGACAAGCAGACATGGCCTCGGTTTAATGTTTCAACCAGAGAACAGCGTCTCTCCGAAGGTGCAGAGACTGGAGTGTCAGCCTGGAGCATGTGCTCAAGTGGGGCTTGAATGGGTCAGGAATGAGAATTAATTCCTTCTCTGCACATCTCTACATAGAAAGGTACCTGCCTTTCAGGACTAGGAGTAATGTGCATATGCCTTTGATACCTCCAGACTTGACTATTCCAATGCTCTCCTGGCCGGCCTCCCACCTTGCACCCTCTGTAAGCTTGAGTTCATCCAAAACTCTGCTGCTCGGATCCTAACTCGCACCAAGTCCCGTTCACCCATCAACCCCTGTGCTCACTGACCTTGTTCAATTTTCAAATTCTCATCTGTGTGTTCAAATCCTTCCATGTCCTCACCCCTTCCTATCTCTGTAACCTCCTCCAGCCCTACAACCCATAGATCTCTGCACTCCTCCAATTCTGGCCTCTTGCCCGTCCCCGATTTATTCGCTCCATCATTGAGGGCCGTGCCTTCAGCTGTCTAGGCCATAAGCTCCGGAATTCCCTCCTTACACCTCTCCACCTCTCTCTCCTCCTTTAAGACACCCCTTAAAACCTCTCTCTTTGACCAAGCTTTTGATCACCTGTCCTAATATCTCCTTATATGGCTCGGTGTCAAATTTTGTTTGGTAACACTCCTGTGAAGCACCTTGGGACGTTTTACTAATTTAAAGGCGCTATATAAAGCAAGTTGTTGTTGATTAAAACATCGCTACATGAAATTGCACAAGTTTTATCCCTTTTAACTGTAACTTCCCAGCACCGTTAGATCTGCGAAGTCAACGAGAGATGCCCGGAACCTCGAACGAGACTCCAGTAACAAGCAGCCAGAGCAAGGGTGAGCAAGTCAAGACAGAGGAAGATTCACGTAGCCACACCTATCAGTTTTACAAAGGTAAGAGCTTCCCGTTTAATAAGCAAATCGCTGGCGGGTGAGTTTCTGGCCTTTCTCTAAAATACATGGCAAACGTGATATCAGGTGTTAAACTGGTCCCAGGCCCTGCAGGACTTGGATCAGGATGAGCAATAACTGCTCCTTGGTGACTCGTGGGTGCACAGACTATGGGAGGGGCAGGACATCTCTTCAGGTCATTGCTAGAGTAATTTTAATTCCTTTTTTATTAATTTGCACCCAAGATCAAGAGTAAAAGATAACAGAAAATGACTCACTCAATGGCTCACAAGTGCGGTGAGGTGTGGTACTGGGTCACACAGCACGAGCTGGCATTTTTGATGCCTGTCTGTGCTGAGCTGATCTCAGCTGTGGGACATAGAAATTGGCCTCAGCGTCCTTCGACTATGGAGGGAGTGGGGTCGGAAAAAACAATCAACCAGGGTTTCTCAATCGTGACTGCCATTCAGGGACCCCTCCTGGTGTGTGCGTGTGCGTGCGGGAGTGTTTGCGTGCGTGTCAGATGGGGACAGGATCACACTCAGCTGTGATGCCCCCTTGAGTTGAATAGCCTGCCGACCCTCGCTGTCTAGGTTCACATGTTAAGAACAACACTTGGGTGCGGTATCAGAGGTTGAGTGATGCCCGTGGAACCCACACCTCAGCATGATTCAGGTTTCCAAGAAAGGGGAGAAAATTGACAAACAAAATATTTAAAGATCTCCCTGGATGGCTCAGTGATTAAATGCACCATGTGGTGAGCTGTACAGGCCTGGCCTGGCCAGTGCTGAGTTAGCTGGGGTCAGATGGGCTTCAGTATCCCCATGTCAGGAGAGAGGGGGTGGGGGATAAGCAGCCAGGGTTCCCACTCCTGATTACTATCCAGTGACCTCTGCTGGTGAACAGTGGGTGTGGATAGGTTTGGGGTAGGTTGTGACGCCCACCCAGTTGAATAGCTTCTCAACACTCAAGGCTGCAAAAACCCATCGAACTGTAACTCCGGCAAGAGTCAGGAAAGGGGAGGAGGAAATTGATTTTCTTCTTAAATCTCCTTTGGCGGGTCAGAGCCACACGGTGGAGGGTCGCAACTATCAGACAGTATCAGAAAGACAGAACTGGAGCAGCACCAGAACACAGCAGACAGCTCTTCATTAAATTTTACACCAGGTTCCAGGAGGATGAAAGTTGCTTGCTTTAGTTGGTATGAAAACTTAACTCCGAGAGTACACGTGCTTAATTTTATAAAAAGGCTTGCATTTATATAGCGCCTTTCACGACCTCAAGATGTCCCAAAGCGCTTTACCGCCAATGAAGTACTTTTAAAGTGCAGTCACTGTTGTAATGTAGGAAACGCGGCAGCCAATTTGCACACAGCAAGCTCCCACAAACAGCAATGTGATAATGACCAGATAATCTGTTTTTTTAGTGATGTTGATTGAGGGATAAATATTGGCCAGGACACCGGGGAGAACTCCCCTGCTCTTCTTCGAAATAGTGCCATGGGATCTTTTACGTCCACCTGAGAGGGCAGACGGGGCCTTAGTTTAACTTATCATCCAAAAGACGGCACCTCCGACAGTGCAGCGCTCCCTCAGTACTGCACAGGAGTGTCGGCCTGGATTTTGTGCTCAAGTCTCTGGAATGGGACGAACCCAGTCAGAGGCGAGAGTGCTGCCCACTGAGCCACGGCTGACACCTGTATGAACTTATTTTTGAAGGAGTTATTACAGGCTCTTTGAACTTTCGAAAAGCTTGTGGCAGTCACCCACTTTTGATTTCTACCAATAGTTCCTTCAGATCAGCAGGATCAGCAGTTTACCTCAGACTCATCGGACACCTCATCCGATGAAGCCACGTTGACGCAGCCCGCCATTCATCGGGTAGCAAGTACCCATCACACTGTAAAACGAATCAAGCAGGAAGAGAGCCCTCAACAGCCTGGACACAGTTACTCATTCTACGGAGGTGAGAGCTTTTTGTCTAACTCCCTGTAATCAAGAGTAGCCCAGCCCTAACTATCGAACAGAACTTCCACTGTTTCTGCTCATTCATTTTCTCTTGTAATAATAAGACACAACTTATTAACAAGTGTTTTGGCTTGTTTGAATTAATGTGGGAACAGTGACTTCTTGGGATTAGCAGCTCCTTAGAAGCAAAGTCACTGTTTTCATGGACAAACAAGTCAAAATCATGGAATCGATCCTCAACACTAATAAAAATCCCAGAATCTCCATCTATCAGAAGTGGAATTTGACTTATTCATCCACTGCATAAACCAGGGCCCCCGGACACTGTTGATATGCCAACTGGGAAAATACAACAACATCGTGCATTTGTATAGTACCTTCAACATAGAAAGATGTCCCAAGGCGCTTCACAGAAGCGTAAAAGAAAAGCGGACGGCAGGCCAAAGAACGAGAGATTAGGAAGGGTGATCAAGAACTTGGCCAAAGAGATGAGTTTTAAGGAGGGTCTTGAAGGTGGTGGAGAGTTTTAAGGAGGGTAATACTGCATGTGAGGCCAAGGCAACAGAAAGTATGACCACCACTGGTAGGGCAAAGGGAGGAGGGGGATGCACAAGAGGTCAGAGTCAGAGGAACAAAAGAAACATAAGAAATAGGAGCAGGAGTCGACCATTTGGCCTTTCGAGCCTGCTCTGCCATTCAACAAGATCATGGTTGATCTTCTACCTCAACTCCACCTTCCCGCACTATCCCCATATCCCTTAATTCCCTTTGTTCCCAAAAATGTATTAACCTCTGTCTTGAATATACTCAATGACTGAGCATCCACAGCTCTCTGGGGTAGAGAATTCCAAAGATTCACAATCCTTTGAGTGAAGAGAGTTTGGAGGGTTGTAGGGCTGGAGGAGTTTACAGAGAAAGGGAGGGGCGAGGTCATGGAAGGATTTAAGCACAAGGATGAGAATTTTAAAAACAGGGTTTTGATTGGGACTAGGAGGCGATTTGGTCGGGTCGGGTGGGTTGGACGAGCAGGACTTAGGTGAGAATAGGATACGGACAGCAGAGCTTTGGATGAACTGAAGTTTAGAGAGGTGGAGAATGGGAGGTCATCCAGGAAAGCGTTGGAGTAATCGAGTCTGGAGGTGACAAAGACATAAGTGAGTATTTCAGCAGTAGATGGGCAGAGGCAGAGGCAGGCGATGTCATGGAGGTGGGAGCAGGTGGTCTTTGTGGAGAGGATATGGGGTCGGAAGCTCCGCTGGGGCCGAACAAGACACCAAGGTTGCAAACAGTCTGGTTCAGCCTGAGACAGTGGCCAGGGAGGGGGAATAGAGTTGGTGGTGAGGGTACGGGGTTTGAGCTGTAAGCTGAATTCTATGGCAAGGTTTTCCAAATGTTTAGGTGGAAGAAATTATGGCTCGTCCAAGACTGAATGTTGGACAAGCGGTCTGATAGCAGAGAGGCAGTGGAGGAGTTGAGAGAGGTGGTGGAGAGGTAGAGCGGAGTGTCATCGGCCCAGATGGGGAAGCTGACCCCATGTCTGCAGATGATGTCTGCATGTAGATGAGGAAAAGGGGCTCAAGAATTGATCCATGTGGGACTTCCGAAGTGACGGTGCGGGGGCGGGAAGAGAAGCCGTTCATGGAGAGGCTCTGGCTACAATCATACAAGGCAAGAGTGGAACCAAGTGACGGCAGTCCCACCGAGCTGGATAACGGAAGAGAGGCATTGGAGGAAAGTGGTGTGATTGACTGTATTGAAGACTGCAGAGAGGTCAAGGAGGATGAGGGATAACGCACCACAGTCACAATCACAGAAAATGTCGTTCATGAGTTTGGGTAGGGCCATTTCGGTGCTGGGGGAGGGATTCAAAGAGAGAGTTGGGGAGAGGTGGCCATAGATCTCAGAGGCGACAACATGTTCCGGGATCTTGGAGAGGAAAAGAGGTTGGAGATGGTGCGGTAGTCAGTGAGGACAGAGAGGTTGAAGGTGGGTTCTTGAGGAAAGCGGTGATGACCATGGATTTGAAAGGGAGGGGAAGAGCGCCTGAGGAGAGGGAACCATTTACAATGCCAACTAGCTTGGGGGTCCGGGAGTTTGATAGAAATGGGGTGAAAGAGAAATGGAAGAGAGCAGATGCCAGTCTCGTGGACAAGAGGAGATTGGAGAGGGCATGGGGGAAGAAACCAGAGTGAATTGGGTGTTCATGGCTGGGGGGAGGTTTGGCTCGGTGGGCAAGGGGAAGGGGGAAAGCAGCAGAGACAACTCAACGATTGGTCTCTATCTTGCTGACAAAGAAATCCATGAGCTCCTGGCACTTGTTAGAGGTGAGGGGGCAGGGTAGAGGGGTTTCAGGAGGTAGCTGGTAATAGAGAAAAGGAGCCTCGAGTTATCTGTGCCATGTCATCTTGCATGTCCACCTGACACGGCAGACGGTGCCTCGGTTTAACATCTCATCCAAAAGACAGCACCTCTGACAGTGCAGCACCCCCTCAGTACTGCACTGAAGTGTCAGCTTAGATTATGTGTTCAAGTCTCTGGAGTGGGGCTCCACGACCTTCTGGCTCAGAAGCAAGAGTGCTACCACTAAACCAAAGCTTACATAGCTAGATGGAGGGATAGATAGTAGGGTTCCCTACACACTAGGTTACACAGTGTTCCAGGCTGTGGAAAGCAAAATTTAGCCCAGATTCCTACTCCTGCTTCCCAGAGCCTGTGGGTGTGCAGATGTCTTGTGAGGGAAGGACTGGGTTTGGCTGTGAATGCCAACACTCGCTGTCTGGCTCAAAAGTGAAGAATTGGTGACTTGGGCTAGGTGGCAGAGGGCTGCTGATGCCTGTGAAACTGTACCTTAGAAAGAGTCACCTCCCTCAGGAGAGGGAAAGAGAAGAAACCTGGAAAGACAAAATTCCCAGGCACTGTTAATACTCACCACTGGTCACCTCTGTCTGGGGAAAGATTCAGGTAGAATGGGCAGTAATTCACCTGCCTGTAGACAACCACCATTCAAAAGTAATTGTGTTCTGTCCGACAGGGCAGGAAGAGTTGCCAGATCACAGACACAAACCGTGCCCCTCAGACAACCCCTCGGACGAGATCATGAGGACCAAGACCCCAATTTATCGTACAATTGCTGTGCGCAACAGGCAGGAGCGGATATTGCAAGAGGAAGAGTTCCTGTCCAAAGAGCATCAGAGCCAAAGTATTGCTTCTTACAAAGGTACGGTCAGTGTCAACATTCCCTTTAAGCTGTGCGGCGGTCTTGAGGCCCCACGCAGCCAGCTCACCAGCTTTTAAATGGAAAAACTGCGCATGGGCAGAATTTTGAATGGGCCACGTGGCCCAAAAAAAAAAGAGGGAACATTGGTCACTGTACAGATCCACTTACAGTCAATTGTGAACCTTTCTTCTGTGGTTCAGCTGTGGCGCAGTGGTACCACTCTCACCTCGGAATCAGAGGGTTGTGGGTTCAAGTCCCACTCTGGAGACTTAGGCTGACACTCAGGGAGCACTGCACTCTTTGAGGTGCTGTCTTTTGGATGAGGTGGATGTAAAAGATCCCATGGCACTATTTTGAAGAGCAGGGGAGTTATCCCCCGGTGTCCTGGCCAACATTTATCCCTCAACCAACATCTATCCCTCAACCAACATCACTAAAACAGATTATCTGGTCTTAATCACATTGTTGTTTGTGGGAGCTTGCTGTGTGCAATTTGGATGTCGTGTTTCCCACATTACAACAGTGACAAAACTTCAGAAGTACTTTATTGGCTGTAAAGCGCTTTGGGACGTCCTGAGGTCGTGATAGACGCTATAGAAATACAAGTCTTTCTTTTCTTTCTAAAGCAATCTCCAAATGACCAGGATCCTGCGACCCAATATTTCTATTTCTGCAGTTTAGGAAATACAATAAATGATATTTAAGCATCAGTTTAACTCAGTTGGTAGCACTCTTGTCTCTGGGTCAGAGGCTCCACTCCAAGACTTGAGCACATAATCTGGATTGATGTTCCAATGCAGTGTTGGGCAGGCAGTACTGTTGTTAAGAGGTGAGGGGCAGGTGAGAGGGGTTTAAGAAAGTGGTTGGTAACAGGGAAAAGGAGGCTCGAGTTATCTTTGCTCACCAGGATGATCCAGCAGTAAGCGTTCTTTATAAAGAATTTATAGGATGATTTCTCGCCTACGCTGAAAGATTTTTTTTACTTTTTGTTGATACATAAATAAATAAATTTAAAAATTGCACCTTTCACAACCACCGGACGTCCCAAAGCGCTTTACAGCGAATTAAGTACTTCTGAAGAGTAGTCACTGTTGTAAAGTAGAAAATGTAGCAGCCAATTTGCGCACAGCAAGCTCCCACAAACAGCAATGTGATAATGACCAGATCATCTACTTTTAGTGATGTTGGTTGAGTGATAAATGTTGGCCAGGACATCAGGGAGAGCTCTCCTGCTCTTCTTTAATCTTTTACGTCCACCTGTTGAGGCATTCACGGGAAAATCGCGGGCACAAGCTGAAAATTCATGCCTGAAAATTTAGTATCACTTCAAAACGGTTGCAATAACAATGTTAAAGTTGCCATATAAACTGGGACTCGTGGATCCGATCTGATTCCGGAGAGCAGTAGTTGGAGCAAACAGTCTCACACCGCTTGGCTGAGATACCAGACTGGGTGTAACATCAAAGTGGTGTCAGAAAAGGTTTAAAGAAATGTCTCAAGGAAGCATTTTCAAATCTACACTGCAGACAACTGCCCAGCTTCTCGAAACTTTAAACTGCTGGGAGACAAGCTCACAAGTAAAGGCTGGCCCCCTCGGTCAGGCTGTAGCCGGCAGCCTGCACCCATGGAACTGTGCCTCAGCGTTAATCAGCACCATTGAGATAGGAAGGTGAGGGGAGAAGACAAAAATAAAAATAACATTTTGTGCATTATTCTTTTTCTCAGGGAAGCAGACACTGGCGCAAGTGCTTCAGCAGTTGGGGGCTCAGCGCCCCTTACGAGGCTTGCACAGTGAGTTCCCGGGGTCACACTCTTTCGATCCGGCAGCAGAACTTTCTCGCAACCAGTACGGAGGGCAGGCGAGGGAGGACTCCACGTCCAAGAAGAGAAGTCAGTTTTACAAAGGTACATTCACGTGGCAGAGTTTCAATGATCCTTGAAGCATTCACCCAACGAGTGCGGAAAAAAGAAAACACTTCCACAACCTCAGGATATCGCAAAGTGCTTTACAGCCAATGAAGTACTTTTTGAAGTGTAGTCACTGTTGTAATGTGGGAAATGTGGCAGCCAATCTGCGCACAGCAAGCTCCCACAAACAGCAATGTGATAATCTGGAACTCTCTCCCCCAAAAGGCTGTGGATGCTGGGGGTCAATATGACAGATGTTAAGCTAACTGGCCTGTAGTTTCCTGCTTTCTGTCTCCCTCCCTTTTTGAATAAAGGAGTTACAATCGCTATTTTCCAATCTAATGGAACCTTCCCCAAATCTAGGGAATTTTGGAAAATTAAAACCAACGCATCAACTATCTCACTAGCCATTTCTTTTAAGACCCTAGGATGAAGTCCATCACAACCCGGGCACTTGTCAGCCCGCAGCTCCAACAATTTGCTCAGTACCACTTCCCTGGTGATTATAATTTTCTTGAGTTCCTCCCTCCCTTCCATTTCCTGATTTACAGCTATTTCTGGGATGTTACTTGTATCCTCTATAGTGAAGACCGATGCAAAATACCTGTTCAATTCAACTGCCATCTCCTTATTTTCCATTATTAATTCCCCAGACTCACTTTTTATGGGACCAACGCTCACTTTGTTAACCCTTTTCTTTTTTAAATATCTATAGAAACTCTTACTATCTGTTTTTATATTTCTAGCTAGCTTTCTCTCGTACTCTAATTTTTCTCTCCTTATTAATCTTTTAGTCATTCTTTGCTGTTTTTTATATTCTGTCCAATCTTCTGACCTGCCACCCATCTTTGCACAATTATATGCTTTTTCTTTAAGTTTAATACTGTCTTTAACTTTTTTTAGTTAACCACGGATGGTGGGTCCTCCCCTTGGAATTATTCTTTCTTGTTGGAATGTATATATTCTGTGTATTTTGAAATATCCCCTTAAATGTCTGCTACTGCAACTCTATTGAACTATCCCTTAACCTAATTTGCCAGTTCACTTTAGCTAGCTCTGCTTTCATGCCCTCATAAGTGCCCTTATTTAAGTTTAAAATACTAGTCTTGGATCCACTCTTCTCTCTCAAACTGAATATAAAATTCAATCATATGATCGCTGCTACCTAGGGGCGCCTTCACTATGAGGTCATTAATTAATCCTATCTCGTTAACCAGATTATCCCCGGTGTCCTGGGGCCAATATTTATTCCTCTACCGACATCACTAAAACAGATTATCCGATCATTATCGCATTGCTGTTTGCGGGAGCTTGCTGTGCGCAAATTGGCTGCCGCATTTCCTACATTATAACATTGACTACACTTCAAAAAGTACTTCATTGGCTGTAAAGCGCATTGAGACGTCCGGTGGTCGTGAATGGCGCTATAGAAATGCAAGTCAGTCTTTCTTTCTTTAACTATGTCTTTTCCATTCTATTTTGACACTTTAGGTGAGAACAACTATAAGGGAGGCCTGCACTCTGCCAAAAAGAGCACCACTGCAGTCAAGGTCCAAGAGGAATGCCTTAAAAAGTCGGAGCAAGCGGCAACGTACATTCTTCGCAATGTGTATTTTGCAGCCAAAGAGATGATCCCCAACTCCTCAACAGAAGCTCTGAATGAGCTGTGCTTGATTCAGGGTCTCACTGACTTGGCTGGACTGCACTCGGACAAGCTCATCTCCTACCAGGGCGACAAGTCGATCGAGGATTTCCAGCAAGCCATCGCTGAAGTGACGGATGAAGGAATCCTGAAAAGGGCGCGGTCCAGTAACTGCTTCAGTATCCTGATCGATGAGTCCGAAGACTGTTTCACCGAGCCGTGCCTGTTCCTGTACCTCCGAATCATCGAGCACGTTGCAGGAGGGTACGAGCCCAAAACTTACTTCTTGGCGGTCAAAAAACTGCGGGAGGAGGTCACGGCGGATAAGATCACGGCAGAGTTAGCAGACGTGCTCAAAGAGAAAGATCTAGACGTGAAACAGATGTGTGGGTTCGCGATTGACGGCGCTGCTGTCACGGCTGAATGCAAGAATGGTGTGGTGACTCAGTTAAAGGCGCAGACACCTGGTCTCTTATCCATCCACTGCATTGCTCATCGATTAGCCCTCAGCAGTGTGTCTGCTGCGGACACCGTCCCTTACCTGGTGAAGTACCAACAAATTCTCGACTCTGTTTATAAACACTTTGTTGATTTGCCGAAGAACAGGGATGGGCTCGAGGCCATGCAAAAAATACTCAGAGACACACACAAACAGAGCAGCCCGTTCAAGGATATCTTTCCGTCCAGGTGGCTTACAGTTAGAGCGTCGGTTGAAGCTGTAATCCGCAACTTTGGCAACCTCGTCTCGGTGCTCCAGAACAGCCGGTCTGCCAGAGGTGCCAGACTAGCAAAGACTATGTGCACCTACAAATTTTTGCACTGTAGTCATTTCTTGGCCGACATTCTCCACCAGCTGTACATTCTGTGTAAAAGTTACCAGACCTCCGACGTGGACTTCTCAATCGTGCACCCACTGTTGAAGTCGACGGTCAGCACGATTAATAAGTTGAGCGCTGAAAGCGCTGGCGAGATGCTCAAGAACCTCCTGGCCGCACTGCCACCCAACATGTGGGATGACAGCCTCTCCGACTGCTCCTTCACGTTTCAGAACCACCGGATAAAAGGGGGTCACCGCCAGCGGACAGAGGCGGAAAGCACCTGCCGAACGTTCCTCGAGAATCTCACGCGCGACCTTAAGTCCAGGTTCTCGGAATCCAAAGACGCAGCCACCATGACAGCGATGACTGCGATATTCGACCCGGCGCACGCTTCCGACTCCAAGAGCAGGCACATCCAAACCGTGACCGATTACCTGTCCTCGCTCTCCGACGAGAGCGACAAGGAAGATTTTGAGATGAGCTGCAAACAGGAGCTGGTCAGCTTCATGAACTTTGTGGAGTCTCAGCCGGGCGTTCACGCGCTCACTAGCGCCAAGGACGTGTGCGAGCTCGCGCTCAAGCAGAAACTGATGTTCCCCGTCGTCAGTTCGCTGGCAGAACGGTACCTGGTTCTGCCCATTCCCACTGCGGATCTGGAGGGGGCATTCGGCAGACAACACATGTTGAGGACCAAACTTGGAAATTCACTGACCAGCAAGTCGCTGGAGAACCTGATCAAGATCTCAATCCATGGGCCTCCAATCAAGGAGTTTAACTTTGTAGCTGCCTATTCCAAGTGGACATCCATCAAAGCCAACAGGGTGCAGCAGCAAAAGAGTTAGAGGTTTGCAGAGACTGTAACTTACACTGGTTCTTGGGTTTTTTTGTTGCTTGTTATAAGCAAGAAGGAAAGCCTATCTACAGTCAAAGTCTTGGAATCCCAAAATACGACACGGCTTTTCACTGAAACAAGAGTTTTCTAGTAGCCAAAATTTACAGAGAGTCTGGGCAAAAAAATCTGTAGTCTGACCAAAAACTTTTCTTCCCCCCGCCCCCTCTCTTTTTGTTCCTTAAATTCGACACTATTGATAACCAGTTGTACAGACTTCGCCATTTCTGACAATCCTGTCGCCCCCCTCAAACCTCACGTCCATTCCTGGGGCAGTAACAAAGTGACCAATACAACGGCTTCCCTTTAAAGAAAGGACAGGCTTTTCACATCTCTCAGAAACACCCCAAAGCATCTCACAAACAACAAAATGCTTTGTAGTGCAGTGCCTGCTCTTATGTACGCAACCACAGTCGCCATGTTGCGCATAGGAAGATCCCACAAACAGCAATGGAACTAATAAGCTCCCAGTTTCTAATTTATTTAACCCTTCTCTTTGTTAGGCCTCCCAGCATATCACACATGCCTGCCCCCTCTCCCACATGCTAAAAGGGATAAAGCAGAGGGATGTTAATGAAAACAGCCTGCATGTGACTCTCCGACAATGACCTGACAGGGGTCATCACTAGGGTTGCCAACTCTGGCTGGATGTTTTCCTGGAGGTTTCATCACATGACCTCCTCTCTCCAACTGCCCCGCCCCCACCCCATTGGTCGCCCATCATCTCAGAGCCCGACCAATTGGAAAGCGAACAGACTCTTCATTACCCGATTGGATATTTCTTTACAGCCTTTTCTTTCCCATCACCAACATTTTTCTAACTAATAAACAAAAGTGTTGAAAGAAAATAATTCTTTTTTAAATTCCCCTGAGATTTTTCTCCCGGGTTTTCTCCCAGCAGTGCCCTGGAGGTTAACCTTCAATTCCTGGGGACTCCAGGGCAATCCTGGAGGGTTGGTAACCCTCGTCATCACTCACAGGCTGCACTTGGCAGCATCGCCTGTATTCCATGGTCTGCCACATCTTCCATTTGTGCCGTGGCGGTGTACGACTGCGTTCAGAGAGGCCCAGTGGCCCAGACAGTGCTGTGGTGATGCAGAGTTTCCCGTCTTCATGCATGAGCTTGAAGAGTCAATGGCAGAGGGTTGTTCAGTCGGGAGGAGGGAGCCAAACCTGATTCCCCCTCCTCACCTGACATGCGCTTCCAGCAGGGGTCACCAGATAGTGATTATAGCAGGAGCCCTGGCTGATATTTCCCCTTCCTTGGCCCAGGGAGGAAGAGACCAAGTATAGCTTCCTAGCTGCTGCCACGACCGAGGAATGTTAAGCGAGGACAACACCCCCAACTCTTCTTCAAATAGTGCCACTGGATCTTTACAGCCCCAGAATAGGCAGGTGCGACCTCGGTTTAACATCGATAATGAAGGTGAATGCCACCTCCAACAGTGCAGCACTCTCTCGGTACTGCACTGGCGTGTCAGCCCATTTATGTGCAGAAGTCTCAGTGCAGGGCTTGAACCCGCAATCTTTGGACTCAAAGGGCAACCGTGCGACCAAATAAGCCAAGCCGACGCTGTGTGTAGGTTTTTTTTTTAAACCAGCAACTAAAAACCCATCAAGGAATTACGAACACAATAGAAAGGGTCAAATCGGACTGGCCGCTTAATCTGAGTAGTATTCAGCCAATATGATCCATCTCTCTCTCCCCATTAAATAAATCAACAAGATTGAGGGCAAACCTTTGGAATACGGCTGCATAGCAAGGGTGGGTATCGTTATTTTGTCGGATTAGAGAAAGTTAGCCAGGCTAAGAGAAGGAAAGAAAGAAGAAAAGAACTTGCATTTCTACAGCGCCTTTCACAACCTCAGGACGTTCCAAAGCATTTTACAGCCAATGAAGTACTTTTGAAGTGTCGTCACTGTTGTAATGTAGGAAACACGGCAGCCAATTTGCGCTCAGCAGGGTCCCACAAACAGCAATGTGATAATGACCAGATAAACTGTTTCAGTGATGTCGGTAGAGGAATAAATATCGGCCAGGACACTGGGGATAACTCCACTGCTCTTCTTCGAAATAGTGCCGTGGGATCTTTTACATCCACCTGAGAGAGTAGACGAGGCCTCGGTTTAATGTTTCATTCGAAAGACAGCACCTCCGACAGTGCGCCACTCACTCAGCACTGCACTGGAGTGTCAGCCTAGATTATGGGCTCAAGTCTCTGGAGTCTTCAGCACTGTTTTCTGTATGATTGAATCAGCCTAACTGAGTGCTCTGCTGAATCTGAAGCGTTTATTCCTGGAAGCCTCTGCTTTCTGTTAAAATTGTGAATTCCATTCACACATTTGTACCTCTTCACTGTTCCGTGTTTTTTTTAAAAAAAGGGAAGAATGCCTTTAATCTGTTACTAAATTTACATACTAGTATATCACAAGTTACAAGAATATTAAAGGATTTTATGGGGAACTGGATGCTCTGGTGAGTTGGAACACTGGCCTTTGTCTCTGGGACTGTAGTTCAAACTCAGCCTGGACTGAAGGGATGAAAGTCTGCTCCCTCTGTTGGCTACAAGTGTCATAGAATCATACAGCACAGAAGGAGGCCATTCGGCCCATTGTGCCTGTGCCGGCTCTTTGAAAGAGTTCCCCAATTAGTCCCACTCCCCTGCTCTTTCCACATAGCCCTGCAAATATTTCCCTTTTCAAGTATTTATCCAATTCCCTTCTGAAACTTGCTATTGAATCTGCTTCCACCTTTCAGGCAGTACGCTCCAGATTGTAACAACTGCACGGGGCAGTTCCAGGCCAGTTTCCAACGGGTGTTGCCCCACAGCACAAAAACTGCTCCTAATTTGGCAACCTCACCCAGAGGCTGGTGTCAGGAATGGAAGACGGTGCATCAGATTAAGGTATACTGTCGAGGGCAGCGTAAAGGGAACTTTACTGCATTGTACCTGAAATTGAATCTGCCCCATTCCGCCAGCAAAGACATCTTTCACCTTGATCAGCGCAAAATTCACCCAAAATATAGACTTTTCTTGGCTTGCTAAATTATTCTCTGCTTCCGTTTTCCATTTTCCCAGCCGCATCCCGCTCCGCAGACACAATGGCAAGAGGATGACCCAATCCCAGGTCTCCCACTGCCTGTGAAGTGGGCTGGAGTGGATCTGGCTGACTTTCTAGGGAGGAAACAGCTCCCACTCTGCTTAGCAGCTCCTCAAGACAGTGCAATCGAGAACTCACCACTCAGGAGTACTATCACTGGGGAGAGTGCCAGAAAACTATCACTTTGAGGGGCAGGCGCGTGGGGCATAGATGTGCCCTGCAGCAACCTAGGTTTGTTGTGAAAATATATTTATTTTCAATTTTACCTCAATCTCCAGAGTACTCTGCAGGCAGCTCCCCCTGATGGCTTAATGCCTCAACGTGGCATGGGACTGAGTCAGCTTGAACAGAATGCCCAAGATTGCATCCCTGCTAAAGAAGGGATTTGCCCCATAAGATGGAGAATTCCACTAGGGGCACATCGAAAGCAAAAAGAAAAAAGAGAGAGTAACGGAGTCAGAGATTCAGCCTCCACTTCATGAGGCTTCCATCACTCCCAGAGCTCCTCATCTTGGCTGAGGCTGTGAATAGGCAAGGGATGAGGTAAACCCAGTCATTCCTTTACACGGAGTGGTAGACTGCAAAGTAATGCTGGCAGAGGCCTATCCAGCTGGAGATTGGTGTGTGATGGCAATTTTATTTTTAAATCGAGCCAATTAAGTACATTTTAGGTGTAGTCACTGTTGCAATGTAGGAAATGCGGCAGCCAAATTGCACACAACAAGCTCCCACAAACAGCAATGTGATAATGACCAGATAATCTGTTTTTCAGTGACGTTGGTTGAAGGATAAATATTGGCCAGGACAACTACCGCTGCAAAAAAAAAGATTGTGCGCATCGCTAATGCAGGCATCCAATTTAAAAATTATTTAAGTATTACGTGTTTCATGTACGAATGCTGTGATGCCCCACCAACTCCAAGTCCATGCTGATCATAACTGGACGGAAACAATCTTCAGATTTAATAGGACTCAACCTGAGCACCCCTGCTGATTTTATCCACTCATAGCTGAGCCACAAGAGACCAGGAGGATCCCAGGTTCCATCCCTAGTCTGTTGATGTCAACAGAATACAGTACGAGTGCTATAATTGGCCCCGAGTTAAAGAAGAGAAAAAGAATCAGCCAGGGTCCCTGCTCCTGATCACAATCCAGTGGACAATGTACGCTTATAGATGTCAGGTGAGGCGGGGCTGGGTTGGGTCGTGATGCCCTCTCAAAATCAAACATCCACCGTCGAGGCGCGTGCACAAGTAAAAAGAAAGACTTGCATTTCTACAGCACCTTTCACGACCTCAGGACGTCCCAAAGCGCTTTCCAGCCAATGAAGTACTTTTGAAGTGTAGTCACTGTTGTGCACGCACGCACGCACGCACACACACACACACACACACACACAGCTCTCCGCCTCGATTAGCATACTGTGAGTACAGGTCACGCCGTCAGAGGCTGGTGTTTGCTCACAGTACCCGGAAATGTTTCACAGGATAATTGTTATCAAGCAAAAGCAAACGAAAATGCTTAAAACCTTGTTGTTGAGTTTGTTGTCTGGAATACAAAAGCCGTTTTAAAAGAAGGATGATGGTGTTTGCTATGAGGCAGAATACTGGGATTCTCATCAGACAGTCTGGTTTTTGAGTGGGTTGCCTGGAAATTCCAATTGTAAACTGGTTACTGATGGTCCCATTTTTAAATAGGAGTTTGTTTTCCTTTCCCCACTTACTTCCATACCTTACTGGGGATTGTTCTCCTTAGAGCAGCGGAGTTTAAGGGAAGATTTAAGAGGAGTTAAAAATTATGAGGGGTTTTGATAGAGTAAATAAGGATATACTGTTTCCAGTGGCAGAAGGGTCGGTAACCAGAGGACACAGAATTAAGATAAATTGGCAAAAGAAGCAACAACAACAACAACTTGTATTTATATAGCGCCTTTAACATAGTAAAAGGTCCCAAGGCGCTGCAGAGGCGACATGAGGAGACTTTTTTTTTTTTACGCAGAGTTGCTGTGATCTGGAATGCGCGGTCTGAAAGGGCGGTGGAAGCAGATTCAGCCCAACCATCTTCAGCTGCTTCATCAATGACCTTCCCTCCAACATAAGGTCAGAAATGGGGATGTTCGCTGATGATTGCACAGTGTTCAGTGCCATTCACAACTCCTCAGATAATGAAGCAATCCATGCCCGTATGCAACAAGACCTGGACGACGTTCAGTCTTGGGCCGATAAGTGGCAGGTAACATTCGCGCCACAGAAGTGCCAGGCAATGACTATCTCCAACAAGCGAGAGTCTAACCACCGCCCCTTGACATTCAATAGCATTACCATTGTCGAATCCCCCACCATCAACATCCTGGGGGGGGTCACCATTAACCAGAAACTTAACTGGACCAGCCACATAAATACTGTGGCAACAAGAGCAGGTCAGAGGCTAGGTATTCTCACCTCCTGACTCCCCAAAGCCTTTCTACCATCTACAAGGCACAAGTAAGGAGTGTGATGGAATACTCTCCACTTGCCTGGATGAGTGCAGCTCCAACAACACTCAAGAAGCTCGACAACATACAGGACAAAGCAGCCCCCTTGATTGGCACCCCATCCACCACCTTAAACATTCACTCCCTCCGTGGCTGCAGTGTGTACCATCTACAAGATGCACTGCAGCAACTCGCCAAGGCTTCTTCGGCAGCACCTCCCAAACCCGCGACCTCTACCACCTAGAAGGACAAGGGCAGCAGGCGCATGGGAACACCACCAACTCCAAGTTCCCCTCCAAGTCACACACCATCCTGACTTAGAAGTATATCGCTGTTCCTTCATCATCGCTGGGTCAAAATCCTGGAACTCCCTACCCAACAGCACTGTGGGAACACCATCACCACACAGACTGCAGCAGTTCAAGGCGGCTCACCACCACCTTCTCAAGGGCAATTAGGGATGGGCAATAAATGCTGGCCTTGACAGCGACGCCCACATCCCATAAATGAATTTAAAAAAAAGTACCTTTCAAAAAGGGAATTGGATAAATTCTTGACGAGGAAAAATTTGCAGGGCTATGGGGAAAGAGGAGCGGGAATAATTGGATAGCTCATTCAAAGAGCCGGCATAGGCACGATGGGCTGAATGGTCTCCTTCCGTGCTGTTGGAATCTGTGATTCTATTCGGGTTAATGAAAACCTGTAACAACAACAACTTGCATTTATATAGTGCCTTTAACGTAGCAAAACATCCCAAGGTGCTTCACAAGAGCGTTATTAATCAAAATTTGACCACAGGAGGAGATATCAGGACAGATGACCAAAAGCTTGGTCAAAGAGGTAGATTTTAAGGAGCATCTTAAAAGGAAGAGAGAGAGGCGGAGAGGTTTAGGGAATTCATCGTCAGTATCTGGACTCAAGCCACAGTCCCTCCCATTCGTTGTCCAGTTTCGCACTTGGTAAAGGACGGCAATCCTACATGAGGCACAGCTCATAAACCTTCGGGTTTCTGATATCAGTCATGGCACGAGGGGGAGTGGGGGGGGAAGGAGGGGAGCAGAAGCCTGTGCGGACTTACAGCATGGGAGGGAAAAATACTGACTGGATAACCACTTCTACGATGCTTTCCTGCCCCCGCCTGGCAGCCAGTTACAGGCTAGTAATTGGCAGACGTTTGGACCAAGTCATACCTGGCTGGCACTCACCTGGGGAAACAGTGAATGTTGGGAGAAAAGAGGGGGAAAAATGCTTTATTACTTTGGATCCAACAACTGAATACAGGGGGCTGAAATTTCTGGGGGCCGGGGGCTGTGTCGAGTGGGTGGATCGGCCCGGCGAGCCTTAGTGAATTTGGCAAGTCTCTCATTGGTGCTTCGGCCAGCTGTGAGTCTCCAGTGCCACTGGCACCATCTAAAGAGAACGATCAAGATGAAAGCCCCATGGGTCCTCCAGCTCTTGCGGGGTTTTTTTGTACGACCTGTGAAGGCTTTGACACAAATGCAGCACAGTGCAGACAGCCTACTAGAGAGTTTGCAAGCTGCCTTTATATAGAAAGAAATATTCAGATTTCCTGGTCTCTCACATACAACTGCAAGGCTTCTAGCCAGGGCCACTGATTTACGGGAACTGGATAAAGTCAAATTTAGTTTTTAATTGCACGGGATTCCAGGATTTATTAATTAAGTGTTTTGGGATAGCATTCAGTTATTCCATGAAAATTTAAAATCAGTGGCCTTGCTTCTGATGAAAGGTCTTCACCCGAATTATTAACCCGGCTTTTGCCTTTTCAGATCTGATGTGTATTTCCAACGTTGGTTTGTTATTTCTAATTTCCAGCATTCGCAGCTTTCTTTCCATCTGATTTGTCTTGCTGCTAATTATCGAGCCTCAATCTTTTGTTGCAGTTTCTTCTGCTCCCTTTTACAAACATACAGATTTCACTCAAGTGATAAGTGCATGGGGCTTTTTCCTCTCTCCACGATTTAAAAAATAAAACGATTTCAGATCACGGCTGGATGTTGTAGACGGAGGTTGAGTTTCCTGTGACAAGTTTCCTGCCTTCCCATTCCGTTCTAAACATGATCATTGCCTTGTCTTACTGTTAGTTTCTTTTGTGCAGTCGCACATGAATGAACCCCACCTCCACTCCCGCCCCCTCCCCCAACCCACGTGACCACCGCTTGCCCATCCCCCCCCCCCTCCATCCCAATCTTTGGGCAAAAAGCCAAAAATCCCAGTCCCCATGGCAACGATGTCAAGTACAGAGTACACAATGAAAGGAATTCACCTGCTGCTAAACATCACTGCCACGTGACAACTGAAGCAGCTTCCTGCCGACTGCGTACTGGTAGAAAAAAAAGTATTGGTGGCATTCCGCACATATGCTCTGTAAACATGGATTAAACACAGAGATTATCCCCCGTTCTACCCTCTTAATGGCTTGCGTCAGGCAATTGGGCTCCACGGACAATATGACGCGTGCCGTACCATTTTGTGAAATCGCCGTGTCGTTGCTTTTTTGACTGTCGCTCCATTGTTGCCAGCGCGCTTGTCTCGGAGTCAGGTGGCTGCGGGTTCAAGCCCCGCTCCAGGACTTGAGCACATAATCTCAAGCAGTTACTCCAGCGCAGTACTGAGGGAGCGCCGCACTGTCGGAGGTCCCAGCCTTCAGGCGAGTTGTTGAACCCGAAGCTTCATCCGCCTGTTCAGGTGGATCTTAAAGGTCCCATTGCACTATTCGAAAAACAGCAGGGACTTCTCCCAGTATCCTGGTCCCCAGTGGCCAACCCCACCAAAACACGGATTACATGGCCGTTCATATAATGTGGGCTCTTGCTGTACACAAAATGACTGCCTCATTGCTTACGTAACAGGTCACTGCACTTCAAAATAATTAATTGTACGTGAAGTGCTGCGAGACATTCCTGAGAGAGGCAGTGACGGGTCTCAGGAATAGCACGGCGAGGGGTTGCCAACCCTCCAGGATTGCGTTGGAGTCTCCAGAAATGAACGATTGGACAACGCTATGAGCAACTCAGGAGAAACATTATTGAGGCATTAAAATAAAAATTGTATGTTTTTATACATTTTCTTTCAACACTTTTATTAGTTATAAAAATATTGGCGATCGGGGGGGAAAAAAGGCTGTTTGACTGGCAGGGGAGGATGGTGGGAGATGGGGGGTCACGAGATGAAACCTCCAGGAATACATCCAACCAGAGTTGGCAACCGCAGGCATGTTCTTCACTTTGTACATTAGACTGAGCCATGTAGGTCAGGGAGGCCCCGACATCAATCCCTGGTCTGTACGGAGTTAGTCAAGCTTAGCTAGGGTGCTCATACAGGCTGCACAACTGGCATTAATGCTTCTGCGATAGGGAGGAGGGGGTGGGGAGAAACCAGACAGGATTCCTGCTCCTGATCCAGCAACAGCTGTTGGAAAGGGCAGGTGTGGACATCAGGTAAAGAAGCAAGGGACAATAAGCCAACTCAATCAATCGCTTGACACAACAGACTGTGCATCCTTAATCCAATGCACACGTTTCTACTGTTGAGCCTCGTGCATTCAATAGCACAGACCACAAGTGGGGTAGATTTCCCAAGCCACAAGTCCCAGTTGAATTCCCTCCCTTCATAAAAAAAGACTTGCACAGAAAGAGAAAGAACTTGCATTTCTGTAGCGCCTTTCACGACATCAGGACGTCCCAAAGCGCTTTACAGCCAATGAAGTACTTTTAAAGTGTGGTCACTGTTGCAGCAGCCAATTTGTGCACAGCAAGCTCCCACAAGCTGCAATGTGATAATGACCAGATCATCTGTTTTAGTGATGTTGGAGGAGGGATAAATATTGTCCAGGACACCAGGGATAACTCCCTTGCTCTTCTTCGAAATAGTGCCATGGGATCTTTTACATCCACCCGAGAGAGGAGATGGGGCCTCGGTTTAACGTCTCATCCGAAAGACGGCACCTCCGACAGTGCAGCACTCCCTCAGCACTGCACTGGAGGGTCAGCCTAGATTTTGTGCTCAAGTCTCTGGAGTGGGACTTGAACCCACAACCTTCTGACTCAGAGGTGAGAGTGCTGCCCACTGAGCCACGGCTGACACCGACTTGTAGAGTTATATAGAACGTGGCTAATCAGTTGAGTATTTAAAAAGTAGCGTAAACTTTATAGATTATTGGTCTGCATTTTTTAAAAATCAGAGCTAAATAAAGGCAGGCCCTATGGTGGGTACCTGCCAGACAGGCAGTACACCCAAGCATCAACTCGCCACTCGGATTAAGAGCTTGAATAAAGGCAAATGGAAATGCTAAACTGTTGCTCAAAGTTTCAAACAGAATTTTTTGTTTTTTTAAATATGCAATTATTTTTAGCACTCTTTACAATAAACTTGGTTTTAAAACAGCAAAGAAACGGAGTTTAGACCTGTAACCTGAGCCCGAGCTGTTGCTGTGAGCGTGAGTCAGTGATACCAGAATCTGCCACTAGATGGTGCCCCAAACAACAAATAAAACTCGCTGGAAACTTCATTCACCCTCAGCTTAAATTCGCAGAGTCTTGAAATTATAGTTTTAAAACGGCCATGCAATCAAAACAGGTAATAGAGATCAAATACCAACACACCCTCCCCGGTACCAAATCACTAACGGTGCAATTAGAGAGGAGGTTTGAATTATCAAACATAAGTGGTACTGTAACAGAATCAGGAGAGTTGGACCCTGAAATTACTGGGCCTAGGGGGGGGGAGGGGAGGGGAGGGAGCGGCTGTGGTGGTGGGGAGGGAGCGGGGAGGACTCGGTGGTGGGGGGGGGGAGTGGGGAGGGGAGGGAGCGGTGGTGTGGTGGGGAGGGAGCGGTGGCGGGGGGAGGGGAGGGGAGGGAGCGGTGGTGGGGGGGAGTGGGCGGTGGGAGGGGAGGAAGCAGGGGGGAGGGGAGGGAGCGGTGGTGGGGGGGGAGGGGGGGGGGGGGGGGGGGAGAGTGGGGAGGGAGCGATGGTGGGGGGGGGGGCAGCGGGGAGGGGAGAAGCGGGGTGGTATCCCCCCCAGGAAGGGGGCTATAATCTGGGTCGGCACCAATGTTCCCCATAATTTTTTTTGGGTGCGCAGCCCCTTTAAGGGGCTGCGCGGCCCATTCAAATGTTCGCGCACACGCGGTTATTCCAATTGAAAAGCCGGCTGGCGGCCTGCGCTGGAGCTCCAGACCGCCGCGCGGCCATGCAGCTTAAAGGGAACATTGGTCGGCACCCAGTTGTAGCAAAGCAGTGCGCTCAATTTTCAAAGGTTGTGACTGTCTTCGGGCCCAATGCAAAGTGCCGCCCGATATTCCTGGCTCCCAGTGCAGCAGACACCCAAGGGAGAACCTTAAATACCACGGGCACCGGCCCCATTCATGCTAATACACCAGTCCCTGGGAATTTGGGACAGAGGCCCCACAACACTGCAGGCTTCGAGGAGTTCAGTCTCCGAAAAAAGTATTAAACGAGTGCTCACTTCAAATTAACCCAGTAGCACCAGAGAATATCCATTGAAAGTAACTGCCAGTTTGGCTCAGTTGGTGGCACTTTAGTTCTGAGTCAAAGGTTGCGGATTTAAGCCACTGTCATCACTTACCTCCCCAACCCTCCTCCCACCACTGTTCCTTTTTTAAACCTCTGAAGTGCGTCCGGATGTCTTACTATGTTAGAACATTACATTAAATTAAATTGATTGGCACCCCATCCACCACCTTAAACACTCACTGCCTCCACCACAGGCGCACCGTGGCTGCAGTGTGTACCATCTACAAGATGCACTGCAGCAACTCGCCAAGGCTTCTTCGACAGCACCTCCCAAACCCGCGACCTCCACCACCTAGAAGGACAAGGGCAGCAGGTGCATGGGAACACCAGCACCTGCAAGTTCCCCTCCAAGTCACACACCATCCTGGCTTGGAAATATATCGCCGTTCCTTCATCGTCGCTGGGTCAAAATCCTGAAACTCCCTCCCTAACAGCACTGTGGGAGTAACTTCACCACACGGACTGCAGTGGTTCAAGAAGGCGGCTCACCCACCACCTTCTCAAGGGCGACTGGGGATGGGCAATAAATGCTGGCCTTGCCAACGACGTCTACATCAACAACTTGCATTTATATAGCGCCTTTAACGTAGTAAAACGTCCCAAGGCGTTTCACAGGAGTGTTATAAGACAAAAAATTGACACCGAGCCACGTAAGAAATTAGGGCAGGTGACCAAAAGCTTGGTCAAAGAGGTAGGTTTTAAGGAGTGTCTTAAAGGAGGAAAGTGAGGTAGAGAGGTGGAGCGGTTTAGGGAGGGAGTTCCAGAGCTTAGGGCCCAGGCAGCTGATGGTTGAGCGATTATAATCAGCGATGCTCAAGAGAATTTGAGGAGCACAGATATCTCGGGAGGTTGTGGGGCTGGAGGAGATTACAGAGATAGGGAGGGGCGAGGCCATGGAGGGATTTGAAAACAAGGATGAGAATTTTAAAATCAAGGCGTTGCTTAACCGGGAGCCAATGTAGGTCAGTGAGCACAGGGGCGATGGGTGAACGGGACTTGGTGTGAGTTAGGACACGGGTAGCTAAGTTTTGGATCAGCTCAAGTTTACGTAGGGTAGAATGTGGGAGGCCGGCCAGGAGTGCGTTGGAATAGTCTAGAGGTAACAAAGGCATGGATGAGGGTTTCAGCAGCGGATGAGCTGAGGCAAGGGTGGAGACGGGCAATGACACGGAGGTGGAAGTAGGCGGTCTTAGTTATGTCACGGATATGTGGTCGGGGGCTCATTTTAGGGTCAAACAAGGATGAGAATTTTGAAATCAAGGCGTTACTTAGCCGGGAGCCAATGTAGGTCAGCGAGCACAGGGGCGATGGGTGAACGGAACTGGTTCAGCCTCAGACAGATGCTAGGAACGAATCTGAAAAAAAAATAAAAAAATCGGGAGAGTAGGACAAGGGGGCACAGATTCAAACTAGTAAAAGGCAATTTTAGGACTGCTATCAGAAAGTTCCTCTTCACACAAGGAGCGATCGACATATGGAATGAACGCCGAGAAAGTGTAACGGAGGCAGAAACCCTGGAATTATTTGCGAAATGATTGGTTGTTGCAATAGGGGAAATGTAGGATCTCTGGATGGATGAATTAAGATGGGCCAAATGGCCTTCCTCACCCATAATAATCCTGTGATCTTGTAATGAAAGTGCAAGTTTTTATTGCTGAGATGTCCAGCACTCTGCTTCAAAGTTCTGGGGCTCAGATCTCTCCAATGATTCAACTGATGTGGTAGGCAGCTGTACAATAGCCCAGGCTCAGGCTCTGCGTTGAGTTGACAGACCTCACCCAGAATGGCAGCAGTGTCTCTGTACTTAAGATCACACTCCTGACCAGTGTCCACAAACTGTGCATGTTTGGCTGACTGGAGGGGGGGGGGGGGGGGGAGGGGGGACAGGATCGGGCTCAGCAATGATCCCCCGCCCACCCTGTGATTCACTAGCCTGCCAACACTCACTTGTGGTGTCAGCTGTGGCTCAGTGGATAGCACCCTCGCCTCTACGTCAGAAGATCGTGGGTTCGAGTCCCGCACAAAAAATCCAGGCTGACACTCCCAGTGCAGTACTGAGGGAGCGCTGCACTGTCGGGGGTGCCACCTTTCGGATGAGATGTTAAACCGAGTCCCTGTCTGCCCTCTCAGGTGGACGTAAAAGATCCCATGGCACTATTTCGAATTTCTCCCCATTGCCCTGCCCAATATTTATCCCTCAATCAACATCTAAAACAGATTATCTGGTCATTATCACATTGCTGTTTGTGGGATCTTGCTTTGCGCAAACTGGCTGCCGCGTTTCCTACATTACAACAGTGACTACACTTCAAAAAGTACTTCATTGGCTGTAAAGCGCTCTGAGACATCCTGAGGTGGTGAAAGGTGCTATATAAATGAAAGTCTCTCTTTTTCTCTTTCTTTGGCTCAGCTCACACATTAAGAACAACCAAGTAAGTGAAATAATGGAAATCTGTGTTTGCCTGTGGAATCAAAGCTTGCCATGGAGAGGAAACATTGGAAATAAAAGTACCGACCCTTGACAAGATACAAGCAGAGCTGTTGTCAAATATAAATCCAGCTTAATTTTAAAAGCCATGATGCTCACACAAAAGGACACACTGTCTGAGATCCTCAGCAACGCAGACTAATTCAAATATTACACTCCTCACGCGGCACTTACTTTTCCAGGAACTGCTGTAAACCCTGCCGTCTCCTCTCTATACCTTCACTGTTGTTAACTTGGAAAAATGGTTTCTTGCCTGGCAGCTCTGGGAGTGATCTGCGAAAACAAAAGCAAAAGGGGAATTCTGTACACTTTTGGCAATGGAGAATGCGGCAATTGTGCTGATTCGTATATTAATATCAGTATGTCCCTCCCAAACAAATGACTGGAGTGGGGCAAGAGATGAGTCCCAAAGTGCAATTAGAGAGGATGTTTGAATTCTAAAACATAAAAGTGTAACAGAAGCAGGAGAGCTGGACCCTGAAATTACTGGGTCTGGGGGGATGGGTTGTGGTGGTATTCCCTAGGAAGGGGGCTGTAATCGGGGTTGGCAACAATGTTCCCTTTAAATTTTTTTTGGGGTGCGCAGCCCGTTCAAGTTCCCACGCATGCGTGGTTTTCCCATTTAAAAGCCGGTGAGCCGGCTACGCGGGACCTCCACAGTGCTGTGCGGTAACGCGGCCGCACAGCTTAACGGCAACATTAGTCGGCACCCAGTTCTACCAATGCAGCATGTTCAGTATCGGCGGGGTTTTCAAAGACTGTGAAAGTCTTCGGGCCCGACGCACAGTGCCGCACGATAAGTTTAAATCATGAAGGGAATTGCTCAATTTACTTCCATGCCTTGGCGCGGTGGGCAGCGCCCTCGCCTCGGAGTCAGAAAGTCGTGGGTTCAAGTCCCCACTCCAGAGACTCCAGCACATGTTCCAGGCTGACAATCCCAGTGCAGTACTGAGGGAGCGCTGCACTATCAGAAGTACCGTCTTTCGGATGAGACATTAAAACCGAGGCCACGTGTGCCCTCTCAGGTGGGCGTACAAGATCCCACAGCGCTACCAACTGAGCCATGGCTGACACTGGGAGGTGTCCTCCCACTGACCGCTCAAACTCCAGTGGGGTCAGCAGTGGTTGGCGGGTGCGATCCCAGAATTACTGCCAGGATAACCTAACGCGCCTTTTCAGGGGACTCAGTTTCCAAATTCTCCACCATTCTACGGGTAGCTCAGTGCCGTTAATTCCAGTGTTCCATGCATCGTGAGTAGGAGCTGTATTCTGAGCTGTACTTACACCAATCCGGCATTCTTCTGCAGCTGGCGCCTCAGCCACACAAACTCCCGATACCGTCTCCGCACACAGGAGGTCTTTACAGTGAAAGCCTTACTGTTTGTCTGAAAGAGTGCAGCAATTGGCCGGTCAGTTAACCTTGTCGACTTTAACTAGCAGACAAACAGTAATAATCCGTACTCCCTCACAAGGGATTTAGTAGCCCACTCCCTCATGGAATCATAGAATGATACAGCACAGTAAGAGGCCATTCGGCCCATCGTGCCTGTGCCGGCTCTTTGAAAGAGCTCTCTAATTAGCCCCACTCCCCCCTGCTCTTTCCCCGTCGCCCTGCAAATTTTCCTCTTCAACTATTTATCCAATTCCTTTTTGAAAGTTACTGTTGAATCTGCTTCCACCGCCCTTTCAGGCAGCGCATTCCAGATCACAACAACTGTCAGTGTAAAAAGATTCTCATGTCACCTCTGGTTCTTTTGCCAATTACCTTAAAATACCAACGTCCTTGATAAATGTCCTGCCCAGTGTGGTACTGAGCCCCATATAGAGCCGGAAGGTTCAACATTCGATCCCTGGTCTGTACTGAGTCAGCTGATCTAAGCTGGGGCACAATAACTAACCCCAACACCACCTGGCCTAGGGGGCAAGGAAAACAGGCCATGGTCCCTGCTCCTGATCGCGGTCCAGCGACGCCTTCGTCGGGGGGGGGGGGGGGGGGGGCGAGTGGTGCTACATGTTGGAAGACCAGGAAGTGGAGTCATGGAGCCGAGACAAGCAGCTTCGATCCCTGCCCGGCTCAGTTTCTGTATGCAGAGACCAGAGCAGCGTCACTAGGGATGCTACCAAGTGGACGTAGAAGCATTCATGGAGTAGAGAAGCAGCATCATGCAGTGACGGGACACGGGTTGTAAAAGTCGGATAGCCAGGTGGTGAACTGTAGAATGAGAGCCTAGTCTTTAATCGCTTGTAAGTCTTTATTTACAGAGACACACATTGCATACCGTGCACCCCCAAAACTTTCCCTCCCACTTCCCAAGCCTACTCCCATATATACAAACACAAGAGACCCTAATTAATACCCACCACCTGAACACAATTAACACCCAATTGATATACGCCACCTGAATGCAATTACCGCGGGTTTGATTCCCTGCCGTTAATGAACTGCAGTGTTGCTGGGATGAGATGCCAATCAGAGGCCAATTGGTGCCCCACAGGGAGAAAAACTGCCAAAGTGTCTCAGCTCTGGGCTGCACTTGTTCGCCTCCCAGTGGCCAGCTTGCAGCATGGCAGAGACCTGTGACCAGGCAGCCAACCCAACCACACACTCCCACTGTGATTGATGCAAGGCCAGGGTGTGGGTGGGGGGGATCACAAGGAACATAGGAACAGGAGGAGGCCATTCAGCCCTCGAGCTTGTTCCGCCATTCAATCAGATCATGGCTGATCTGTACCTCAACTCCATTTTCCCGCCTTTGCTCCATATCCTTTAATACTCTCGCCTAACAGAAGTATATCAATCTCAGTCTTAAAAGTTTCAATTGACCCCCGGTATCCACAGTCTTTTGGGGGAGAGAGTTCCAGATTTCCGCTGCACTGTGTGTTAAGAAGTGCTTCCTGACATCACCCCTGAACGGCCTCGCTCTAATTTTAAGGTTACGCCCCCTTTGTTCTGGATTCCATTAGAGGAAATAGTTTCTCTGTATCTACACTATCGAATCCCTTTAGCATTTTAAACACTTGCATCAGTTCCAAGCAAACAACATGCACTGTACTTACGTAAAGGAATATTTTATAATCCACGTAAGAAGCCCAGGAATTCTGGTCTTGGATTCTTGGATCCTGCACTCGCACAGTGATGAATTCCTACCAAACACAGTGTTTCAGTGTTAAACGTGTCACATACAAAACAGACTGGCTTTGTACAAAGCTGCCACACTGAGAGTTTCTGCTACTTCCACCTCCGTAACATCGCCCGACTCCGCCCCTGCCTCAGCTCATCTGCTACTGAAACCGTCGTCCGTGCCTTTGTTACCTCCAGGAGCGCACGTCAACCCGAGCACCCCACCCCCATCCGCCCCTTCAACCACCGTCTGCCCCACCTGTGACAGTGACAGAGACTGTAGGTCCCGCACTGGACTCATCAGTCACCTCAGAGCTCATTTTTAGTGTGGAAGCAAGTCATCCTCGGTTCCGAGAGACTGTCTAAGAAGAAGAACCTCCAGTCTTGACTATTCCAATGCTCCCACCTTGCACCCTCCGTAAACTTGAGCTCATCCAAAACTCTGCTGCCCGTACCCTAACTCGCAACAAAGCCCCTGTGCTCGCTGACCTATATTGGCTCCTGATCCGGCATCGCCTCCATTTTAAGCGTCACATCCTCGTTTTCAAATCCCTCCCTGCCCTCGCCCCTCCCTATCTCTGTATTCTTCTGCAGCCCTACAACCCTGAGTTCTCTGCGCACTTCCAATTCTGACTTCTTGCGCATCCTTGATTTTTATCGCTACACCATTGGTGGCCGTGCCTTCAGCTGCCTAGACCCTAAGCTCTGGAATTCCCTCCCTAAACCTCTCCACCTCTCTCTCCTCCTTTAAGACGCTCCTTAAAACCTACCTCTTTGACCAAGCTTTTGGTCACCTGTCCTAATATCTCCTTGTGTGGCTCGGGGTCAGATTTTGTTTGATAACGCTCCTGTGAAAAGCCTTGGGACATTTTACTGTTAGAGGCGCTATATAAATGCAAGTTGTAGTAGCAGATCTAAATAATAATACCTTCTTTCAGCAACATTTCTCGTTCCTTCAGTTAATCCTCAGGGTCTGTACCATTGTCTGCTTGAGTGCAACAGCAGGAACTGCACTGCTAGGATCCCGTCAATGCTGCCAGGAGGTATACTAAAGGCAGAAAATGCTAGAAATACTCAGCAGGTCAGGCAGCATCTGTGGCGAGAGAAACAGAGTTAACGTTTCAGGTCAATGACCTTTCCTCGGAAGAGATCTGGTGAAAGGTCATTGACCTGAAACGTTAACTCTGTTTCTCTCTCCAGAGATGCTGCCCGACCTGCTGAGTATTTCCAGCATTTTCTGCTTTTATTTCAGATTTCCAGCATCCACAGTATTTTGATTTTTGTACCAAAGCCACCAGGGGAGTTAAATATTCGATCTTTCCCACACTCCCAATGAGCAAATATTGCCTGGCACCTCTCCAGACAAGATCAGGAACTCGACCCACGTGATATCACAAACACAAACATAACAAATGGTGTATACACTGCATCAGCCTAAAAGCCACATCCACTTTCACCGCAAGTAACAAACAAAAAGAAAAGAAAGACTTGCATTTATATAGCTTTACAGCCAATGAAGTACTTTTTTTTTTGAAGTGTAGTCACTGTTGTAATGTAGGAAACACGACAGCCAATTTGCGCGCAGCAAGCTCCCACAAACAGGAATGTGATAATGACCAGATAATCTGCTTTTTTAGTGATGTTGATTGAGGGATAAACATTGAGGAACACCGGGGAGAACTCCCCTGCTCGTCTTCAAAATAGTGCAGTGGGATCTTTTACCTCAGAGAGCAGACTGATCCTCGGTTTAACGTCTCATCCGAAAGACGGCACCTCCGACAGTGCAGCACTCTCTCAGCACTGCACTGGGAGTGTCAGCCTGGATTTTTGTGCTCAAGTCTCTGGAGTGGGATTTAAACCCACAACCTTCTCTGACTCAGAGGCGAGGGTGCTGCCCACGGCTGACACTATCGCAACGTTCGGAGCGGATTCTGGAAATTGAGATGAGCAAAGTCCCAGTTTCCGCTCAAGCCCCATTTTATCATCTGACCATTTCTCGTGTCCTTGTGAGTTGTACGAGAAGTGAAACAACAATTACAACATTCATTGAAACACAACTTCTGGGGCGGGGGGGGGGGAATCCTGAAAAGACGCGAATTAAAATATGGAAAGGAAAAGAAAGACTTGCATTTATATAGCGCCTTTCACAACCACTGGACGTCTCAAAGCACTTTACAGCCAACAAAGTATGAAAATATGGAAAGCAGAATTTTTTTTTTCTAAGCCTACAACTAAAATGTAACTTCAAATTTGGATACAAAATAAGTCAACTTTCTTCTGAAGGCAACAGATCGAATCAGACTGGCCTCGAGGTCCTGACCAGACAAAAACTAACAATTGCTTCTAGGGCTAAAGTGACATTGCCATCAGTCTTGTGTGTGTGAAAATCTTTACTTGAGAGAATGGAAAACATGAATTAGGAGGCATTCTGAGCACAGAAATACGACATTTAACAGGCGGGTTGTGGTTGTGGTAAATCTGCAGCTAGGGTTTCGGTGGTGGGGGGGGGGTGGGGGGGAGGAAATCGGCAAAAACAAGAGAGTCTGGATATTAAATGTAACCCTGCAGAACATTACTAATCGTGTGGTTTTCCTGTAAATTGAACTCATTGCCCAATATGTAGGTTTTATTGTGGGTTCCTGTATTTGTTCCTATGTTCACCAATCAGAGAACCATGGCTGAGTTATGATTATGGTGAGTGCCATCATGGTACGATTCTCCTTAATGTGACCAGTTTTAATTTTTATTCTGGGCGTCACTGGCAAGGCCAGCAGTTATTACCCACCCCTAGTTCCCCTGAGAATCTTCAGAGTGGCAGTTAAGAGTCTTTGGTTTTTATTATTCGCTTATGGGATGTGGGCGTCGCTGGCAAGGCCAGCATTTATTGCCCATCCCTAATTGCCCCTTGAGAAGGTGGTGGTGAGCCGCCTTCTTGAACCGCTGCAGTCCGTGTGGTGAAGGTGCTCCCACAGTGCTGTTAGGGAGGGAGTTCCAGGATTTTGACCCAGCGACGATGAAAGATCGGCGATATACTTCCAAGTCAGGATGGTGTGTGACTTGGAGGGGAACTTGGAGGTGGTGGTGTTCCCATGCGCCTGCTGCCCTTGTCATTCTAGGTGGAAGAGGTCGCGGGTTTGGGAGGTGCTGCCGAAGAAGCCTTGGCGAGTTGCTGCAGTGCATCTTGTAGATGGTACACACTGCAGCCACGGTACGCCGGTGGTGGAGGGAGTAAATGTTTAAGGTGGTGGATGGGGTGCTGATCAAACGGGCTGCTTTATCCTGGATGGTGGCGAGCTTCTTGAGTGTTGTTGAGCTGCACTCATCCAGGCAAGTGGAGAGTATTCCATCACACTCCTTACTTGTGCCTTGTAGATGGTGGAAAGGCTTTGGGGAGTCAGGAGGTGAGACACTCACCGCAGAATACCCAGCCTCAGACCTGCTCTTGTTGCCACAGTCAACTGCAGGTGCAGGTTTCCTTCCCTAAAGGACATTAGTTGGGTTTATTACAACAATCCGACAGCTTTGTGCTCACTTTTTATTTCCAATTTTTTCCCCGCCAACTGTCCTGGTGGGATTCCCTGGCCTCTGGATTACTAGTCAAGTAACATAACCACTACAAATGTTCTCTGTAAGATGAGCGGCCGCGCGGCACTCCAGGGATCCTGCGCAGCCGGCTTTTCTATGCAAAAACCGCACGTGCATGGTATTTTGAATGGGCCACGCAGCCCCTTAAAGGGGCCGTGCGGCGCCAAAGAAAATTACAGAGAACATTGACCACTACACTACCTAACCCTACACTTGAACTACGTGAGCCTGCACTAGATGTAAAACCAACACCACCCCCAATTTTGATTTCAACAATTACACATACATGTACCACAACTGGGTGTGAAACCAAGCCACGCGATGGACAAGAGTCAGGCTTCACTTAAGCAGCAACGTGGGTGGAAAATGTGCAATTCTATCCTGTCCGGTCACAGATTTAGGCTTTTGCGTTAATCATAGAATGGTTAAAGCACAGAAGGAGGCCATTCGGCCCGTCCCGGCTCTCTGCAAGAGCACTTCAGCTAGTCCCTTTTCCCCGTAGCCCTGCAAAATTTATCCAATTCCCTTTTGAAAGCCACGATTGAATCTGCCTCCACCACCCTTTCAGGCAGTGCATTCCAGATCCTAACCACTCGCTGCGTAAATCTTGCAGTCCGGGGTGGGGTGAAAGCCAAACATGAACTTGATGAACGGATTCACCTTACAAAAAGACCAATTTGCATTTATATAGCGCCTTTCAGGTAGTAAAACATGCTTCACAGGCACGTAATAAGACAAAAAAAATTGACTCCGAGCCAAAGGAGGAAATATTAGGAGGTAACCAAGAGCTTGGTCAAAGAGGTAGGTTTTAAAGAGCATCTTAAAGGAAGAGAGAGTTGTAAAGAGGTTTGGGGAGGGAATTCCAGAACTTAAGGCCGAGGCAGCTGAAGGCACGGCCGCCAATGGTGAAGCGATTATAATCAAGGATGTTCAAGAGGCCAGAATTGGAGGAGCGCAGAGATCTTGGAGGGTTGTAGGGCTGGAGGAGGTTAAAGAGATTGGGAGGGGCGAGGCCACGGAGGGATTTGAACACAAGGATGAGAATTTTAAATCTGAGGCTTTGTTGGACCAGGAGCCAATGTAGATTAGCGAGCACAGGGGGCGATGGGTGAACAGGACTTTGTGCGAGTTAGGACACGGACAGCAGAGTTATATTCCTTACCTTAGTTTTAGATCTTACTTAGTTTTCTAGGGATTTGTTTGGAATGTAAGTTACGCCGTGCATGTAGTTAGTGGATCAGAGCCAGTAAAATAGTTGGGACGTTGCAATTCACCTCGGTGCCACTGGTCTTGGAAGAGGGGGATACAAAACTCAGTGGGGACCCCGAGTGCTGTAACAGCCGCTGGAAAGTGCGCATGCAACATCAAGCAGAGGCAAGATCGGGCTCAGCAGTTATTATATAGAATTACACAGAATATATAGCACAGAAACAGGCCATTCAGCCCAACTATTCTAAACCGGTGTTTATGCTCCACACGAGGTTCCTCCCACCCTGCTTCATCTAACCCTTCCTGCATATCCATCTATTCCTTTCTCCCTCATGTACTTACCTCATATTCCCCTTGAATGCATCTGTGTTCTTTGTCTAAACTACTCCTTGTGGTAGCGAGCAGTGTTCCCTACTGCTCCAGACAACTCGCACAGCCGGCATTTCAATGTAAAAACCGCGCATGCGCAGTATTTTGAATAGCCCACACAGCCCCTTAAAGGGGTCACGCAGGGCCAAAACAAATTACAGCAACATAGGTAGCGAGTTCCACATTCTCACCACTCTCTGAATAAAGAAGTTTCTCCTGAATTCCCTATTGGATTTATTAGTGACTATCTTATATTTATGGCCCCTAGTTCTGGTCTCCCCCACAAGTGGAAACATCTTCTCTACGTCTACCCGATCGCAACCCCTTCATAATTTGAATGACCTCTGTCAGGTCACCCCTCAGCCTTCTCTTTTCTAGAGAAAAGAGCCCCAGCCTGTTCATGCTAGCCACTGTCTAATAGCCTGCTGGCACTCACTATCTGGGCTCACTAATGAAGAAACAGCCACTTGGGTGCAGTACTGGAGGGCAGACGCCAGCTTTAGTGTGCACCTGTAAGGGGGAGAAAGTTTCAGGAACCAATTCTTACCTCTTCCTCCTGATCTTTCATCATTTTGTTTTCAGTTGAAGAATCGGGGACCATCTGTCAGGGCACAGACTCACAAATTAAACAGAGGATTTTTACATCGACGCTGCAAGTTCTTGGTGTGCTTTATGATTTTAGAATGATGAATCACTCTTATTGAAACACAATTAAAATAAGCTCAACTGAAAGAAACCTCTTACTGAAACCACCTTTGTAAATCTCCCATAAGAACATAAGAAATAGGAGCAAGAGTAGGCCATTCGGCCCTTCAAGCCTGCTCCGCCATTCAATGAGATCATGGCTGATCTTCTGCCTCAACTCCATTCACCGGCCCTATCGCCATATCCCTTGATGCCCTTACTAGTCAGAAATCTATTGACTTCTGTTCTGAATATACCCAATGACTGAGCCTCCACAGCCCTCTGGGGTAGAGAATTCCAAAGATTCAACGCCCTCTGTGTGAAGACATTTCTTCTCATCTCAGTCCTGAATGGCCTACCCTTTATCTTGAGGCTGTGGCCCCTGGTTCTAGACACCCCAGCCAAGGGAAACATTCTCCCAGCATCCATCCTATCAAGCCCTGTAATAACTTTGTATGCTTCAATGAGATCCCCTCTCATTCTTCTGAATTCAAGAGAATACAGGCCTAGTTTACTCAATCTCTTCTCATACGACAGTCCCGCCATCCCAGGAATCAATCTCGTGAACCTTCGTTGGACTCCCTCTATGGCAAATATATCCTTCCTTAGGTAAGGAGACCAAAATTGTACACAGTACTCCAGGTGTGGTCTCACCAAGGCCCTATATAATTGGAGTAAGACTTCTTTACTCCTGTACTCAAATCCTCTTGTAATGAAGGCCAGCATACCATTTGCCTTCCTAATGGCTTGCTGCACATGCACATTCACTTTCAGTGACTCATGTACAAGGACACCCAGGTCCCTTTGAGCATCTGCATTCCCCAATCTTTCACCATTTAGGAAATACTCTGCCTTTCTGTTTTTTTTACCAAAGTGGATAACTTCACATTTATCCACATTATATTCCATCTGCCATGCTCCCGACCACTCACTGAGCCTGTCGAGATCCCCTTGAAGCCTCTTCACATCCTCTTCGCAACTGACACTGCCACCTAGCTTTGTATCATCAGCAAATTTGGAAATGTTACATTTAGTCCCCTCATCCAAATCATTGATATAGATTGTGAATAGCTGGGGCCCAAGCACCGATCCTTGCAGTACCCCACTAGTCACAGCCTGCCACCCTGAAAATAGACCCGTTTATCCCTACTCTTTGTTTTCTGTCTGTTAACCAATTCTCAATCCATGCTAGTATATTACCCCCAATTCCATGTGCCCTAATTTTGTTCACCAACTTCTTGTGTGAGACCTTATCGAAGGCCTTCTGAAAATCCAGATACACCACATCTACCGGTTCCCCTTTGTCTACTCCACTAGTTACATCCTCAAAGAACTCCAATAGGTTTGTCAAACAGGATTTCCCTTTCATAAATCCATGTTGACTCTGCCCAATCTTACTATTAGTTTCTAAGTGCCCAGTTATTGCATCCTTTATAATAGATTCCAGCATTTTCCCAGCCCATCTGCAACAGAAGCTCCATCACAGTCAACAGAGTAGGACAGAGCTCAGCAATGAATCTCATAAGCATACAAAAGCAAAACACTGCGGATGCTGAAAATATGAAATATAAACAGAAAATGCTGGAAATACTCAGCAGGTTAGACAGCATCTGTGGGGGGAGAAACAGAGTTAACATTTCAGGTCGATGACCTTTCATCGGAAGAGTTCTTTTGGTGGATTAGGGTCTGAGCTTAGTTAGCCGGTCTCAGCACAGACAGCAGTTGAGCAGCCACGATTAGTTTCAACTCCCCTGGGCGAAGGAGAGGGGGGCTGGGGATTCAGACAGGGTTTCTGATCCCTATCTTTTGACTCGTGCGGGAAAGGGTGCCTACGTGTGAAGTGTTGAGAACCAGACTGGGCAGGGTTGTGATGTGCCCACCACCCCCAGCCCATGCGTGGCAAATGCCCTGCTGAGATTCACTGCCTAGGCTGGCACGTGAAGAATGCCCGAGTAGGATGAGGCACTCATGAGCTGCCGAGCCCATGGAACCTGTACTGCAGAGTCTGCACCTTCAGAAAAGGAAGAGGAGAGAAGCAGGACGATTTTGAAGGCCTTCTTCAGTTTGTAGGAACAGGAGGAGGCCATTCAGCCCGTCGAGCCTGATCCGCCATTCAATTAGATCATAGTTGATTCGCATCTCAACTCCATTTACCCTCCTTTGCTCCATATCCTTTGATAACATTACCTGACAAAAATCTATCAAACTCAGTCTTGAAAGCTCCAATTGACCCCCAGCATCCACAGCCTTTAAGAGAGTTCCAGATTTCTACTACCCTTTGTGTGGAAAAAGTGCTTCTTGATTTCGCTCCTGAACGGCCTAGCTTAATTATAAGATGATGTCCCCTTGTTCTTGATTCGCCACCAGAGGAAACAGTTTTTAACATTTTAAACACCTCGATCTGATCACCCCTCGATCTTCTATACTCAAGCGAATACAAACCGGGTTTATGCAACCCGCCCTCATAATTTAACCCTCTAAGCCCCGGTATCATTCTGGTGAAAACCATGCTGACAAACGTTCCCGTTAAGCTGCGTGGTCTGGAGGTCCCGCACAGGCCGCTCACCGGCTTTTACATGGGAGAAACCGCGCATACGCAAAAATTTGAATGGGCCACGCAGCCAGTTAAAGGAGCCGTGCAGCAAGAAAAAATTACAGGGAACACTGGTGCTGACTGCACAAAACCTGCAAAAATAATGTTCAGCACAGTCACGAAAACAAGTACAAATGTGGAAAAGAAACCAGGAGAATATTTTTCATTCTCGACATTTCTTCGACTAAACTAATGATAATCCTACTTTTTAATAATGCCATTGAGTAACTGTGACTAAGACGGATAAGCAGCCATTATATCTCACCTGCAGGCCTCCAATGTTCAGCCAACTATCAGCTTTGCAGCTGGTATTCCAGTCACCGGGTTGCTGCTCCGAGTCGCGGCAGCCGAGCTCTCACCTCGCTTCCTCATCTGAGTGACAGTGACAGGCAGCAGCAAGTCGAAACCCCTGTTCACAAACAGCGCAAAGTTCAGCTCTGCTCACTCCTAACTTGTTATTTCACAATCCAGAGTCTGGGTGTGGGAGTGGAGGCAATGTGCAACTTACTGATAAAACGTGAGCCTGCCTCCCATATCTCAGATGGCAAAGACACGCCATTCTCAGAACTGATCCCCGGCCCATTGGATTATCCCACCCGGGCAACTGGAAACAATCGGTCTCAGCACTACTGAGTTGGGGCAAAATGCTGGTTGGGGGGGGGGGGGGGGGGGGGGGGAAGAGAGGGGTGGGGGCAAGATATACGGGGTCATTGCTTCCTAATCATTATCCAATGACCGTTTGGTATAATTGGGAGAAGACTCCAAAGAGAGCTGTCACTATTCACTGCGCAATGGCAATAAGACAATCCAGACATAGTGCAGACACCAAGCTACAGCGACAGAGACCGAGACATGGTGAGCACTGCACAGCGACACAGAGACCGAGACACGGTGAGCACTGCACAGCGACACAGGGACCGAGACACGGTGAGCACTGCACAGCGACACAGGGACCGAGACACGGTGAGCACTGCACAGCGACACAGGGACCGAGACACGGTGAGCACTGCACAGCGACACAGAGACCGAGACACGGTGAGCACTGCACAGCAACACAGAGACCGAGACACGGTGAGCACTGCACAGCGACACAGGGACCGAGACACGGTGAGCACTGCACAGCGACACAGGGACCGAGACACGGTGAGCACTGCACAGCGACACAGGGACCGAGACACGGTGAGCACTGCACAGCGACACAGAGACCGAGACACGGTGAGCACTGCACAGCAACACAGAGACCGAGACACGGTGAGCACTGCACAGCGACACAGGGACCGAGACACGGTGAGCACTGCACAGCGACACAGGGACCGAGACACGGTGAGCACTGCACAGCGACACAGGGACCGAGACACGGTGAGCACTGCACAGCGACACAGAGGCATAAGAAATAGGAGCAGGAGTAGGCCATTTGGCCCTTCGAGTCTGCTCCGCCATTCAATAAGATCAGGGCTGATCTTCTACCTCATCTCCACTTTTGCACCCGATCCCCATATCCCTTGATTCCCTTAATACTCAAAAATCTATCGATCTCTGTCTTGAATATACTCGTCATGATGTGGAGATGCCGGCGTTGGACTGGGGTGGACAAAAATGAGAAGTCGCACAACACCAGGTTATAGTCCAACAGATTTATTTAATTTTACAAGCTTTCGAAGCAGTTTGCTCCTTCGTCAGGTAAGTTAGCAGTGAGAGAATCTCCCAGAATTCACAATTTAAACACAGACAAAATCTATTCACATTTTTCCCTACAACAAAGAGCACAGCCAAGACAATGAGATGTGTCCCAGGGGGTCCAACGTGAATATACTCAACAACTGAGCCTCCACAGCCCTCTGGGGTAGAGAATTCCAAAGATTCACCATCCTCTGAGTGAAGAAATTTCTCCTCAACTCAGTCCTAAATGGCCAACCCCTTATTCTGAGACAGTGACCCTTAGTTCTAGACTCCCCAGCCAGGGGAAACATCCATCCTGCATCTACCCTGTCAAGCCCTGTAAGAATTTTGTATGTTTCAATGAGATCACCTCTCATTCTTCTAAACTCTAGAGAATATAGGCCTAGTCTACTCAATCTATCCTCATAGGACAATCCCCCCATCCCAGGAACCAGTCTGGTGAGCCTTCGTTGCACTCCCTCTATGGCAAGTATATCCTTCCTTAGATAAAGAGACCAAAACTGTACACAATACTCCAGGTGTGGTCTCACCAGGGCCCTATATAATTGTAGTAAGACATCTTTACTCTTATACTCAAATCCTCTTGTAATAAAGGCCAACAAACCATTTGCTTTCCTAATTGCTTGCTGTACCTGCATGTTAACTTTCAATGATTCGTGTACAAGGACACCCAGGTCCCTCTAAACACCAACATTTCCCAATCTCACACCATTTAAAAAATACTCTGCTTTTCTATTTTTCCTACCAAAGTGGATAACTTCACATTTCTCCACATTATATTCCATTTGCCATGTTCTTGCCCACTCACTTAGCTTGTCTATATCCCCTTGAAGCCTCCTTGCATCCTCCTCACAACTGACATTCCCACCTAGCTTTGTATCATCAGCAAACTTGGATATATTACAATTGGTCCACTCATCCAAATCATTGATGTAGATTGTGAATAGCTGAGACCCAAGCACTGATCCTTGCGGTACCACACTAGTTACAGCATGCCAACCCGAAAATGACCCGTTTATTCCTACTCTCTGTTTTCTGTCCGTTAACCAATCCTCAATCCATGCTAGTATATTACCCCAATCCCATGAGCCCTAATTTTGTTTAATAACCTCTTGTGTGGCACCTTATCGAATGCCTTCTGAAAATCCAAATACACCACATCCACTGGTTCCCCCTTATCTATTCTGCTAGTTACAACCTCAAAAAATTCAGATTCATCAAACACAATTTCCCTTTCATAAATCCGTGTTGACTCTGCCCAATCCTATTACTGTTTTCTAAGTGCCCTGTTACCACGTCCTTAATAATAGATTTTAGCATTTTCCCTACTACTGATGTCAGGCTAACTGGTCTGTAGTTCTCCGTTTTCTCTCTCCCTCCTTTCCGAGACATGGTGAGCACTGCACAGCGACACAGACATAAAGAAAGACGTGCATTTATATCGTGCCTTTCAGGATGTCCCAAAGCACGGCTTTTTCCAATTGAAAAGCTGGCTCCCTGGCTGCGTGGGACCCCTGGAGCGCAGCTTAAAGGGAACATTTCTGATAAATATTGGCCAAGACACCAGGGAGAACTCCCCTGCTCTTCTTCCAAATAGTGTCATGGGATCTTTTATGTCCACCTGAGAGGGCAGGCAGTACTGCACTGGGAGTTCCAGCCCAGATTTTCTGCCGAACACACAACCTTCTGACTCAGAGGCGAGAGTGCTAGCAACTGGGCCAAAGCTGACAGTACACGGTGAGCACTGCACAGCAACAATGGGAGTGGCAGATACATAATGGCCACTCCACAGGGATAAGGAGAGACACAACTACCCAGTTTTTCCACTAAGAGTGTGGAGAATGGCTTGAGAAAATTCAGAGAGGAGGAGAGAGGAAGTGAATACCGTCCTGATTTTTATTCTTTCACTGCTTTAGATCAGATTTTAATTGGTGAATTTAACAGTTCTTTTTTAAATTGAAAAACCGTGGTGAAGGGCCAAGATCTGCAGGACATCAGCAAGGTTGAAACAAGTAGGAGAGGAGACGAGGCAAATCACGAAGTAGTAATTAGTGACACCAAGCTTGCGGGTTTAAAAGCCTGTAGTTTGTTGGAGGAAGTATAGTCTAAGGGAGGGTCACAGTTCTCAGGATATGAGTTGGCAGAATTCCATGTTTACAATTATACTGCCAATTACAGCAGCCCATCCCTTTAAACAGTGAGCCTGTTACATCATTGGTAGAAATCAGAGAGAAGGAGGCATCGCACTGATAGCACCAGGAGGCTGGTTTAGACAGCTGACACGACAAGATTACCAAAGACCCAGGTTCGATGCCCAGTCTGTCCGGGGTTAGCTGATTTCGGGAGGGGCAGCAGTGGGAGTGCAGCACCCCCTAGGGCTAAGTAAAAGAAAAAAAATCATCCACAGTTCCCGATGGCTATCCAGAGGCCTCTGCTGCAAGGTACTCATCTGTGGAACTTGGTTCAGCTGCAATGCCCCCCCACATAGTCGAATAGCCTGTCGACACGTACCGTCATGGCTCTCTCATGAGTAATGGCCACTTGGACAAGGGAGCAGAAAGTGACTGGAGTCTAGGTAACTGTGCCCCAGCAAAGAGTGAAATCTTTCACGAGAGGGGGGAAAAAAAAAGTAAAAAATCAGCTGTGGGGACTGAACGGTTAAGCTTAGCCTTTCACCTTTCACCTCTGGGACTTGAGTTCAAATAAAATCTCCTCTATTGGCTGGCTTAAGAATCAAATGGTCAATCTCAACCCAGTGACCAGTAAACAGTGCAAAACTGGCTTCTAATTTGGTGCTAATAAGAACATAAGAAATAGGAGCAGGAGTAAGACATTCGGCCCTTCGAGCCTGCTCCGCCATTCAATGAGATCATGGCTGATCTTCGACCTCAACTCCACTTTCCCGCCCGATCCCCATATCCCTCAGTGTCCAAAAATCTATCAATCTCAGTCTTGAATATACTCAATGGCTAAGCATACACAGCCCGCTGGGGAGAGAATTCCAAAGATTCACAACCCTCTGAGTGAAGAAATTTCTCCTCATCTCAGTCCGAAATGGTCGACCCCTTATCCTGAGACTGCGACCCCTAGTTCTAGACTCGCCAGCCAGGGGAAGCAGCCCCTCAGCATCTACCCTGCCAAGCCCTCTAAGAATTTTATGTTTCAATGAGATACTAATTGGCATCTCACTCAGAGAGACCACAGGGTGACATATTTGGGCAGTAGAAAAATGTAACACTGGTGCAGGAAGGGTGCTGCTCTCAGGACTGAGGTTAATCCCGTAGCTGAGACAGCATATAGCTTTATTCTGTATCTAATCTCTCCTACACCTACACTGGGAGTGATTGATGCTGACACTTGCCAGCACCAACACCCATCACTTTGGTTCAAGCCCCACTCCAGGACTCCATTCTGACAGTACAGTGCAACAGGACTGAGAGAGTGCTGCAAAGGTGAAGATGAAATCATTTGGATGAGATGTTAAAACAAAGGGCCTGTTTGCCTGTTCAGGTGGATGTAAAAGAACCATGGAAACCTTTTCCAAAGACGACAATGAAGTTCCTTGGGTGTCCGAGCCAAAATTTCCTCCCTCAACCAACATCGCCAAAACAGATTCATCTCACTGCTGTTCATGGGACCTTGCTGTGAACAAACAAACTGCCACACTCCTGATAAAAACAGTGACTGCACTTCAAAACTAATGCATTGACTGTGAAGCGCCCGAGGATGTGAAAGGCACTGTATAAACGCAAGTACTTTTTCTTTTCGGCAATCAGGAGTGTATGTGAAAGAACAAACTGGTATTTCGGAACAGGAGGCGGCCATACAGCCCCCTCAACCATGTTCCGCCATTCAATGAGATCATGGCTGATCCGTATCCTAACTCCATTTACCCACCTTGCCTTCATATCCCTTAATACCCTTGGCTAGCAAAAAATCTATCAATCTCAGAGTTAATATTATTAATTGAACTAGCATTTATATAACAACTTTAATGTAGAAAGACATCCCAAGGAATAGAAAGAGGAATAGAAAGCAGACACTGAGCATAATTGGTGGAGTTAGGAAAGGTGATCACAGGCATGGCCGAATCGGTAGGTTTTGAGGAGGTGTTTAAAGGCAGAGAAGACGTAAGATAGAAAGGTTTTGGGAGGGAGTTCCAGAAAGTACGACTAAGGCGGCTGATAGCTCTGCCACCCATGGTGGAATAGGGAGTGAGGGGGATTGTGGGATGCACAGGAGGGCAGAGTTGGAAGGATAAAGTGCATAAAGCTTAAATATGTTTGAGTCGGAAGGTTGTAGATTCCAGTCCCACTCATCTAGGCTGACGCTTCTGTGCAGTACTGAGGGAGCACTGCACTGTCGGAGGTGCCGTCTTTCAGATGAGACATTAAACCGATGCCCCGTCTGCTCTCTCAGGTGGACATAAATAATTCAATTACACTATTTTGAAGAAGAGCAGGGGAGTTCTCCCCAGCGCCTGGCCAATATTTATCCCTCAACCAACATCATTAAAACAGATTATCTGCTCATTATCGCATTGTTGTTTGTGGGAGCTTGCTGTGAACAGATTGGCTGCCGCGTTTCCTACATTACAACAGTGACTACACTTCAAAAGTACTTCATTGGCTGTAAAGCATTTGGGGCGCCCTAACGATACGAAAGGCGCGATATTAATGCAAGTTCTTTCTTTTCATCCTGTAACACTTTTTCTGTCACACTTTGTTGATTTGACAGAGCAGAATTTGACGTATTCAGTCACTGTAAATCAGCGGTCCTGATAATACATTATGCATTTAACGGCAGTGACACCCTTGGTGTTATAAAACAGCGGATTCTCCTGCTCAAAGCGAGATCTATTTTAGGTTGGCAAGTGAGGATGACATCGGTTTACGTCAGATGTCACCAATCATCAAGCACTCTCTTTTCGGGAGGGTTGTCATTCATAAAGAGTATGGTTGACTCAGCTAAAAGTGAAACCATTTGCAGGTTACACACCTGCCACTTGCCAGGTCAGATCCACGATGCAATGAATCTGTGGCAGTGCCCATTGGGTGCGATAGGGGCTCATCTTGAGCAAAGCCACGAGGAGGGGTCCACCAGTGCCATTGCTGAACAATTAAAAAGTTATTAAAAATTGATCACAAATTCCTAGTCCGAGTCCCCACTTTAATTGGATTGACTCCCTCTGATTAACAACTCTATTAACAATTGTCAGGGAAGCATAGAATCCCATTCCCTGGAGGAGCACGCAGTATCCACTGTAACGCTCGAGACTTTACACCACCGGTGGGCACTGCAGAGCATATTGGAGACGGGTGACAGCAATATTATTATTTAATTTTATAAGTTTCCTTCTTTTACGATTTCTATTAGTTGTGCCCCTGTAAAAAGGGGGCACTTTTGTTAGGTTTTTCTTGTTCTGTTTAATGACACTGGGGCAAATCCAGTGTCTCCTTATGGGTTTTATTTGAAAAGGCCCATTCCCTAGAGCTGACCAGACCACACAATCTGCTGAGTCTATGTTTATACAGAGCGCGAGAGGTTGCATGCCTCCTCTTCCACTATTTGAAGGGGCTGCCCCTCAATTTCTGGCTGTACTTCAGTCCCCACGCTCCTGATCTTTGGCCACCAGGTGTGGATGGGAGGGGGTGCGGGCAAGTCGGAGGACCTCCTCGTGGGGTCTGCTCCTGGACCCTGGCCAAGGAGGCCATCAAAGGGTCCAGGCTGGGCACAGCTGGTGGGGGCTGTTCACCCCAGCTGCCTTGCCTCTCTTCCACGGCTACGTTCCACGCCCGGGTATCCCTGGAGCAGGAGCACGCAGTGTCTGCTGGTACGCCTGAGGCTTTCCGCGACCGGTGGGCACCGGAGGGCATAGTGTAGACAGGAAGCAAAATTATAATTTGCTAAGTTTTTATGTTAGTTTTATTATAACTTAGAAACTTATAGATTGTGCCCCTTTAAAAAGGGGGCACTTACAACAACAACTTGCATTTATATAGCACCTTTAAGATAGTAAAATGTCCCAAGGCACTTCACAGGAGTGATTATCAGACAATATTTGACACTGAGCCACATTAAGAGATATTAGGACAAGTGGAGGTAGGTTTTAAGGGGCGCCTTAGAGGAGAGAGAGGTAGAGAGGTTTAGGAAGGAAATTCCAGAGCTTGGGGCGTTGGCAGCTGAAGGCACAGCCACCAATGGTTGAGCGATTAAAATCGGGGATGCTCAAAAGGCCAGAATTGGAGGTGTACAGAGATCTCAGGGGGTTGCAGGGCTGGAGGAGGGTACAGAGATAGGGAGGGGCAAGGCCATGGAGGGATTTGAAAACAAGAATGCGAAGTTTAGAATCGAGGCATTGCTGGACTGGGAGCCAATGTAGGTCAGTGAGCACAGGGGTGATGGGTAAACGGGGCTTGGTGCGAGTTAGGGCAGGGGCAGCAGGAGTTTTAGATGAGCGGATGGTTATGGAGGGTGGGAGGTGGGAGGGCGGCCAGGAGAGCATTGGAATAGTCACTGATTTAAGTGATGATTTACTCATCCTAATTGACAGCCCAAAACCAGCAGAATCCTGTGTCAGTCTTGGCACAGTGGGCAGCACTCTCAACTCTGAGCCCACTCCAGAGACTTGAGCACAAAAATCTAGGATGACACTCCAGTGCAGTACTGAGGGAGCGCTGCACTGTCAGAGGGACAGTACTGAGGTAGCGCCGCACTGTCGGAGGGTCAGTACTGAGGGAGCGCCGCACTGTCAGAGGGGCAGTACTGAGGGAGCGCCGCACTGTCGGAGGGGCAGTACTGAGGGAGCGCCGCACTGTCGGAGGGGCAGTACTGAGGGAGCGCCGCGCTGTCGGAGGGCGGTACTGAGGGAGCGCCGCACTGTCGGAAGGGGCGGTACTGAGGGAGCGCCGCACTGTCGGAGGGGCAGTGCTGAGGGAGCGCCGCACTGTCGGAGGGCAGTACTGAGGGGAGTGCCGCACTGAGGGAGCGCCGCACTGTCGGAGGGCAGTACTGAGGGGCAGTACTGAGGGAGTGCCGCACTGTCGGAGGGGCAGTACTGAGGGAGCGCCGCACTGTCGGAGGGGCAGTACTGAGGGAGCGCCGCACTGTCGGAGGGGCAGTACTGAGGGAGCGCGCACTGAGGGAGCGCCGCACTGTCGGAGGGGCAGTACTGAGGGAGCGCCGCACTGTCGGAGGGGCAGTACTGAGGGAGCGCCGCACTGTCGGAGGGGCAGTACTGAGGGAGCGCCGCACTGTCGGAGGGGCAGTACTGAGGGAGCGCCGCACTGTCGGAGGGGCAGTACTGAGGGAGCGCCGCACTGTCGGAGGGGCAGGTACTGAGGGAGCGCCGCACTGTCGGAGGGGCAGTACTGAGGGAGTGCCGCACTGTCGGAGGGGCAGTACTGAGGGAGCGCCGCACTGTCGGAGGGGCAGTACTGAGGGAGCGCTGCACTGTCGGAGGGGCAGTACTGAGGGAGCGCTGCACTGTCGGAGGGGCAGTACTGAGGGAGCGCCTGCACTGTCGGAAAGTACCTAATTGCGTGTGAAGCGCTTTGCAACATCCTGAGGTTGTGAAAGACGCTGTATAAACTTAAGTCTTACTTTTCAGACAGTCATTCCATTTAAACAGGGCCACAAATTTCTGTATAAATGATGAGGTTTTAAAAAATAAAGCATAGGCGGCAGCAAAATCCTCAGTTAAAGCCGGAGCTGAGGTGCGGCGGTTAAATATTAGCCGAATTTTTTTTTAATTTGCGGCGGCGGGTCCATTAAAATCGCCTCGAATTTTATTTTTACCTCAGGACAAATCTCTCGCTCGCTCAGCCTCCACTTCCGGTGTGCAGCGGCTGTAAACCTTCCCCCCGGCGCCTTCCGGTTCGGTCTGCCGCCCCTTAACCCCCCCCTCCCGGGGAGGAGTCCGGGTACTCACCCATTCCCCGCAGCTTGGTTCCGACTCTCCGGCGGCGGCGGCCACCATCTTCAGCGGCAACATGGGTAAAGCAATCATTTCCCAATTCTTTTATTATCAATTATTTTTCTTTTCTCTCTGTTCTGCGGCGGGGGGAATTCTGTCTTGTTTTAGTTCTTTGTGGAGGTGGGTGGGTGAAGGAAAGGAGAGCGGGTGAGGGGGGCGCGGTGGCCCGGAGGCGGCCTCGGGGCTTCATTGTGCGGTCGGGGTTTTGCCGCCGCCTAGGCCGCACCGAACCGCCGCTAGAAACGCTCTATTTCCCCCCCCCGCGCTTCCTCCTTTTTTTTGTTTGCTTCGCCCGGCCGCAATTACCGCCGCTCTCATTTAATCTTTATCATTCTGTTTTCAAAGCGTCGTGTTTTTCTATCTCTCTTTCTTCTCGGACGCGCTTTGATTGCCGCGCATGCGCGTTTTCACCAATGCAAAGAATGCACCGAATGCTTGGCGTTGACACACTTTATGCAACCGAGTTTTCCATGCATTTTAACCCCCCGTGCTTTTGCATTTTGTTGTTGTTCTGCGAGGCGGTTTTTTTTTTCCTATTTCTTTTTTTTTAAACAGCCGATTGTGGCGCGAGGCGCCGCTGCGCATGCGCGGGATCCTTCAGCCGCAAACATGTTCTCCAGATTCTGAACTTTTTGAAGTTTCGGCCCGGTGGCCCCAGGGGCGGCTTTGGAAGCTGAATCTGACTGAACGTCGGGGTTTTGGGGGGATTTTTAGGGTTTTTTTTGAGGGGCGGGGGGCCCACACAAACCGGGCCCGCGGGGCATCATGGGTGCCGAGGTCCAGCGGCGGGAACTACAATTCCCGGCATGCTCGGCGGGACCGCCGCCTACATCTTGGTTTTCTCAGGGAACGCTGGCACCTCCTGCTCTCAGAGACACGGGTTCAAATCCCACCATTGGCAGCTTGGTTGAATTTAAATTCGGTTAATTCACGTTTAAAATCTGGAATAAAAATGCTCGTGAAGAAAGAAAGACCAGCAGCGCCTTTCACGACCACCGGACCTCCCAAAGTGGCCTCACAGCCAGTGATGTACTTTTTTTTTTGAAGTGCAGTCACTATTGTAATGCTGGAAACGTGGCAGCCAATTTGTGCACAGCAAGCTCCCACAAACAGCAATGTGATAATGCCATGGAATCGTTCACGTCCACCTCTGGAGGGCAGACAGGGCCTCGGTTTAGCTTCTCGTCCGAAAGACGGCACCTCCGACAGTGCAGCACTCCCTCAGTGTTGGTCTAGATTTTTGTGCTCAAGTCCCTGGAGTGGACTTGAACCCCCAACCTACGAGTCAGAGGTGAGAGTGCTACCCACTGAGCCACAGCTGACACTTAATATCAGTGATGGTGACTGTGAAACTGTCGTAAAAACCCATCTGGTTCACTAATGTCCCTTTAGGGAAGGAAATTTGCTGTCCATACCCGGTCTGGCCTATATGTGACTCCAGACCCACAGCAATGTGGTTGACTCTTAACTGCCCTCTGAAATGGCCTAGCAAGACACTCAGTTGTATTCAAGAAGGTGGCTCACCACCACCTTCTTGAAGGCAATTAGGGATGGTGACATCCACATCCCCTGAATGAATATTTTTTTTTTAAACTCGCTCACCCTGGCGGGTTGTGAAGAAGCCTTTCATTTGTTTAGAGATTTTGCATAACAAAATTTTATATTTAAAAAAAGACAAAATAAGCACGGGATTAAAAGACGGTTTAATATGCATTATTACCGTCGGTTGCTTTTTTTAAAGCATTTTAAACATTGACTTTTTTTTTAAAGTTGCAAACACCACCTGCAGGTTAACAGGGACTTGTTAACGAGAAAATCCAGTTTACTAAACCCTGCTCCATTTAAGGTGTCAGCTGTGGATCAGTGGGTAGCACTGTCGCCTCAGTCAGAAGGTTGTGGATTGAAGTCCCACTCCAGAGACCTGAGCACAAAACTCTACGCTGACACACCCAGTGCAGTACTGAGGGAGTGCGGCACTGTCAGCGGTGCTGTCTTTCGGATGAGACGTTAAATCGAAGCCCCTGTCAGGTGGACGTAAAAGATTCTATGGCACTATTTCGAAGAAGAGCAGGGGAGTTCTCCCCGGTGTCCTGAGGCCAATATTTATCCCTCAACCAACAACGCTAAAACAGATACAAAAGCGAAATACTCCAGATGCTGGAAATCTGAAATAAAAACAGAAAATACTGGAAATACTCAGCGGCATCTCAGGCAGCACCTGTGGAGAGAGAAACCGAGTTAAAGTTTCAGGTCGATGAAAGGTTAATCCACCTGAAACTTTAACTCAGTTTCTCTCTCCACAGATGCTGCCTGACCCGCTGACTGTTTCCAGCATTTTCTGTTTTTGTCATTAAAGCAGATTTATCTGGTCATTGTCCCATTGCTGTTTGCTGGGGTGACTTCCCCCAGCAATCGGTCAGCAGCATTCATTCAATAATTTACTGCACTGGGAATCGTGGGTTTTTAATACACATCCATCTGGCCCACAAAGCAGCGCATGCAAGGGAAGAGAGCTTCTCCCCAGGGTACACTGTCGTCACCCAGCTCATCGGTAGAGGTTTGGTAACAGGTTCTCTGCAACTGGTGTCAAAATATACAGCGGCTTTCACAACCTCAGGGCATTCCAAAGCACTTCACGGCCAATGAAGTACTATTGAAGTGTAGTCACTGTTGTAATGTAGGAAACGCGGCAGCCAAATTGTGCACAGCAAGCTCCCACAAACAGCAATGTGATAATGACCAGATAATCTGTTTTTAGTGATGTTGTTTGAGGGATAAATATTGGCCAGCACACCAGGGATAACTCCCCTGCTCTTCTTCCAAGTTGCTGTGGGATCTTTTACGTCCACTTGAGAGGGCAGACGGGACCTCGGTCTAACGTCTCATCCAAAAGATGTCGCCTCCGAGTGCAGCACTCCCTCAGTACTGCATTAAAGTGTCAGCCTAGATGATGGAACTTGAATCCATAACCTCCTGAGAATCAAAGCCTCTCGTGACCAATGTTCCTGTTAAGCTGCACGGCCGCACAGAGGTCTTGAGGTCCCATGCAGGCCGCTTGACGGCTTTATAATGGATAAACTGCGCATGCGCAGAAATTTAAATAAAAAGACTAGGCGAGCGTGGGATTTTATTGGTGAGGAATCTAGATGAAGAGCTGTGGGTCTCGGAGGTTGAAGTAAAGCTGCTCTTATACTGGTGCTGTTTTAATTCAGATACTGGGAGACCAGGTCTGTGAGCTGGTTTCCAAAGGTTATGTTAACACCTGGTTCCACACTGTAGCTGGGATAAGTGAGCCAGATTTAGTCGTTTAAATATTTGCTCATGGACACTGGCCTCCCAGACAAGTTATAATGGCGTCTGTATAAAAGCAGTTGGAACAAAGATTTTGTAAATCCACTGGTGTGTTCCGATAGGAGTCTGCAGGTTGGCTGAGGGGGGAATCTGGTCAACTTCACTCAAGTAGCTTCATCTTAAAATCCCACCGCCATTTATGAGAACTTTCTTTACTTGTGAAACAGTACTGAAGTTTGCAGGGCCCACCTCAGGGTGGGAGGATTGACTCCAGACCTGAACTCCTGCCCTGCTCTCCCACCCTGCGTCTCATCCCAGCAGCTGCAAGCTGTGCAGTTAAGCATTTTTTGTTGCACTTTAAATGAGTGTTCTGTGAATCTGTGATGCAGTGTAAATGCTCCACAGAATTGAGTCCTTGCATTTATATTCCCAAAATGTCTCTATTTTGGGAAACGGGCTGTAAAATCCTGAGCTAGCTGGGGCTGAGCTATATTGCAGGTTTGACAGGGGTGTGGGGGCAATCTTTCCTCTTGTATCTCCACGGCTGCTGGAGCTTCTCGCTGCCTCAGTCAGCATCTCCTTGTCCGCATCTCCGCTACTTTTTTTTACCAATTCCTTTTTTTTTGAAGAATCATCCGTCTCAGGCTACACTGACCTTCTTGGACCAGTTTTGAAAGAATAGTTCTAGCCAGGCGATTTGGTAATCAAACTGTTGACCGCCAGCGCTGGAACCCAGCGACGCTTGTGTGAATGTTCATGTTCCGCAGCGAGAAACTCGTCCTTCACTGTTGGAAGGATTTTACAAGAAAAAACTGAGCATGAAATTTGTTTCTGGCTCCGATTAAGAGAGAGCGTCGGTTTTATAGATTCATAGAAACTCCCAGCACAGAAGGATTCCATTCGGCCCGTCGTGCCTGTGCTGGCTCTTTGTAAGAGCAGTCGTGCTCAGTCCCACATCCCTCGCTCTTTGTCCGTAACCCTGTCAGTTCCTCATCCTCCAGAACCCGTCCAACTCCCTCTTAAAATTATTGATGGAATCAGCTTCCGCCACCTTTACAGGTCGAGCGTTCCCGATCCCCACAACTCTCCGAGTGAAAACATTTTTCCTCATCCTCCCCCTAGACCCTTATCCAATTATTTTGAATCTCTGACCTCTAGTTATTAACCCACTCGCCAGAGGGAATAGTTTTTTCCCTATTTACTCTATCAAAACCTCTTTTTAATGTCATCTCTCATTAAAAAATGCGAGATGACGCTGAAACCTCAGGATCGGTAATGGTTGTGAGTAATTTCAGCTCCTTGGCTGAAATATTCAGCATATTCTGGTGGTTCTTTAGATGCTTGCTTTCACTGTTCGGTGTTGGTCTGCTATTGCAATTTCTCTACATCAGGGGTTTCAGACTCATTTTATGTGGTGGGCTTGATCCCATATCCTGCCACATTCAGCAATAAATTATTAAAATAGATAAAATATATTCTTGCATTCAGATTTTATTTCCTATATTGCAACAGTGATTACACGTCAAAAGTATTTAATTACCTGCAAAGTGCTCTTGGACACCCCGAGGTTGTGAAAGGTGCTATCTAAAATGAATGTTCTATTTACTGCTACTCCCACCGGTAACCTGTCACCTCTTGGCCAGCTCCCTTACTCTCCTGGAATCTTAGACCCACGTGTTCACACATAAGCTTCCTCTGTAGGGGTGAATATTGGTGCTGGGACACATTCACTGTCCATGGGATCCAGCCTTCCTCTCGGGTCCATTAGCCACAGGTTTACTGGGCAACTCTGAGCTCGGATGATTGCCGTGGGAGGGAGGAGGAGATGGAAGAACGAGGTTTAAATTTTCTCTTCTCTCTGACATTCGAAAATGGAGCCTGGTATTGAATTGTTTTTTAATTCATTCTTGGGATGTGGGGATCGCTGGCAGAGCTGGCATTTATTGCCCGTCCCTACTTGCCCTTAAGCAGTTTGATACAAAGACTTGCATTTATATATTGCCTTTCATGATCTTGGGATGTCCTAAAGTACATCACAGCCAATAAAGTACCTTGTTTTGAAGTGTAGTCACTGTTGTAATGTAGGAAACGCAGCAGCCAATTTGCACACAGCAAGCTCCCACAAACAGCAGTTTGATAATGACCAGATAATCCGCTTTAGTGATGTTGTTTGAGGGATAAATATTGGCCGGGACACCGGGGAGAACTCCCCCCTGCTCCTCTTTGAATAGTGGCCGTGGAATCTTTTAGGTCCACCTGAGAGGGCAGACGGGGCCTCGGTTTAACGTCTTATCCGAAAGACGGCACCTCTGACAGTGCAGCACTCCCTCAGTACTGCACTGGAATGTCAGTCTGGATTATGAGCTCAAGTCTCTGGAGTGGGACTTGAACCCACGACCTTCTGATTATTAGGAATGTGGACAAATGATGACTCGTCACCCCCCTCCCCAAAGTCCCACCAGCGAGGTGGAGGTGGATCAGAAAGTCTGGAACAGTTTCTCTGTGGAATGATTCCTGTGGTGATGCAAACACAAAAGACAGCCAAAGATTTAAACAAACAATTGAACTTTTATTCAGTGCAACACCGAGCGGTCAGCAAACCACATCAAGTGTAATCGGAGATGAGAAAAAATCCCAGTAACCTCTCATCAGAATAACTCAACAACTACTGAAAACTGAAGTGTCTTAAAGCGGCAGACACAAAGCAAGGTGCTCACCCTCCATACAGCACCGCTGATGGGCAGGAACACGGTGCAACATGGAAAGTGGCCGAGGAGCTCGAGGCCAGCGGTGGCGACGCTGTGTTCAGGCAGTCAATTGTAAAGTAGTGCATAGTTTTATAAATAGTCTGGGGGGAAAAAATAATTCCTGTAACCACACTTTAAATGTAAGTTTGTTCCGCAGTATTAAAACAATTTTGAAACAGCAAAACGTGCCAAATAACTTTTTATAAGCTACGATAACCAGAACAACAATTTTAAATGTCAAACTATTTACAACAGATTGTGCAGTTCGAAGCGACCCTCAGGGACAGCTGAGGGGGAGAATGAGCAGGAGGAAGTCGACATTTTCTAAATGGTGAGAACTGTAGAGGAGCAAAGAAATTTGGGGGTCCGAGTACACAAATCATTATAAGCCGGTAGCCAGGTATAACAAGCAATCGGAACGGCTAATGGAATGTTGGCCTTTATTTGAAGGGGGAGGAAGCGATGCTTCAGTTGTACAGAGCCTTGGTCAGACCCCATCTGGAGTAACTGCGTTCATTTCTGGGCACTGCATCTCGGGAAGGATATATTGGCCTTGGAGGGGGTGCAGCTGATAAGAATTAGGAGCAGGAGTAGGCCAGGCGGCCCCTCGAGCCTGCTCCACCATTCAAAAAGATCATGCTGATCTTCAACCTCAACTCCACTTCTCCCCCCACCCATCCCCATATCCTTTAATTCCTCTGGAGTCCAAAAATCTATTGATCTCAGCCTTGAATATTCTCAACAACTGAGCATCCACAGCCCTCTGGGGCAGAGAATTCCAAAGATTCACAACCCTCTGAGTGAAGAAATTCCTCCTCATCTCAGTCTTAAAAGGCCGACCCCTTATCCTGAGACTGTGACCCCTGGTTCTACAATCTCCAGCCAGGGGAAACAACCTCTCAGCATCTGATACTGGGGCTTAAAGGGTTAAATTATGAGGACAGGTTGCATAAACTTGGCTTGTATTCCCTTGAGTTTAGAAGATTGAGAGGTGATCTGATTGAGGTGTTTCAAATGTTAATATTTGATAGGGTAGATACGGAGAAACAGTTTCCTCTGGGAGAATCAAGATCGAGGAGACATAACCTTAAAATTAGAGCTAGGCCATTCAGGAGCGAAATCAGGAAGCATTTTTTCACACAAAAGGTAGTGGGAAATCTGGAACTCGCTTCCCCCAGAAGGCTGTGGATGCTGGAGGACAATTGGAGCTTTCAAGACTGAGGTGGATAGATTTTTGTTGGGTAAGGGTACGGAGGGATATGGAACTAAGGCGGGTAAATAGAGTTGAGGTAGAGATCCGCCATGATCTAATTGAATGGCAGAGCAGACTCGAGGGGCTGAATGGCCTCCTGTTCCTATGACTCTGGATGCAAGGGACCCACCTTATTCCTTCGTGCACCTGCGCCCCACACGTCCTCTGGTTCGGTTTGTGCAGACTGGGCTGTTGCATGTGCTCGGTTCCTCTCGTTCCCCGAGAACTGATGCTGGGACTCTGTTCTCTCGGAGGGCTGGAGCATGTCGGATTCCATCATTTGGGAATTCAGGCTCTAAAGAGTGGGAAAAGCATTTCTAGAAGAATAGTTGTTTTAAATTGCACTGTCGTCAAGTGCAGCACAGGTCAGATGTGGAGTAAAGCTCCTTCTGTACTGCCCTGACAATGTTCCTTTAACCCCCCTCCTACCTCCCGCATGCTATTGCATGTGTACAATAACAACTTGCATTTATATAGCGCCTTTAATGTAGTAAAACGTCCCACGGCGCTTCACAGAGCGATTTTTCAAACAAAATTTGAAACTGAGCCACGTAAGGAGATATTGGGACAAGTGACCAAAAGCTTGGTCAAAGCGGGAGGTTTTAAGGAGCAACTTAAAGGAAGAGAGAGAAGTTTAGGGAAGGAATTACGGAGGTTAGGACCCAGGCAGCTGAAGGCACGGCCGCCAATGGTGGATCGATTACAATCGGGGAGATGCGCAAGAGGCCAGAATTGGAGGAGCGCAGAGATCTCGGAGGGTTGTAGGGCTGGAGGAGGTTACAGAGATAGGGAGGGGCGAGGCCATGGAGGGATTTGAAAACCAGGATGAGAATTTTTAAATCGTCACATCCGTTATCCCCTCCTCGTTGCTTGTCCAAATTCTAAATGTCGTTAACTTTTTTTTAACAGCCTCAGCCTCGCTTCTCAATTTAAGACTGGACACGATGGGGAAAAAGCAAAACAAGAAGAAAGTGGAGGAGGTTCTAGAGGAGGAGGAGGAAGAGTATGTGGTGGAAAAAGTACTGGACAGGCGTATAGTGAAGGGGAAAGTGGAATATCTGCTCAAATGGAAAGGATTCTCCGAGTGAGTATTTAACAAACCTTGCAATGGCTTCGTTCACAATCCCTGGCCTGGCTAAGCGACCGTTCTTCATATTGGCCTTGGAAGGAGCGCAGCGCAGATTCACCAGAACGTTACCAGGGCTCCACGGGTGAGATTATGAAGAGAGATTACAAAAACTACACCCCAGTAGCAATGTTGCCCTCTAATTTTTTTTTTGGGGTGCGTGGCCCATTCACAGTTTCGTACATGCGCAAAACTTGACATTGGAAAGAGCCGGTTCCAGGCTGTGCGGGAGCAGCAAACAGCTGCGCAGCTTATAGGGAATGTTGCCCAGCAGTTGAGGGGTCAAGAACGAGGGGCCGTAGATTAAATGTAAGATTTAGAACTCATCCATGCCTTTGTTACCTCTAGACTTGACTATTCCAGCGCACTCCTGGCTGGCCTCCACATTCCACCCTACGTAAACTTGAGGTGATCCAAAACTCTGCTGCCCCGTGTCCTAACTCGCACCAAGCCCCGATCACCCATCACCCCCTGTGCTCGCTGACCTACATTGGCCCCCGGTTAAGCAACACTTCGATTTCAAAATTCTCACCCTTGTTTTCAAATCCCTCCATGGCCTCGCCCCCTCCCTATCTCTGTAAGCTTCTCCAGCCCCACAACCCCCCCCGAGATCTCTGCGCTCCTCTAATTCTGCCCTCTTGAGCATCCCTGATTATAATCGCTCCACCTTTGGTGGCCGTGCCTTCTGTTGCCTGGGCCCTAAGCTCTGGAACTCCCTGCCTAAACCTCTCCGCCTCGCTACCTCTCTTTCCTTCTTTAAGACGCTCCTTAAAACCTACCTCTGACCAAGCTTTCGGTCACCTGCCCTAATTTCTCCTTATGTGGCTCGGTGTCAAATTGTTTTGTCTTATAACACTCCTGTGAAGCGCCTTGGGACGTTTTACTACGTTAAAGGCGCTATATAAATCCAAGTTGTTGTTGTTTTTGGTGACAGGAGAGTTCAGAGGCTGTGGAGTTCAGTTTCAGGGTTAGCTGTTGAGGCAGAAATTATGTCAACATTCAGGATTAGATTGAATAGGTGGATGAAGGAAAAGGGATTGAAAAGGTATGGGAACAGGGTGAGTAAATGTGACGAGAACTATTTGTTCGCGTACAGAGTAAATACCAGCATGGGCTGGTTGGGCCGAATGGCCTGTTTCCGTGTTGTAACTTCCATGTATGTACTCCCTGGAATACAGAAGGTTAAGGGGTGATTTTGATTTGAGGTTTTTACGATTGTAAAAGGAATCGATAGGGTAGATAGAGAGAAACTTTTTCTGCTGGTGGGGGGAGTCTAGGACAAGGAGAGATAACCTTAAAAAAAATCAGAGCCAGGCCGTTCAGGAGAGAAGTTAGGAAACACTTCTTCACGCAAAGGGCGGTAGAAGTGTGGGACTCTCTCCCACAAAAAGCAGTAGATGCTGGGGCTCAATTAATCATTTTAAATCTGAGATCGATAGATTTTTGCTGGACAAGGGTATAAAAGGATATGGAGCCAAGACGGGCCGATGGAGTTGAAATCTAGATCAGCCATGATCTCGTTGAATGGCGGAACAGGCTTAAGGGGCTGAATGGCCTCCTCCTGTTCCTATGAGAGCAGTGAGCATCAGAAGGCTGTTCCATCATGGGGAGCATCGCAGCCAATCCAGGTCCCGTCCTTACTCGAGACCCACACGGCATTTCCCATCCCGAGTCACTGGGTGAGGAGGGGGACAGAGAGAGATTCCTCTGTCGCTATTTCTAGCAAAACTATCAAATGTGTTGAACTGTTGGAACACTGACGTCACTCGAGTGAATAGTCAACCATCCATCCCACTGTCGGCAACACTGTGCAATCTGATTAAATCTGGGTCACTTTCGTTCGGTTATTCTGTGAAAGTTTTTAGGGGAAGAAGGGTCAAACATTGGGATTTTGAGAGAATCCGTGGCCTGACTGGGAGCTGTTCGCGAGGTACAGACATTGAGCCGTTGGGTCACTGGTTTGCTCCTGTGATTTCCCCAGTCAGTGCCTGACTGTGGGCTGACTGTTGGGGGAGAGGAGGCTAAATCCATGTGGGTAACAGTGAGTCACGCTAAAGTAGGTCCGTGGAGTCTGTTCAACATCTGCCGTGTTTGGGCTGCATCACTTACAATGAAGGATGTTGCACAGTGTCCACAGCCTGGCTTGTGTTATGGGATACTTCACTACTGTGTGTAGAAAGTATGCATTTGATTGCAAGTTCCGTGCTGTGCTGGGGAAAGCTAGATGCAAAATGTAATAAAGTTCCAATGTGGATTCACGGCACTGTATGAAATTTACCCCCTGCCCTCTAACCCTCCTCCAGGTATGCCCACCCCCCCCACCCCCCTAACCCTGCTCCAGTTACCCCTCCCCCCGCCCTCTAACCCTGCTCCAGTTACCCCCCACCGCCCTCTAACCCTGCTCCAGTTACCCCCCCCGCCCTCTAACCCTGCTCCAATTACCCCCCCCCGCCCTCTAACCCTGCTCCAGTTACCCCCCCCCCCTCTAACCCTGCTCCAGTTACCCCCCTGCCCTCTAACCCTGCTCCAGTTACCCCCCTGCCCTCTAACCCTGCTCCAGTTACCCCCCCACCCTCTAACCCTGCTCCAGTTACCCCCCACCGCCCTCTAACCCTGCTCCAGTTACCCCCCCGCCCTCTAACCCTGCTCCAGTTACCCCCCCCGCCCTCTAACCCTGCTCCAGTTACCCCCCCCCGCCCTCTAACCCTGCTCCAGTTACCCCCCCGCCCTCTAACCCTGCTCCAGTTACCCCCCCGCCCTCTAACCCTGCTCCAGTTACCCCCCCCGCCCTCTAACCCTGCTCCAGTTACCCCCCCCGCCCTCTAACCCTGCTCCAGTTACCCCCCCGCCCTCTAACCCTGCTCCAGTTACCCCCTGCCCTCTAACCCTGCTCCAGTTACCCCCCCGCCCTCTAACCCTGCTCCAGTTACCCCCCTGCCCTCTAACCCTGCTCCAGTTACCCCCCTGCCCTCTAACCCTGCTCCAGTTACCCCCGCCCTCTAACCCTGCTCCAATTACCCCCCCCCCGCCCTCTAACCCTGCTCCAGTTACCCCCCCGCCCTCTAACCCTGCTCCAGTTACCCCCCTGCCCTCTAACCCTGCTCCAGTTACCCCCCCGCCCTCTAACCCTGCTCCAGTTACCCCCCTGCCCTCTAACCCTGCTCCAGTTACCCCCCTGCCCTCTAACCCTGCTCCAGTTACCCCCCTGCCCTCTAACCCTGCTCCAGTTACCCCCCCCCCGCCCTCTAACCCTGCTCCAGTTACCCCCCCTGCCCTCTAACCCTGCTCCAGTTACCCCCCCCGCCCTCTAACCCTGCTCCAGTTACCCCCCCACCCTCTAACCCTGCTCCAGTTATATCCATGTTGTCCCTGCTTCAGATTCCTGAGGGAAGGAAGCTGAGCTTTTCTGGGTGATGCCAGTATTCTAATACGAGGCAGTGTTTATAAACCAAATCAATCGCAGTGTTTCAGGTCGTGCTGTCCTGCAATCTGTAAACTGAATTATTTTCCAGTGACGACAACACCTGGGAGCCCGAGGAGAACCTTGACTGCCCCGATCTCATCGCAGAGTTCTTACAATCCCAGAAAATAGCACACGATGGCGTAGATAAAACAGAGGGGCCCAAACGGAAAGCGGAGTCTGATACTGAAACCGAGGAAAATAAAAACAAGAAGAAGAGAGAGGAGGTCAGTGAATGTGCTTCTTACATTCACCATTTCCTGCTCTTCCATCTCCTGCACAGACCCAAGCCTTGAACGGAGAATGCACGAAGTTTTTTAAAGAGTAAAAGCCTAGGAAAATTTTCCAAACCTTTCTTGTTGCAATGCAATAAATGGCCTCCTCCTTTGCTGTGATCTCTGAGTAAGGTTTTCTAGAATTATTCTGGTGATGAGAATTAGTGTGTATCTGCCAATTCCCTCACTGTTTCTCTGTGACTGGGGTCTCTATCTGCTCGTTCTCTCACTGGTTCTCTGTGACTGTATCACACGGGGACAGAATCGTGAGCCCATTCTCTCCTCCATCCCTGTCCCTTGCCCCCAGACATCTGTCCCACAAATGTGCAGGAATTGGAATCGCCCAGTGGAAAGTCTGATCTTGTATTGAGCGAATAAAGGCAAATTGCACAGAACAGCTACTTAAACTACAGTCTCTCGGCGAGAAGCCAGCGCGTAACTGGAGGGGGGTAAGTAGGGTTTGTCTGCGGTCAAGGTGCTCAGTAATGGAAGATTCAATCCACCGGCACATTAATCTCCTCTCTCTCATCTTCCACAGTGGCTGCAACACTTCATTTCCCCAGGGGAAAACATTTGCTGGGCTATGGGGAAAGAGCAGGGCTAATTGGATAGCTCTTTCAAAGAGCCGGCACAGGCACAATGGGCCGAACAACCTCCTTCTGTGCTGTATGATTCTATTCTATGATTTCACCCTCTTGCCGATACCCAGACCGCCGTTGATTGGCCCCGTCAGCCTAGGACGTTTAATGGGACCTGGAGGGTTAGACTGAGGTCTGGGATTCTCCAAATAACCCTGCGAGCTAGGGTGCCCCCGCCCCCACAGCCTCCTGTATTGGGCAAACTTGGCTCGCAGGGTGTGGATTTCTCGGGTCGACACAGTGATGGAATCTTCCAGGTCAGACACCCCGGCCCCCGCAGCCCCGGTCTCCCCCTCCCCGGTCTCCCCACCCCCCACTGCTCGAGCGCTAATGTGTTTCTCTTGCAGCAGGAGAAGCCGCGGGGTTTTGCCAGAGGACTGGAGCCAGAGCGTATTATTGGGGCGACAGACTCGAGTGGAGAACTCATGTTCCTCATGAAGTGGTGAGTTCCAGCTTTTAAGATTCATTTCTGACGGGTTTTTGACCTCTCACTGAATGAAGCCGCTGTGGGGGGAGGCTGAGCGAGCTCGATATATAGTGTGGACGGGAATAAGGTGGGGGGCGCGCGGCTTAGGGCCACAAAACCGCCCCTAACCAGCACTAAATTAGCAACCCAAGGGCCAATGGGTGGCTGTAGTCGGGGGTGGGGGGGGGGGCGCGTGGTGAGAGAGGGAGATCATAGAATAGAATCATACAGCACAGAAGAAGGCTGTTTGGCCCATTGTGTCTGTGCCGGCTCTTTGAAAGAGCTCCCCAATTAGCCCCACTCTCCCCCCCCCTCCCCCCCCCGCTCTTTCCCCATAACCCTGCAAATGTTTTCCCTTGGGGAAATGAAGTGTTGCAGCCACTGTGGAAGATGAGAGAGGGGAGATTAACCCTTCATCACCTGGGCCATGCTGCGCTTTGACGTAAGAACATAAATAGGAGCAGGAGTCGGCCATGCAGCCCCTCGCGCCTGCTCCGCCATTCAATAAGATCGTGGCTGATCTTCGAGCTCAACTCCACTTTTCCGCCCGATCTCCATATCCCTTGATTTCCCTAGAGTCCAAAAATGTATCGATCTCGGCCTTGAATATACTCAACGACTGAGCATCCACAGCCCTCTGGGGTAGAGAATTCCAAAGATTCACCACCCTCTGAGTGAAGAAATTCCTCCTCATCTCAGTCTTAAATGGCCGACCCCTTATCCTGAGACTATGCCCCCTAGTTCTAGACTCTCCAGCCAGGGGAAACAACCTCTCAGCATCTACCCTGTCAATCCCCCCTCAGAATTTTATATGTTTCAATGAGATCACCTCTCATTCTTCTAAACTCCAGAGAGTATGGGCCTATTCTACTCAATCTCTCACTGGGAGTATTTAACAAGGGCAATGGGGAGTGTTCTAGACCCAGCACTGACTCCTGACCCTGGAGCGCACAACATTCACCAAAAAGAACATGTCTAAACGTGAGGAGTTGACGTAAGTTTTGCCGAATTTTGCTGGGTCTGTTACGTAACTGCAGAAATCAGACCGGGTTGGATTAAAATTTGTTCCCAACAACAAACTTTGTTTTCTTTTTCTTTTTCTGTCCAGGAGGAACTCTGACGAGGCTGACTTGGTCCCGGCAAAAGAAGCAAACGTCAAGTGTCCTCAGGTGGTTATCTCGTTCTATGAGGAACGCCTGACGTGGCATTCGTACCCGTCTGAAGAGGAAGAAAAGAAGGAGGAAAAGTAACGGAGGGAGAGGGGCTCGCGCACCTCCCGTTTCATACTTTACAAGACCAGAAAATAATCCCGACTTTTTTCAGAAAGTGGTTTTCAGTTGTACAGATGTATAGTTCTCCGGGTGCACCTTTTCTCAACTCCTTTCAGACCCATATCATTGTCTCCGATTGGGAGGGACGGGGCGGGTTGTGTTTTTAAATGCAGCATGATTTTTTAAATTTTATTTTTCCCTTCAGTTCTCGGATGACAACTGATTATAGAAGCCAGTGAATTGTAGACTAGTTACCTTGGCTTGTAGCGTAGGGTTTGAGCCCTTGAAGGGGAAAGGAGTCTGTAGGAGCTGATGTACCAGTTAAGTAGTAGCCTCTTTTAATATGACGTACGGTGGTTTTGGTTGAGATTCTTCGCCCTCCCTCGCCGCGCCCTTTTCCTTTGCATGTTCCAGATCTAAAGGGCAGCTTGGGTAGAATTCATCTAACTAGCGTCTTGTGAGGTGGGGAAACTGCTTTATAAACCCCGAAGTGGCTGTCTGATAGTTGCAGGAGCACCTGGGTGGGGTGGGGTTGGGGGGGAATTCATTGGCTCCTGCCCACGAATATCCTGCCATTGGGAGCCTCATTTCCCCTCCCCGCTTCACACAGCAGCACCAAGCTGAGGAACACTTGAGAACAAGGCGGCTGCATGATATTTTAAACCAACCCATGGGAGGTGCGGTGACGTTCACTGCCTCTCTCCCCTGGAGTTTTGTCTTTGTTTTTAGGTGGTGTTTGAGTTGTAGTGAAACACTCTCTCTCCTCTTGTCGGGCCAGCGCAGGCTGCTTTACAATGAAACGATAAGTCTGAGGTAGTGGGACAGGCGTTCTTAAAGGGTCTAATACTTGAGGTTGCTGACGGCCTTTGAAATCGATTGCTCCAGACTGAGTCTTCGCACCAGAGCCGCTCGCCGTTCTTGCGGCATACCCGGTGTTTAGTTTTATTTTACTTTTATTAATACCTGCTCATTCTTGCAACAAATGAGCTTTCACTGCCCAGTGACTGAGTCTCTGAGCCTGCCTGCTGACCCTGACTTTGCGAGGGCCGCAGACAGAACCGCAGAAAGATGCAGCAGTGTGCGGCGTTGGGGCAGAGAGGAGGCGAGTGGGTGTCTTTGGGTGTGGGCTGTTTGTTTTTTTTGGGGGTCAGGTAGTGCTTACACCTGAAGCATTAACCCCATCTGTTCCACTGTGCCTTTCCAGCATTTTCTGCTCGTATCACACACACACAGTAATGGTGACCATGAAACTATCGGATTGTCGTAAAAACCCATCTTAGGGAAGGAAACCTGCTGTCGTTACCCGGGCCTATATGTGACTCCAGACCCACAGCAATGTGGTTGACTCTTAACTGCCCTCTGAAATGGCCCAGCAAGCCACTCAGTTGTAAAAAACCGCTACAAAGAACAGCGGTTCAAGGTGGCTCACCACCACCTTCTCAAGGGCAATTAGGGATGGGCAATAAATGCTGGCCTTGCCCGCGACGCCCACATCCCAGGAACAAATAAAAAAAACCACGCAGGTGGGTTATGTTGGTGCAGGTTGAGAGATGTGACTACAGCACCACATTCCCCCCCCCCCGCACCCCCCTCCTCTCAGTCTCGCCATCTGTGGACCAGCGACTTTTGAGGCTGTACATTCTTGTGCTCTAATAATTCCATCCCTCTTTCCAGGTAGTTGCTCAGAGCAGGGCACCATGTGGCCAGAGGTTAACCACTTCAGCGGCGGAGGGAGGAGCACTAGAATAGGTACTAGGAGGAGTAACGCTCACTCTGGGAATGTTGACGGGCTCCCTAAGAGACAGGAACTCCTCCAGCTCATTCGGTCCCCGGATACCTTTTCATTGTCGACTCAGTTGCTTCTAGTTCATGAAACTTCCTTCCTAACCTGTACTTTATCTGTTAAACCTGTCTTTTTGGGCGGGGGGGGTGGAGGTTGGTAAGTTGTGTGGTACAGGATACCCGAGTGCAGCGCTAGGTCAGTGGTTTACAGCTGCTCTCTCTCCGTCACACGCTCCCTCTCCTGAGGTACTGACCTTAGGGATGTTGCAGTCAGTGGATGGCGAGTGGGGGGGATAGGGGGATTTATCCTGCCAAAAATAGCCCCACCCCATTCAGTAGCAAAGTCACAAATCAAACCAAAAAAAACACAAGGCTGTCTTTTTTTAATGCCCCTGTAGGATTGTAATTCTGCTTTGAATACTAGCCGTGCAGGAGGAGGGTGCGAGTAGGTTTTGTGTTTTTTTTTTTAACCCCTGAAGAGAGAGAGTGTCTCGTCTAATTATAATCCATGTACTGTAGGTCTGGAAAAGGGATGTGGCTGCTATTTCCACGCTGGCCCCTCCCAACCGGCTGTAACTTCAGAAATCCAACACTGTCCTAATGCAGCAAAGTATTGATTTGACAGAGTGTTCTTGTATTACTGGAGTAAGACTAATTATGTTTTCATTAGTACTCTTTTTAAACAGGATTGGGTGGGTGGGGGTATGTTTGTCTCAGAGGTATTTGTGGAAGGAAAAACAAGCATGGAAACTAAAGTATTAGTGCCACTTTCCTAGTTTTCATACATCGCAGCTCTTCTGTCCGACTCACATTTAATCATCAAGTGTTGTCTTTTAGAGGGGAGAACTGATTTTAGCTGGTTTTAAAGGATCTGTTTTTGTAGAATTCCTATTAAGTATTGTGATAACTGCTCCTGCGACACTGCACCCTGTGTGTTAGTTAACAGGCGCGCAAATATTGTGTAATAAAACAGGAAAAACACCAGCACTGTCTGAATGTCATTTTATCTCTTTTTAGTAACTGGACAAGTGTTAAATCTGTGATCACTTGCTTCAGATGTGGCAAGTGGGACAGTCTGCGTGTGTGAAAAAAGAACGCAGGGTTGCGTGTGTCATCTCTCCCCCCACCAGGGGGTATTAAATCATTTTAGCATCTGTGGAGAGATAACTGGGAAATAGAGTTAATGTTTCAGGTCGCTGTCCTTTCATTAAAAGTTCTTCGCCCTGAAACGTTAACTCTGTTTCTCTGTTGCACCGCTCCCTCCGCGACACCCTAGTCCACTCCTCTACCACCCCCAGCACCTTCCCGTGCAAGCGCAGGAGATGCTACACATGCCCTTATACCTTCCCCCTGTCCAGGGCCCCAAACACCCCTTCCAGGTGAAACATCGATTTACTTGTCCTACCTGCAATTTAGTATACTGTATTCGCTGCTCACGATGCAATCTCCTCTACATTGGGGAGACCAAACGCAGATTAGGTGACCGCTTTGCGGAACACCTCCGTTCAGTTCGTAAGGGGGGCCCCGAGCTCCCGGTGGCCTGTTACTTTAATTCACTGCTCCACTCCCACTCTGACCTCACCGTCCTCGGCCTCTTGCATTGTTCCACGGAAGCTCAGCGTAAGCTCGAGGAACAGCACCTCAGCTTTCGTTTAGGCACGCTACAGGCCCTCTTGTCGCAACATAAAGTTCAACAATTTCAGATCATAACCACGGCCCCTATCACATATATATATTTTTTTTTCATCCGCCCTTTTTTTTCTTCCCTCCCTGAAGCTGGCAGCTGTCCTTCATTCTGCCAGCACATTTCACACTTCATCTAGCCTCAACCTGTCACATTACCACCACCTCTTGCCTTGAATATCTCAATGTCTCATAATTTCTCCTGCCTTCTATACTACCACTGACCTTCCCTTTTGTTCTTTCATCCCCTCCCCCTTTTCCCAGCATTATACTTGCTTTAAATCTATTTCATTTCCTGCTTTTTTCCAGTTCAGACGAAGGGTCTTCGACCTGAAACGTTAACTGTTTCTCGCTGCCCGGCCTGCTGAGATTTTCCCCAGCGTTTTCTGTTATTTTGGATTTCCAGCATCTGCAGTATTTTGCTATCGTAACTGTTTCTCTCCCTGACCTGCTGAGTGTTTCCAATATTTTCTGTTATTTCAGATTTCCAGTATTTTGCTTTTGTTAAATTGCTTTAATTAAGAGTGCCTTATTTCACCTCCATCCCTCTGGACTATGGATGGGGTTAAAAAAAAAAAACAGGTAAGAGCTTCAGTGACCGCTGCTGGAAAGTGGATGTTGTGAGGACTATCAGGTTCGTGTGTGTTGAAAGAATTAGCTCATAAAACATGTCGAAGGAAGATTTCTGGAATATTAAACCGAAGAACCACCGGGTTCTCCTTTGTTGTATAGATGTCTGACTGTTCAATATTTGTGCATCGCAGAGGGAAACAACTTCTCTAATTGTTAATGTTGTATCGCAATACAGTTGCTGCCAGAGAAATGCAGACCTGATCTGTGAACCTCTCCCTCTTCAGTCCCATCATGGAGGATACTGATTCAGACTTAGAAGAGCAAGGAAGTTCTCCCTGGTGTCCTGGCCAGCATTTATCCCCTCAAACACCTAAAACTGATTATCTGGTCAGTTATTTCAATGCTGTTTGTGGGAGCTTGCCGTGTGCAAATTGGCTGCTGCATTTCCCTCCATTACAACAGTGACTTCAAAAGTACGTCATTGGCTGTAAAGCACTTTGGGACATCCTGAGCTCAGGAAAGGGGTTATATAAATGAAAGTTATTGCATGTTAGATGTGGCCTAAAGCTCCTTATACACTCCTAAATAACCAGCCTCAGCCCTTATGCCATCACTGGAGTTTCTATCATAGCTGATCTGCCTGTTCCATTTACTGTTCCTACTCAATTGCATAGGATCACAGGGCAGAGGGAAGATCTACACTGAAAGGACAGACAATGTTCAAAGTGGAGTAAGGTTCATGCTGGAACTAGCTGGCTCTCAGCAATCACCAAGGTAACAAGTAGTTGTACAGGAGCAGTTGCTCAAGAGTCCTGGGAATTCTTGTGTGTAAAGGGCAGGACATTCACTCCAAAAGAGGAGCTATACCCGGCAGAGTCTTAGTGTTTCAAGAAATCCCATCCTTGTGTGTCACAGGTTTGGCTGTGAGGAATTTTGTAATGATGTGTGGGCATCAGCTGCACTTGAAACCAAATAGTCAATCCTAGTCACAATCGCACAGAATGGGAACAACGCAATATGATGAAACATTCAGACAGTCCAAATCTGATTGTGTAACAGTATAATCCATTAATGGAAACTGATCGTTTAAGCAACGCCTTGGGTACTGATAATATATGGGTTTAGGAGTTTGATCGGGTGGGGGGGGGGGGGGGGGGGAAAGAGAGAGAGGGTCGAGAGTGAGGGAATTGAGGGGGATCGAGAGGGGGAATTGGGGGAGAGAGTAAAGAGCGAAACAAGAGGGGGATGTAATAAGAATGCAGGGTATGGGGGGGTTTAAATCAAAGCAGTCAAGTGGTCTTTCAGAGTGATCAGCTCAGCAAAGTTCCATGTGCAGTGGCCTGGTCTCCACTCCTTTTGCACACTGGCTGGTCAGGGGAGGATACATCTGTCTAAAATAATCTACAACAGTGGAACTTTGGTGATCTATTGTAAACTATTACAGATAAAGGGAGTAAATTCAAAACTAATCTGCAGAAATATTATTTTAGTGAGCCAATGGCAAATCCATGGGACAGGTTCCCTAGTGAGACAGTAAGAACTTGTATTTCTATAGCACCTTTCACAACCTCATTTCCTACATTAGCAAGAAATATAAAAAAAAGACAGTAAGAGCTTCTACAGGTATATATAAAAAAAGAGTAGCTAAAATAAACATTGGTTCCTTAGAGGATGAGACTGGAGAATTAATAATGGGAAACAGGGAAATGGCAGAGACGTTGAACAAATATTTTGTATCTGTCTTCATGGTAGAAGACACTAAAAGCATTCCAATAATAGTAGATAAACAAGGGGCAAAAGGGAGAGAGGAACTTAAAACAATCACTAGATAAAAAGTACTAGGCAAACTAATGGGACTAAAGGCTGGCAAGTCCCCTGGACCTGATGGCCTGCATCCTCGGGTCTTAAAAGAAGTGGCTGCAGAGATAGTAGATGCATTGGTTGTAATTTACTAAAATTCCCTGGGTTCTGGAATGGTCCCAGCGGATTGGAAAACCGCAAGAAAGGAGGAAGACAGAAAGCAGGAAACTATAGGCCAGTTAGCCGAACATCTGTCATTGGGAAAATGCTGGAATCCATTATTAAGGAAGTAGTAGCAGGACATTTAGAAAATCATAATACAATCAAGCAGAATCAATATGGTTTTATGAAAGGGAAATCGTGTTTGACAAATTTATTAGAGTTCTTTGAGGATGTAATGAGCAGGGTGGTTAAAGGGGAACCAGTAGATGTAGTGTATTTGGATTTCAAAAGGCCACATAAAAGGTTACTGCATAAGATAAGAGCGCACGGTGTTGGGGGTAATATATTAGCATGGATAGGGGATTGGCTAACAGAAAACAGAGTCGGGATAAATAGGTCATTTTCAGGTTGGCAAACTGTAACTAGTGGGGCGCCACAGGGATCAGTGATGGGACCTCCACTATTTACAATCTATATTAATGACTTGGATGAAAGGACAGTGTACGGTTGCCAAATTTGCTGACGATACAAAGATAGGTGGGAAAGCAAGTTGCAAGGAGGACACAGAGTCTGCAAAGGGATATAGATAGGTTAAAAAGTGAGTGGGCAAAAATTTGGCAGATGGAGTATAATGTGAGGTTATTCAGTTTGGTAGGAAGAATAAAAAAGCAAAATATTATTTAAATGGAGAGAGACTACATAATGCTGCAGTACAGCGGGATCTGGGTGCCATCGTACATGAAACACAAAAAGTTAGCATGCAGGTACAGCAAGTAATTAGGAAGGCAAATGGAATGTTGACCTTTATTGCAAGGGGGATGGAGTATAAAAGTAGGGAAGTCTTGCTACAACTGTACAGGGCATTGGTGAGACCACACCTAGAGTACTGCGTACAGTTTTGGTCTCCTTATTTAAGGAGGGATATACTTGCATTGGAGGCAGTTCAGAGAAGGTTCACTAGGTTGATTCCTGAGTTGAAGGGGTTGTCTTATGAGGAAAGGTTGAGCAGGTTGGGCCTATACTCATTGGAGTTTAGAAGAATGAGAGGTGATCTTATTGAAACATAAGATTCTGAAGGGGCTTGACAGGGTAGATGCTGAGAGGATGTTTCCCCTCATGGGGGAATCTAGAACTAGGGGGCACAGTTTCAGAATAAGGGGTCGCCCACTTAAAACGGAGATGAGGAGGAATTTCTTCTCTCAAGAGGGTCGTGAATCTTTGTAATTCTCTACCCCAGAGCTGTGGAGGCGGAGTCACTGAATATGTTCAAGGCGGAGAGACAGACAGATTTTTGAAAAACAGGGGAGTCAAGGGTTATGGGGAGCGGGGCAGGAAAGTGGAGTTGCGGTCAAGATCAGATCAGCCATGATCTTATTGAATAGCGGAGCAGGCTCGAGGGGCCGAATGGCCTACTCCTGCTCCTATTTCTTATGTTCTTATTACAACAACAGTGACTACACTTCAAAAAGTACTTCATTGGCTGTAAAGCGTTTTGGGACATCCAGTGGTCATGAAAGACGCTATATAAATAAAAGTCTTTCTTTCAGAATATCCCAAAGCGATTCACAGCCAAATGAAGTACTTTTGAAGTGTAGTCACTGTTGTAATGTAGGAAACGCAGAACACAATTTGCAGACAGCAAGCTCCCACAAACAGCAATGAGATAATGGCCAGATCATTATTTTATTTTTTTTATAAAGTGATATTGGTTGGTTGAGGGATAACACTGGCCAGGACACCGGGGATAACTCCCCTGTTCTTCGAAATAGTGCCATGAGATCTTATGTCCACCTGAGAGCAAGACGGGTTCACAAAAATGGCCATGGCCCCAGATCGAATCAATCACCATGGCGATTTTCCACTAATTGCACCCGTTTGAGGAGACTCAATTTTTAATTTTTTTTTTTTATAGACACAAGGACGCTAATGGGGGGCACCTTTTAAAAGTTTTTAAAGACTTGCATTTCTGTAGCGCCTTTCACGACCACTAGACATCTCAAAGCACTTTACAGCCAATGAAGTACTGAGTGTCGTCACTTGTAATGAATTTACTAAAGAAACTGACTAGTGCACACCAATGATACTATTAAATGGTTCTGTATAGTTTTTTAAAGTCATCTTCAGTGATTTAAAATCAAGTTACTCACAGGTGATGGACTCTGATTAAAAATGCTTATTTTTTGTGATAAACCCATTTTCATCTGTTAATCAAACTGTACCAGGTTACCACTCTTAAATACATCAAGGAATGTTCTTTAATGCAAAGGAAAAAAAACAATTCCGCTCTAAAACGCTGCCCGATTGCACTGGTTCATGGCCAATTTTAAGTTTGTGATTATGCGAATGAGTTTGAGCGGAAACTTGAACCGTAACTTCACTTCGGGAAAAAAAACAGGCGCAAACTCAACCCCAGCACGGTCATCTATTCATACCAGTCAGTGATGGACTGCATGTTGTTTGTCAGACTTACCTGGATCTGTAGGTGGGGTGCGAGAGGCAATAAGGACCGGAGTTAACTGGCTCAAAAAGTGAATCACTGCACTATATCCTTGGCCTCCTCCTATTTCTCATCTACATGTTGCCCCTTGGCGACATCATCCAAAAACACAGCATCAGTTTCCACATGTCTGCTGATGACACACAGCTCTACCTCACCACCACTTCTTTTAACCCCTCCACAGTCTCTAAATTGTCTGACTGCTTGTCAGACATCTAGTTCTGGATGAGCAGAAATTTTCTCCAATTAAATATTGGGAAGAGCGAAGCCATTGTTTTTGGTCCCTGCCACAAACTCCGTTCCCTAGCCACTGACTCCATCCCTCTCCCTAACATCTGTCTGAGGCTGAACCAGACTGTTCGCAACCTTGGCGTCATATTTGACCCTGAAATGAGCTTCCGACCATATATCTGCAGCATAACGAAGACCGCCTATTTCCACCTCGAACATCGCCCATCTCCGCCCTTGCCTCAGCTCAAACGCTGCTGAAACCCTCATCCATGCCTTTGTTACCTCTAGACTTGGCTATTCCAACGCACTCCTGGCCGGCCTCCCACATTCTACCCTACGTAAACTTGAGGTGATCCAAAACTCGGCTGCCCGTGTCTTAACTCGCACCAAGTCCCGTTCACCCATCACCCCTGTGCTCGCTGACCTACATTGGCTCCCGGTTAAGCAACGCCTCGATTTCAAAATTCTCAGCCTTTTCAAGTCCCTCCATGGCCTTGCCCCTCCCTATCTCTGTAATCTTCTTCAGCCCCACAACACCACCCGCCCCCGCCCGAGATACCTGCACTCCTCTAATTCTGCCCTCGAGCATCCCTGATTATAATCGCTCAACCATTGGTGCCCGTGCCTTCGGTTGCCGGGGCCCCAAGCTCTGGGATTCCCTGCCTAAACCTCTGTCTCTCTACCTCTCTTTCCTCCTTTTAAGATGCTCCTTAAAACCTACCTCTTTGACCAAGCTTTTGGTCACCTGCCCTAATTTCTCCTTATGTGGCTCGGTGTCAAATTTTGTGTCTTTTTATACTCCCGTGAAGCGCCTTGGGACGTTTTACGTTAAATGCGCTATATAAATGCACACTGTTATACCCATTTGTGAGGGCAGACAGCTGGTCCCAGCAAAATCCCCCTCCCCACAGTAACTCAAGCTGCTGGAGATGGTGTAGATGCAATGATTACTTCATTCCCACACCAGCACGGCCGAGATCAGGCACTCGCTGCATGGAGAACAGGTGTAAAAACTCTGACACGCCACCCATCCAGAAACACTCTGCCGGAACAGGTTTACATCTTCCTGCCTTGAGGCAGAGATGAAATCTCTTTCTTTTCCCCCACCTTCCCCCCGCAACCTTTCCCTCCCACAAAAGAGATGCCAGCACCCAATAAAATTACTTTCACTTTTAGCCTTCAAGAGTTCTGGGAAATAAAAAAAAATTAGGTCGAAAAACATGTGAAAATATAACTAATTTATTGAATTTTCCCTCCCCAAACAATCCTGCTTTGCTGCAAGTATCCATGTAAAGAAAAATATACAACAGATTTGAGAGAGATTCCCTGCCAAGCCAAGAAAAAAAAAATCAAGACATATTTGTTACAGGCAACATCAGATATCTGCACAAATCTGACAGGAAACTAAAACAATTTAGGAGAGAGAGAGAGAGACTCCATCATCCATAACTTACATAAATAAGTACAAAAACCAAAAGACAACAGCAGAGATTGCTGGTTATTCTGCAGAGGCGACAGTGATAAGGTTATACACAAGTGAAGGAAACAATCTCACACAGAGCCAGGCTCCTCAGTAAACTCCGCTGAGCAAATGTCGATGAGCGGTGCACTCAGATCAGGACCCAGGACCCCCTCAGCTGCCCAGAAATGGTGCGGAGTCAGCTTGAACCATGATTTCTAAAAAAGTCTCCCCCCCCCCCCCCTCGGCAAATCGACACCTGGGGGAACGATGGCAGATGCATGTTATTCCCGAGCATGGAACTTTGGAATTGTACAATCGGAGAATATCCAGATCCGTCGAGCAGGTTTGCACACACCTGCTGCCAGGCTGGGACCTCACAGCGTACAATCTGGTGCACTCACAACCTTGATTTTGTTTCATTTTTAAGCAAGTGGGTAGGCGTCAACAGGGTTAGAAATCGACTTTTCCTGCAGGAAAAATAAATGTGACCAGTGTTTCGGAACACAGGTCACTGGCAGACGGTCAGAGTGCAGCAACATGATGTCGGCGGGTCCACACCGCCCCAGGGACGGGACCTGCTCACTCGGTCCTTTGAGTCTTTCCCTGTTTGCAGGAGTCCCCAAGTGCTTGCCCGCCCACCCGGTGTGCTGTTCCACTGGACAGAGCTTGGAGCAGTCAAGCTATGCAGACTTTGCAGTCCCGAAATAAACCCGCCCGCACGGAACAGTCCAACAGCGAACAGTCACACATCCAAGGAAGTTGTGTACAAAACTTAGCAACTCCCACTTCATCCCCATTTGATTAGAGTTCACGACTTTCTCGACTTGTCTTATTAGCACAGATGTCTTTAAGGGGAAGCTAGATAAGTGCATGAGGGAGAAAGGAATAGAAGGATATGCTGATAGGGTGAGATGAAGTAGGGTGGGAGGAGACTCCTGTGGAGCATAAACACTGGCATGGACCTGTTGGGCCGAATGGCCTGTTTCTGTGCTATACATTCTATGTAATCCCGTAAATTGCAGCAGCAGAGATTTAACCTGTGCCATGTGCTCCACTCACACTTTTACACCAGCCTGACAGCACTGAAGGCCGTGCAGTGAACATCCCTGGGGCAGGCAGAGGATGTGGGGAAAGCCGAACTCCAGCCTCCCGATTCCTGCTGGACACAGAGACGGACCGGGTCCGGCTCGGTTACAGCAGCCTCTGTCCTCTCCCCTAGTCAGCAGCACCAGCTTCCCCTGTCTGAGCTGATGTAAGTAAATCGTCACTTCAAGGTAACCGAGGGCTCAGGTGGATTGTAAAAACTGCCTTCAAGCAAGGAGGAAAAATGTAGTTTGTGTAAAATTTAATTTAAAATAAGCAGAACAGCAGCAGCAGAGGCTCCAGAATATCAGACATCATCCCATCCCAGCCCTGACTTTAATCACATTTTGATCACCAGGATCAGAGCTCAGTAGCAGGGGCTGAAGGACTGAGCGCTCAGTACTGTGCATCTCACTCAACAACCGAGAGATTGACAGAAATTAGCTGTACAATTAAAAATGCAAATTCACACATACAAATAAGATGTCTTCCTGTGGATAAATTGATAATGTTGGTTATGAACTTCAAATCTATTCACTCAAGATACACACACACACACACACAAATGAAGGGAGGGTTATGCATCTTGAAAACAGCTACATACTTAACGGAGTAAATGAACACATGGGAATGGAAAACTCTGCAGCATCGCTTGACCCAAGATTCATCGTCCTTTCGTGAGATCCACCGGAACCTGAAGTGTGGAGCATCAGGTGGAGGAGGGAGACACTTTTCCGTTAACTTCTGTGTCTCGCTCACAAGTCTCCTTTCTTGCTCATTAGTTTTGGCAAAGTGGGAGGAGGATCTGAACCTTGACATCCTGAACCTCAGATACCCGAGAGCGAAAATGGCAGAGTGTCTACATCGGCTATTTCATCACAGCCGAACATGCCATGCAGGAGTGGCAGGGCCAGTGAGAATATATAATGGTTCGCAGTCAATACTGGAGCATGGGTGCATCGACAGCCAGTGTACATGGAGTTGTAGCCAAACTGTCTAAAGATTATAGGTTTCTCTTTATCTGGAGTATGAATAAAATGAGCTGTAGCCAAAAGCCAGTTCTTAAAAATAAATCTCCACACTATCCACCGTCAATCAGGATGTCACAGAATGCAGCACTCACCATCAGCACAGAAACCGGACGACTTCAGAGGCGGGGGTGGGGGTGGGGGTTCAGGTTGGCCATGCAGCCAAAACCGGAGAACATCCCGCCAGACCATCGCTCATGCGCGCACACCACCAGACCCTCGCCCGCTCACAAGAACCGCCAGACCCTCGCTCGTGCGCACACACCACCAGACCCTCCCTCAGCGCAGACACACAGCATCCTTTCACTTTAAATGAATCTCTCCTCCATCTTACCCCACCTTCATTCCCAATCAAGAAAATAAAGCAAAACCGTGGAGATCAACAGGGAACGCTTCGATTTTGAAGCACAGCTTTTGTTTTCTGCATTCTCTAGATCGCCATCATGTTACAACCCTGAGCTAGTTACAGTTCAATATCACACAGCTTATGATCAAAAGTATAAAAAGGTTTTCACTCTGCAAAGCAGCAATTCTTCCTTTGAGTGATAACTGCAGAGTGAACTGCGCTCAGCGTTCCTGGTTCTGTGAAGAGCCTGGAAGCTGTCTGAACACCGAATCCCATTCGTAGAGTCTGCCGCTTCCAGTAGAGGTGTTAATCCATTTATTTTGTCCTCTATTAAAACAGCAGAGTAGTTTGATACGAAAGGGGTTAGTATTCAGACAATATCAGGCTGCAATCGCCAGGCTATGAAATCAGGAAGGAAAATTAAAACTGACCAAGCATTCATTCATTGCTATCGATTTTCCTTTGTAAGTTTGAAAAATCTGCACTAACCATTTAAAGAAACCGTCTGATTGCTGCATTAAAGCTAGTCTAGAAATCCCCCCACACTCTAAACCCAACGTAGCACATTTCAAAGACACATCTCAACTCCTGAGTCCTTGTCTTAAATCTCAAACAGGGCAGGGAATCGGATGGGCGGTTCACGCCCGCAGATCCCCACGTGGTGACCTCCTGATCGCAGCAGGGGCAAGGGAACCTGCCGAGGAGAACAGGCACTTTTTCAAAATAGGGAAGCGGGCAAAGATGGGGGGGGGGGGGGGGGGGGATGGATTTACAGGGACTGACCCCAACAGCAGCGGCCTGGGTGCAGATTACCCGACTTGCCCTTAGGGCCTAGAATCCGGAAATAAAAGGGAAAGATGTACACAAGGTTAATACGTCAACGCATTCGGTTCACAAGAATGGGGATCTAGTGAGACAGCCACTACCTCCTCACTAAGATGCAGCAGAGTGAGTAGAGGGGAGGAAGAAGTGCTGGCTCCTCCCCACCCCGCCTGGTTAACTCCAAGATCTCCAGGTCTCAGCCGTGACCATCTGGGGAAAGCAAAGGACAGCCCATAATACTCCTCGGCATCACCAGTTTACAGCGCCATTGTGAAAAGTCTAGGAACAGCCTCCCCCCGCCAGCTAACAACCTCCCTCCCACCCCCCCAGAAAATATGGTGTTGGGAAAAACGTTAGAGGAGGAAGGTGGGAACAAACACAAATTCATCTCGCTTCATACATCGCACATCATTAATTCCAGCCCTGTGGCCACACAGTCACCCATTCACAGTATTTCTGTCTTGCTCTTTGATAAATTCGTTAAATAACCTGCACCTTAGCAGCACCATGCATTAGCAAGCATCCAGAGACTTTGGGTCGCAAATCCCAATGGTCAGTTGTCCCACCTCAGGTCAGGCCGAACTGAGCAAAAAGGAGGGGGGGGGGGGGGGGGATAAAGGAGGCATAGAGGCATCTAGCTAATGAGAAAAGTGGGGCAACAATAATCTGGGCCCCACCTCAACTCCAATTCAGAAACAGCCTCCCAACTAGACAAAAGTGGCCACAGGACTTTCTGCTCCTCTGCCCCAGGGTGTGTGTGAAGTGCAAGGCTAGGAAGGAATAAAGATTAAAGCACCCCCTTTGTCCCCAAAATGAACAGACCATATAACAGAAATAAAACTAAACTTGCAGTGTTTGACTTCTGCACTTAATAAATATAACCAGCGAGGCGAGGGCTCAAAGTGGATCGTCTCTTCAAACCATGCTAGAAATTCACCACTTGGCAAAACTGAATCCTTACGGAGCAAGGCCAGGCTCAGTACGGCAGCTCAGAGACTCCCACAGCAGCTCGGGCAACACACTGCCTCCAAAATGGAAGCGCTCTTGATACAACCGTACGTTACCCAAACTCCCAAACCGTCTCCATCAGTAACTTTTACCATCTCGATTTCAAACGTATTGCAGCCGTTTTATTTAGAAGTTGTGTCGAAACTTTTAAATAAAAAAAATGCCGAGTGGTGAACAAACACCCTCCTTGGTTCACACATCAAGTCCTTGGTTTAAAAAAAAAATAGGGAAATATTCAAGTAACGACTGAACACAAATAGTGTCTGGTTTGTGTCTGTAAACGGTGTGGAGCGGGGAGGCTTTTTTTGCCTTTGTTCGTCCAGACTGAACAGCCAGAGAGTCTGGATCGGAGAGACCGTCCTTTCAGCTGCTCAATCCAGAGCCCTTCCACCCCCTCCCTCCGAACCAGACACACACACACACCCCCACACACATGCCCATTTTTCACACTAGGGACACAACAGGCGTGCAGAGACACTTGTTGATTCTCTAGATGTGGTCAAAAGCAAACTACCAGCTCAATGTGTAAAGCTCTCGCCACCGACCCTTCGGGGATATTTTTCCATCCTAACTGACCTGCAGCTGTCAGATTTGCGAGATATTTTCAAAAACGAGAAGGTGCGAATTGTCAGTCGTCTATTTTTAAAAGTCAGCGGCAGCTTTCCCGAGGCGCGGCCTCTCGCCGAGTTCCTTTTTCTAGTTCGGTTCAAAGCCAGACACTGGGGCCGGCCGCAGAGATCACTTCTTACTGCTCTTCTTTTTGTCCGGTTTCCCTTGCTGAGAGATCAGGGCCCGAGGCATGACCAGCACGCTGCCGTCATTTGCGTACTGGAGGGAGTACTGGCTTGGGCAGTAGGGCCTCCCCTCCTCGTCCCGCAAGCGGTCAAACACCTCCTGGTAAAGCTCCTGCAGTTTCTGCTTCATCTGGCGCAGGGACTTGACGAACTCCACCTTCTCCTTCAGCAGCCTGGCCTTCTGCTTCTTCAGGTGATCCACGTCGTGATCCAGGTTCAGGATGGTGTCCAGCTTCCGCTTGCGGCAGTTCTGCGCCGCCAGCTTGTTCTTGCCCCGGCGCCGGATGTCACGGATGAGGGTCAGCTGGGCGTCGGTGAGGTGGTACTTGGACAGAAGCTCGTTAAACTCGTCGACGGGCAAGTTGATGATCTTGTCATTGGTGAACGGGATCTTCAGCGCCCTGGCCCTGCGCTCATCACGGCCCAGGTGGATATCCATGCGACTGGAATGGGTTTCCTTTATTCCTGATTTCTTCCCGGGGCCGGGGTGGTGCTGCTGAGTGGAGACGGAGGCTCCAGGGGGAAGGTTGTACGTGTGGTTATGGTTGACTTGGTCCAGGTAAGGCAGCGAGTGGAAATAGCTTGGATTCTGGTAACTCATCCGGCAGAACTTGCTGTACTCTGGCTGGTAGCCTCCCACCGCACCCTCTCCCTCGGGCTCTTCAGAATCCGCAGCTTCAGAATCGGTGCTATACCCGACTGCCCCTTCCTCGTAGAAGGACGAAGAGGATGAGGAGGAGGAGGATGATGATGATTCCGAGCTGCTTGGCGAGACGGGACTGTGGCTTGAATCAAGGGACAGGCCGGAATCAGAGTCCAGCTCCTCTTCGATCTGCGAGGCCTCCATCGGACCAAAACCTTCTTCCATGGCCAGGTCCATCAGGCTGATCTCATCGAGCATCGCCTCATCCAGCAGGCTGGACAGAGGGTCAGGAAAGCCCGAGCTGGAAGTCTCGTTGCTGGTTCCATTAATCCGCGGAGGGAAAAACATCCCCGTGAAGTTGGTGGAGCCGAAGGTGGCGTCAAAGTTGGTGGAATTGGTGGACGCCAGTCGCAGGAGGCCGGGGCTACTGTCCACAGAAGGACTCCCCAAGTTTGGATTGAAAAAGGATGGGAACTCCTGGCCGCACGGAGGCAAGGTGGCGTCGTGGAGGCTTACATCTTGATTGATGGCTGTGGCCGGAGTTTGGTTGTAGTTTGTGGGCAAGTCAGCACTGCCATTACCAGAGTCATTGCTGTAAGACGTCACTGCACTGTTGGTCACTTCCATATCCTGCAAATGAGGAGCAAAACATGGTTAAAATAAAAAGTTGGCTACATGTATTACTATTACTTACCCTGATGGCGAACAGCGCCTCGGAAACTGTCGCCATGCCTCTATCAGCGGTGCTCAATAGCCGGTGGGCAAATGGAGAACGGTTGATAGAAGCCCGAGAACAGGTGCAGAAGAGAGAGCCCGGACACTTGGCTCTTCAACAGTTTCCCTCCCCCAGTCCTTGTGGATGAAGCCTTTAGCTTCAGCTCAGCAGCTCCCCCTGGTGAACAGGGACTCTGCAATCCCCAGGTTCCAAAGCACACTGCATTGGACCCACTAGGAAAACCCAATGCACGTGTAACTAGCCTCTCCTCTAGGCATCCACTCGTGCATGCTGTAGCATGGTTCCACGGGCATTGGGTGCCCTCCACTACCTTGCCCGAATGGCCATCCATGTACAAGCCTAGACAGAGTGTTGGCAGGCTATCTTGACTGTGGTGAGCATCACCTTTAAGCTCAATCTGTCCTCACTTGACTACTAGATATTGCTCAGAAGCAGAAACTCTCTCCCTAGTCCAAGGGGCACGGAGATCAGTACAGCACTCCTATTGAGCCAGCTGATGCAGCACAGACATTCTTGGCTGTGCCTCACTCAGTAGCACATTGGACGCTGCATTAATCCCCAAAGCCACGGGGCAGTTCATTGCATACACCATCTTGGGTAAGCAGGCAGAAGCTGGTGAGGGTTGGATTGTACCTAGGAACAGGAGGAGGCCATTCAGCCCCTCGAGCCTGTTCCGCCATTCAATGAGATCATGGTTGATCTGCGACCTAACTCCATATACCCGCCTTTGGCTCTATATCCCTCAATACCTTTGGTTAACAAAAATCTATCAATCTCAGATTTAAAATTAATAATTGATCTAGCGTCAATTGCCATTTGCGGAAGAGAGTTCCAAACTTCTACCACCCTTTGTGTGTAGAAGTGTTTCCTCACTTCACTCTGGCTCTAATTTTTAGACTATGCCCCCTAGTCCTAGAATCACCATCCAGCGGAAATAGTTTCTCTCCATCTACCCTATCTGTTCCCCATAATATATTGAAAACTTCGATCAGATCACCCCATATAACCTTCTAAATTCCAGGGAATACAACCCTAATTTGTGTAATCTCGCCTCGTAATTTAACCTCTTGGCTACTTGCGCCAGACGGAGTGTTAATTAAGAAAAAACCCACCCTCGACCAACCAGAGCACAGACAATGTACCTGCACACATCGCACAGAACAAAAGAAGCCTTGCGCACATGCTCACCTGTAGCTCCATGAGGGACAGGAGATCCTGCCACTGCTGTTCTAAGTCTAAAGGAGTCTCTGGCCTCAAGAGAGGTGGAAGAAGGGTCGTCGGTGAGCCTGCAGTCAGGCTGTCGCTGGTGCTGGGCAGAGCATTGTCTAAAGCCTCATTCAGCTCGGAAGACACTGCTGCTGGAAACTGATAACAGAAGACATGAAATTCAGTCTTGTGCCATGCCCCATCAACGTATCTCGGTGCGCTCCTATGCAGCAAGTGTGCACGGAGTGTGACACCCGCCTCTCGATGGGGGATGCCGAACCGGGAGGCACTAGTCACATTACTCGAGGATTGGCTGCATTCACCACAGCAGCGAGCGTTTGCACCTCACGAACCGAGCCTTGCAGTCACAGCCAGCTTAGCATCACGTCACATAGGCACCCACCGTTAGCTGCTTAACTGCACAGTACACTATATAGATTAAAGGCCTCGCCCCTCCCTATCTCTAATCTCCTCCAGCCCTACAACCCTCCGAGATCTCTGCGTTCCTCCAATTCTGGCCTCTTGAGCATCCCTGATTTTAATCGCTCCACCACTTGCGGCTGTGCCTTCCGCTGCCTGGACCCTAAGCTCTGGAAGTCTCTCCCTGAACCTCTCCGCCTCTCTCCTCCTTTTAGACGATCCTTAAAACCTACCTCATTGACCAAGCTTTTGGTCATCTGCACCAATATCTCCTTGCGTGGCTTGGTGTTAAATTTTGTTTGATAAAGCTCCTGTGAAGCGCTTTGGGACGTCTTACTACATTAAAGGCTCTATAAAAATGCAAGTTGTTGTATCTCTCACTTGATACAGTTTACAATGATTGTACAAGGATTACTGCCTCAGTGTGAATCTCAGAGATGCAGTGTCCCGGTGCCCAGCTAGATGAAGCACAATCAATGGACCCAACTAAACGTTGAGCACACACACTGGAGTACATGTTACATACATCCCAGCGGGACTACACGGCTAATCTGCAGGAGCCAACGATATTTGGAAGCCACTTGCTAGAGAGCTAGTGTGGAACAAGGAAGACCCTAGCTAATTCAATCTTTGGTCCCCTCATCTTATCATGCTAAAGGATTCCTGGGGTTTTTGCCTCCATTATCCACCTGGAAATTGGTTTTCCCTGTTCATCACTCTTCCCGACACTAGTCTTTAATTTGTTTCCGCTCCCTCACCCCCCACAACTCCCCCCCCACCACCTCCCAAATTAACCCTCGACGTCGACCGACTGCCATGGTTTAGCTCGAAGCAGTGTTCCGGATTTGCCTTTCCCATGCGGTTTACAATGTCTGGTAGCTCAGAGGTCCCACCCACCTCCTACTGCCGATGAACAGCCAGAGGGTTCTTTGAGTTTTTTCCTCATTAATCAGCCCTCTGATGCCAAGGCTCAGCTTCTGGCTCTTGGCACTGCCTCCAAGCTCCAAATCTTGGTCTCAATCACCAAGACTACTGCTTCCAAAAACCATGTACAATCTATGCTAGCAAGCACTCTTCCGCCAGTGAGGTTGGAGCTTTGTAGTTACTGCCAGGTGTCCACTGACTGAAGATACACAAGCCCACAGTGAACATCTAACCTTGGCAGTGTGTTTGTGGCACAACTGTTTATGGTCCCAAGTTAAATCGCGACACGCGACGTTACCGCATGATTCACTGACTCACGTACCTCAGAATCCTCCGTGAAAGGGAAGGTTTCCTCCAGAAGTCTCAAGCATTCCTCGAAGGAAGGTGCTGTCTGCTCCGCCAACTCCGGCACCTGGCAAAACAGCACCGGTTCAGATTAGCATCGGCCAACAGAGCAGCCGAAACCACCTTTTAATAAGCAAGAGAAACACAAGCACACACAAACTGCGAGTAAAAAGGCATCTGGGAGACAATTATAAAACCACACAGCAGCCAAACAATCAACTGTAAGGCTAAACTTAAAGTTCCAATTTTGAGACAAAAAGCTAAACTGTTTGAGGAGGTCACTAATAAGATACGCAAGGGAGTTAATGGGTGTTACCTTAATGGACTTCCAGAAAACTTTCCTTAAAGTTCCACATAATTATTGGTAAAAATGAGAGGTAGCCTTTTGACTTGGGTTGGATAGTGGTTTGGGAAGTAGGAAAGAGAGAGAGTTGGGATAAAGGGAACATACTCTGATTGGCAGGATTGGTGTTCCCCAGGGATCTGTTCTGGGGCCTCAGCTTTTCACCATATTTACTAATGACTTGGATGAAGGAAGTGTGTGTGTTGTGTATCCAAGTTTGCAGAGGACATGGATATAGGAGGCACAGTAAGTTGTGTAAATGGGAGCAGGAAGGTGCAACCCACGTTGACAAATTAAGTGAGTGAGCAAAACCATGGCAGAAAGTTTAATGCGGGCAAGTGTGGATATGTTGACGGGGGTCAGATGAAGAGTGGGAGGAGGCTCGTGTGGAGCATAAACACCAGCATGGACCTGTTGGGCCGAATGGCCGGTTTCTGTGTTGTAAATACTACGCAAGTGTGAATCAAGAAAGATAAATTGTAGTATTTTATAAATGGTGAGAAGCTAGGAACTGTAGAGCAATTTGCTTTCTAAAAACAATGTGTTTATCACTTTGCAATGTGCATCTGTTATTTTTTAAAAAGAGTTTTTGCTGGCTCTAACATTTGGGAACAGTGCAAATTCAGAGTCTCATTCAAACAAATAACGTTTAATCATTCTCATTTTAACATTCCAATTTTTTTCCTCTTCCACTCCCTCATAATGTCAACACTCTGAACCTTCCCTGGACTACACGCTGGGAGCAGCACCAACACGGCACTGTAACTAGTTACTACGAAGTTTGTAAGAGCCTCCAACGATTGAATGTTCCTCTTCCTTTCCTTATGCCCTCCCTTGACCCCTCCATGGCCCAGTGGAGAAGCACCTCCAATGGCAGCCTGGACGAGACTAGAAACGACCCCCATCCCATCTTTTGTACGGCCCCAGTTACAAAAGTGAGACACACCCCCTCAATCCTCACATGGTGAATTCACAATCTCAGTTGTGCCACTGTGGGAGTCAATCATATGACAAGGCCCCTCTGCCCCTGAAGCTGAATAAACCATGCTTGCAGATGCCTGGGATCAGGTCCCCTGGCTGTGCACTTGGACAAGGAGGCAAATGATATAGGAAGAGAAAACAGTTACACATTGAAAGATCTTCTTTACACTAAAGCACTCCACGTAACAGGCAAACCTAAAACAACAAGGTGAGCTACTTTACTCCATTAAAGAGTGATAGACACACCAACACTTAAGAAAGTTAGCTTTAATTTGTTGTAAAAATGCAAAATATTAAAATAATTTAAAGATTTGAAATATAGTTAAAATAATTAAAACCAAATTAATTTGCAGCCAGCAGGAATGACTGGGACCAGGAACCACACTTCTGGCTGTATTTTCCTCTGTTACGGTTTAGTGCTAGTTTGGCCAAGTTAGTAATACGCAGTCAGAAGTTGTTGGTTCAAATTCCACTCCCACTTGAGCATATAAGTTAGTACTAGTGCAGTACAGAGGGAGTGCTACATTGTCCTTCAGGTGAGGCATTAGAGTGTTCAGATGGCTGTTAAAGATACCCGTGGCACAATCTGAACAACAGAGGTCTCCCAGTGGCCCCGGCAACATTCCTTCCTCAATCCCCAAAAATAAATTGAATAATTTCACCTTATCAGATTGATTCCAGGGCTAAAAGGGTTAAATTAAGATGTCAGGTTGCACAAACTAGGCTTGTATTCCCTAGAGTATAGAAGATTAAGGGATTGTTATAATTGAGGTGTTTAAGATGATTAAAAGGAGTTGATAGGGTAGATAGAGAGAAACTATTTCCTCCGGTGGGGGGAGTCCAGAGCAAGGGGGCATAACCTTAAAATTAGAGCCAGGCTGTTCAGGGGTGATGTCAGGAAGCACTTCTTCACACAAAGGGCAGCGGAAATCTGGGGGTCAATTGAAAATTTCAAAACTGAGACGGAGAGATTTTTGTTAGGGAAGGGTATTAGGGGTTAGGGAACAATGGTGAGTATCTTGGATCAGCCACAATCTAATTGAATGGCAGAACAGGCTCGAGGGGCTGAATGGCCTCCTCCTGTTCCAATGTTCCTTGCTGTGTGCAAAATGACTGCCATATTTGCACTTCAAAGTAAGTTTGCCAGAGGCGAGAAGTTGTTGTATAAATGCCACATCTTTCTACGTTAGGAAAACAGTCAACACGAGTATAAAGCAAGGAATGAGAAAGGCCAGAACATACCCACAGGCATAGCAATGGGTTAGTGACCAAGTACGTCAAAGTCTGGCTTTGTGCGTTTATGAAACTTTTAAACGGAACCATCGCTATTCATTTCTCCCTCATTTATTTTTAAAACATAAAAACTCATGACCAGGAAAATGTGGCTGAACCTGGCGGCTACGGCTCCGTTATAGTCAGAGAACCGACCAACACTCATTCAAATCTGTGTCGTTATGAAACGAGAATGCGGAGAAATGTTAGCACTATTATCTATTTCCCCCCCCACCCCGCACCCATTTCACAACCACCCATTTTGTCCCACAGAAACTGCAAATTGGTGACTGACCCTACAGATTCTACTTTTCAGCATCAGGAAAGCTAGAATGTTTGCCAGATTTGAAGACAGCTGCCCTCCGACAAAATGACGTTCCTGAAGATGCCATGGGCAGGATATCGCTCATCAGGAGCTGGCCATTGCAGCTATAGACCCACGCTCTCATTCTTACATTCCAGGCCAGAGTGGGGCCCATTTTCACTCATTTCCTTTTTAAAAAGCCTCAAACACAAACTAATTTGTTAATTTTAAGGACTGCTGTGAAGTGCATAAAACCGAAGCAATCAGCAGAGCCACGTGCAAACTGGGTTTTGCCCTTTAACCCTTCAGACACAGCGTACACATCGCATTGTTGAGCGTGCAATGGCTTTTGTTCCAAACGGCTGACCCTGCGAAACAACCCTCCCCGCCTCTGAAACAGGACATTTGTTTGCTATTCCGCTACCAGAGAAGGCACGTCATTGTGCCTGAATAATGTGGTTTACAATACTGCTTACAAAAGGAAAATTCATTAAAAAAGGACACTTTATCAACTGAACATTAAACAAACTTCTACATGTTGTTACAAGTTAAACAGTACAAGGGTCTATTCAGTGACAGTGTGGGGATGAGGGAAAAGCAGCAAGTATATTGGTGAATATGGTAGCTATCAGAGGACTTGCTCAAGCACATCACGCACTAATTTCTCATTTCTCACAGGAGTAAGACTTCAGATAAACCCATCTAAACACCGGATTAAATAGGCCATACTATAATTCTTTTTAAACAGCAGGTGGGTCTTCCATTGTATTGCTGATGGTACTCTGGGGTCTAGAAGTAACATTCGTGCCACACAAGTGCCAGGTAATGACCAACTCCAACAAGAGAGTCCAACCATCTCACCTTGACATTCAATGGCATTGCCATCGTTGAATCCCTCAACATCAATATCCTGGGGGTCACCATTGACCAGAAACTTAACTGGACCAGCCACATAATACTGTGGCTACAAGAATACTCTCCAGTTGCCTGGATGAGTGCAGCGCCCAACACTAAGAAGCTCGACACCATCCAGGACAAAGCAGCCTGCTCAATTGGCACCCCATTCACCACCTTAAACATTCACTCCCTCCACCACCGGCATACCGTGGCTGCAGTGTGTACCATCTACAAGATGCACTGCAGCAAATCACCAAGGCTTCTTCGGCAGCACCTCCCAAATCCGCGACTTCCACCACCTAGAAGGACAAGGACAGCAGGTGCATGGGAACACCATCACCTGCAAGTTCCCCTCCAAGTCACACACCATCCTGACTTGGAAATATATCGGCCGTTCCTTCATCGTCACTGGGTCAAAATCCTGGAACTCCCTCCCTAACAGCACTGTGGGAGCACCTTCACCACACGGACTGCAGCGGTTCAAGGCGGCGGCTCACCACCATCTTCTCAAGGGCAATAAATGCTGGCCTTGCCAGCAACACCCACATCCCGTGAATGAATTATTTTTAAAAATATGTTTATCTGCTATTCTGGCCTGCCACTGCTCAAGTACACCCTGTAGGAAATTGCTCATAGTTGGAGCTACTCAAACTGAAGTTGGAGAATAATTGAAAGTTTGTGTAAATTTCAGGCTCCAGGGCAATACCTGCCTTTCTCTCACTTTTTAAAAGTAAAGAAAACCAGGCATTTCTGGGTTCTGACCAGAAGCCCAAAACTTAAGCAGTGGCCTTAGAGAGACAGGGCAGTTTAAAGCAGCTACACTCCCTGTAATCAATGCTGCAGAAGATCAGTTAATGGGTGTACTCGGGGAGAAAGTTAAATAAAAAGGGCGTATTGATAACACCAAACTGGTAATACAAGGGCAGACAGTGAGCAGCGATAACAGATACGCAATCAGTAAATTGGGCCCGCAGAGTCAGATCTAATGAACCAAACATTAGATCCAAGAAACCAGGGAAAGTTTAGCCAACTGAAGGATTTACTGCTTTCCCATGATAGAATCGTGTTCACATCAGAAGCAGCCTATAGCAGCGAACAGATTAACCAGTCCCCACCGCTACTTCTGCCTCAGCTCGCTGTTGATGTCTTGACAGAACAGTCCTAAAGTAACTCGCTGTACGAAGCACTTTGATACACAATCAGAAAAACACTTGTACACATCTCCTTCCTTTCCCTCGAGCCCAGAGAAGCCTTCCCTCCTGGTACAGCATCAGGTCATTGAAGACATCAGCTGGGCCCAATATTCTGGAACAAAACAAGTCTAGAGTTGGGTTTTGAAAGGTGGCTAGCAGATTGATTTCTTGGTGGCCCCATTTGTTAACCATTGTATCTACAATCTGCCCAGAGGGCTTGGTCCTGAGTGTACACCACCCCCACTCAGAGCATCAGGCATCACACTCTGCAAGACTTTGGGCAGGAGAACAATTTGCCACCAGCAGCTCTTGCAACATCTGAAGTGTGTGTGTAGACACAAGGTGTATCATCAGATCCTGTATTGCTCAAAGTTCTCATCCTGGTTTTCAAACCCCTCCATGGCCTCACCCCTCCCCATCTCCATAACCTCCTCCAGCCCTACAACACACCACCCCCGCCCCCCCCCCCCCCCTCCAGAGATATCTGCGCTCCAATTCTGGCCTCTTGCACATCCCCGATTTTAATCGCTCCACCATTGGCAGCCGTGCCTTCAGCTGCCTGGGCCCTAAGCTCTGGAATTCCCTCCCTAAATATCTCTCTCTCTCTCTCTCCTCCTTTAAGATGCTCCTTAAAACCGATCTCTGCATCCAAGCTTTTGGTCATCTGCCCTAATCTCTCCTTATGTGGCTCGGTGTCAAATTTTGTTTGATAATTGCTCCTGTGAAGCACCTTGCGACATTTTACTATGTTAAAGGTGCTATATAAATACAAGTTGCTGCTCCCTGGGCAAAGATCTGCTCCTGAAAGAATTGGTGCATCAGCCACACAGCTCAAGGCTCCAGGAATCTTGCACATCTGTTTGGAGCCCTGACCCTACAGATGAGGCAAGTAGCCAACAGCGGAGAAAGCTGGTGGCCTGGTCTATAAACTGAATCTTTCCCCAACATATAGCTCTTATAGGACCATTAGATGAAGTCATCTCAACTAATCCTTGTGCTCTGGGCAGAAACCACTATACTACAAGGCTCAACTGAAACAGCCTCAATGCCCACCCAGCATCCAGAACCAAGTACAGTCACTGAATAAAGCTACCACACATGAAACTCTTGGGAACATAGGAACAGGAGGTCGGTCATTTAGCCCCTCGAGCCTGTTCAGTTATTCATCAAGATCATGGCAGATCTGTGACCTAACTCCATATACCTGCCTTTGGCCCATATCCCTTAACACACTTGGTTATCAAAAATCTATCAATCTCAGATTTAAAATTAACACCTCACATCAATTGCCGTTTGCGGAAGAGAGTTCCAAACTTCTACCATCCTATGAGTGTAGAAGTGTTTCCTAACTTCACTCCTGAAAGGTCTGGCTCTAATTTTTAGACTATGCCCCCTAGTCCTCGACTCCCCAACCAGCAGAAATAGTTTCTCTCTATCTACCCAATCAGTTCCAATTAATATCTTGAAAACTTCAAACAAATTACCCTTAATCTTCTAAATTCTAGAGAATACAACCCTAGTTTGTGTAATCTCTCCTCGTAATTTAACCCTTGGAGTCCAGTTATCATTCTAGTAAATCTACGCTGCACTCCCGCCAAGGCCAATATATCTTTCCTAAAGTGTTCTTAAATGAAGACACATCCCTTCGCCCCTCGCTCCCCATACTGGCTCATCATACAACATGAATAGAAACACGAATTTCTGTTCTGTGTCATTCAGTACTACACTGGATGGTACCTTATATCATTAGGATAGGCAAGTAGCATGCAGTTGTACAAAGTTATAGAATAAGTGATTAACGGCGTCAGTATTGTACATACGGAGGCAGCGTGTTCAGTTTCCATAGCAGTCAGTCCTGGGGCTATCCCACTACCCTTCTCCAGAGAGATTACAAGTTCTAATCATTAAATATTACTGCACCACCATTAGAGTATTGTTTAGAACTTTCTTTACACTTTCAATGTTTGGAATAATTTATAAAACCATTTAACAGGCACACCTTTCCACAGACAGCTGTTTCGACACCTCCCTCAACAGAATCCTCACCCAAACCTGCACAGTTAGAATGCAGGAGGGAGTCTTGAGACGACATGTTCAACACAACAGCAAGTACAATATTTCCATTTATGGTTATGAAATTATAAACTGCTAGAAGAATGATATCCCGGTTCCCAAACTCCTACTCAACAGCAACAGATGTCGCACAGTCTGTCATCTTCAAACAGCTTTTTTAAAAAAAATCATTCATGGGATGTGGGCGTCGCTGGTAAGGCCAGCATTTATTGCCCATCCCTAATTGCCCTCGAGAAGGTGGTGGTGAGCCGCCTTCTTGAACCGTTACAGGCTGTGTGGTGAAGGTACTCCCACAGTGCTGTTAGGGAGGGAGCTTAAAGTGCCATTCTCTCACACGGATTCGGTATCTTGGAAGCTTTCCAGAGTAACACTGAGCATGAACAAATATCTGACCGTTCAGCCCTTCACTCCCATTATACCCTAGCAGGGTAGCAGAGCAGTATCTAAACCATGTAATAATGGGTTCAGTTGTAAAGTTATTTACTCTGATTGACCGGTGTGGTAGGAGGAGAGGTTACATCTATAAAAAGAATGAGCTCAGGAAGTCCAAAGTGCTTTACATTTTGCACTGTTGTAATGTAGGAAACACGACAGCCAATTTGCACACAGCAAGGTCCCACAATGTGATAATGACCAGATAATGTTTTTAGGTGTTGGTTAAGGACACCGGGGAGAATTCCCCTACTATTCTTTGAAATAGTGCCATGGGATTCTTTTACCCGAGAGAGCAGACTTTCGGTTTAGCCTCTCATCCAAACGCCGGCACATCCAACAGTGCAACACTCCTAGATTTTGTGCTCTAGTCTCTGGAGTGGACTTGAAGATTCACAACCTTCTGACTTGGAGGTAAGAGTGCTACCCACTGAGCCACGGCTGATCTCAGCATTCACCACAGCAAGGGGCTTCCTCACATGGACAGAGGTGGTGCTTTAGGGGAAAAAAATCACTGAAATTTCCATAACCCCATCAGGATTAGAACTCCTATCTACAGTCGGACTTTGAGACAGAAACAGTAAAACGAGATGCATGACTGGATTGTTCGGCTTGGTGACTATGCGATCAGGTAGTGTGACACTCCTTTATTACCGGAAACAAGACCCTGCCTTTCCCAGTCTGTGAAGGATGGCCATGGATGGAATTTCAGTGTGTAGGTTGTACCGTGCCACAGGGCCTCTTTGAAGCTCCCTTTTTATTTAGCTTGATGGAGAGAAGCCAAGTGCAACTAAACTTTAGTTCCAACAGTCCTAGACATGTTCTGACCATTCCGTTTTAATGCCTCCTGGAGATCCTGCCTTTGGGAATGCTGCAATGCAGGTCAAAAGGAAACACGCCCAGCTCAAGCTTTACTTAGGTAAGCAAAAATATTGGGATAGGGCAATTGTGAAAACGTGTTAGCATTTCCCTGCAGCCTGGCTAGTCACAGCCTAATAATGCTGTCTATACAGCGACCGTATCTGGTGGAGCTTAGGCTTGTGACTGAGCAGTGCTAGCCAGGAAAAACCCAAATCACGGAAAGCCAAATTCTGGTAGTGCAACAACAATGAGGATGAGGGACTTCAAGTTATGTGGAGAGACTGGAGAAGCTGGGGTTGTTCTCCTTAAAGCAGAGAAGGTTAAGAGGAGAGTTAATAGAGGTGTTCAAAATGATGAGGGATTTTGACAGAGTAGATAGGGAGAAACTGTTTCCAGTGACAGGAGGGACAGTAACCAGAGGACACAGATTTAAGGTAATTGCCAAAAGAATCAGAGGGGAGATGAGGAGAATTTTTTCTTTTACTCAGCGAGTTGTTGTGATCTGGAGTGCGCTGCCTGAAAGGGCGGTGGAAGCAGATTCAATAGTAACTTTCAAAAGGGAATCGGATAAATTGGAGAGCTCTTTCAAAGAGCCAGCGCAGGCATGATGGGCCGAATGTCTGCCTTCTGTGCTGCATAATTCTATGAACACCCAGAATTAGATGGCAGGCTGTCGCTTAGGTTAGACTAACAGTCCTGAGCTAGGAACCAGTACCTGAACGGGAACACTTTCTCCCGTCTCCCCATCCACTTGAACAGTCCCTTGCGGCAATCCACTCCTCCCGTTTCCGTTCCTCTCTTCATTCTTCTTGCTCTGCTCCTCCTCCTTCTGTCTGTAATTGTAGTCGAACACCTCTCTCCCAGCGCCCAGATCTATGTCCTGTCTCCACAGGATATCAATCAGATCAATGTCCTGGAACCAGAGAATTGCAATAATTCCATCTGCAGCCAATAGTTATTTCAGCAGCAAAGCAACACACTTTCACCGTCAGTTATAAACAAGCAGCGAGCAGCTCAAAATGAAACAGAAGCATCTGCAGCTCCCTCCAGTCTGACCACAGGAAGAAGGGGGTTACGTTTCTATTTACACTAGTGGGCACCAAGCTGGATACCAAACATAGGAACAGGAGGAGCCATTCAGCCCCTCGAGCCTGTTCCGCCATTCAATTAGATCGTGGCTGATCTGTATCTCAACTCCATCCACCCACTTTGGTTCGGTAACCCTTAATACCCTCACCCAACAAAAATCTCAATCTCAGTTTTGAAATTTTCAAATTGACCCACAGCCTCAACTGCTTTTTGGGGAGAGTTTTCCAGATTTCCACTACCCTTTGTGCGAAAAGGTGCTTCCTGACATCACCCCTGAACCGCCTGGCTCTAATTTTAAAGTTATGCCCCCTTGTTCTGGACTCCCCCCACCAGAGGAATAGTTTCTCTCTCTCTACCCTATCAAATCCTTTAAATCATCTTAAACACCTAAATCTTCTATATTCAAGGGAATACAAGCCTAGTCTATGCAACCTCTTCTCATAACGTAACCCTCTGGATTCCCCCACCTGAAGAAACAATTGTGCTACCTACCCTATCGCTGACACATGTATACCATACATTGGTATGCATAGCTGTGGGGTCTCGGTCAGTCTAGCCACCCCACCCTTGAGCCTCTTAATACCAAAAAGTAGAGTTTAAGTGGCATTATACTGATGCAGAGATTTGTTTGAACAGCCTAATATTCAGAATGCTACAGGTCCAACACATCGCCGTGAAAAGATACCAATTTCAACAACAACTCTCCACAAACCAAACTCTCCGTCATGGCACTGCCGCTGCAGAATGGCAAGAGAGAAAGAGGGGGAAAGGGAGAGGAGAGAATTTTCTATTCAAAATATTCTCCCAATGCCCTGAAGGAATTTTTTTTTTTTTTCTGGGACCGGGTGTCTCCAGATCAGCTCCCAACCTGCAAGTCACAACCCCGCTCACCCCAAATAAGATTAATGGGGTGGGGGAGGGGAGAAGAGAAACACAGGTCTGAAATGACAGCCCTCCACTCAGGCAGGAGATCTGAAGAACCCATCGTTTCCTCCCCAATCACATATGTGGAGGGGCCAGAAAGAAGCACATGGATATCCCTCCCCTTTGATACCCCCAGATGTTTGAGCGTGTTTAAAACCAATCATTCTGCTTTTGTATTTCAAATTCCAGACAGGAGCATACAATGCTGTGAGAACAGCACAAACTAGAGGTTAGATACAATGCACAGAAGCTCCACAGTCAGGCACTGCCTGGCAGTGACGTTGGATTAATTGCCACTTCCCCCACTCTCCTGCCCGCGTCACGCGGTGGTACCACACTTGATTTACATACAGGGGCAGTCAGCTGTAGGGAAGCTGCCTGGTGCGTCTGCGCATAATGGTTCCTTCAGTGCATTCAGCACACCCGTCTCCGACAGCAAGGTGACAAGCATGATAAGGTGGTGCAGCAAGCTTAAACATACACGTACACTTCTCTCGAGGATGGGAGTGTGTTTGTTTTTATTAAAGCTATACCTGCCAGTAGTGTGGGGCACTGAAAAATATTTGGCGGGGGGGCGGGGCAGCAAGAGGAGAAACTGCAAGAGGAAACGTACCTATCCTAATATCTCATGTGGCTGGTGTCATATTTAGTCCAATAACGCTCCTGTGAATCGCCTTGGGTCGCTATATGAATGCAAGTTGTTGTATTGTGGGGTGTGTAGCAGTTTTGATGTTGAGTGGCTAGGATGGCGTTGTGTTTAGCCCGTCCTGTCCCTTTAAAGGAAAGACTCCAGCAGTCCCTCTGGTGAAGGGGTACCTAAGTAAAACCAGGCAATTGCAGCCGATTTACACTCGAGGCAATTAGAGAGCAATTGTAAGGGTGTGTATCCAGGTCAGAAGAAACCAGCATTTAATAACTGGCTAGTCTCTTCCTTTTAAAAGAAGTTTATTTTTTCCAAAACTAAACACAAGCTTCCCTGGACAACTAGCACCAAATTCACTGGAAAATGACAATGTTCTCTGTACGGTGCTTGGAATGCAGGTTTGAACAGACGACAAGTGCCCGGTCACGATCCAGGGGAGGTCGATGAATTCAGCGATGGCGACTCAGTTTATGATTAAATATTAGGCCTGGAAAGAAACGACGGCTGCTTTTAACAGGCAGCCACGGCAGCCGATCGGTCACAGGCTCGGCAGACCAATGGCCACAGCCCAGTCCGGAGGTGGACAGCCGACACATTTAATCAAACTCAGAAACGCCGTCAGTTCAGAGAAAAATGGCTGCTTAAAACGGCAGGCTGTTTAGATCAAGGTGACCTCAGAAGAAAACCAGCAGAGACTTTACAGAGACACGAGTCAGACTTAAAAAAGGTACAATGGTGAAATGCAAACACTTTTTTAAATAAAGTAGTTTGGTTGTTAAAATGCCGCAGTAAAATTGAAATAATCCAGCTCACACAAACGGCTCCAGATGATTCCTGTTGTCTTGTGCGGCGAGAGCGGTGAAAATATTGGAATATTTAAGTACCCCTTTCATCTCCAGTGCTTCCTCCTGTCCTCATGGATAATGGGTCACAGCTATTTCAGACTTTACACAAGCTGCTGCTGTGTTATTCTGGCAGTCAGCGTGTCCCAGCGTGCTGCACTGGGTTCTGCTGCTGGTAATCCCTTCACACTCCAAGAGCAAAGAGCCAGGGGGGGTGCAAAAGGCTTTGCTCTGTCTGTCTAGACTGGCCCGATTGTGTAACTGCAGCAGGGAGTCACATGGTAATTGGACATAATCCACATTTATCGAGCAACCTCTCAGTTCCATGATCTAACTTATTAACTGCCCACGTTACCGCCTCGCAAAATCCCACACCCAATTCTCAAAGGATGGGAATTTGAGCTCAACCTTTGAGAGGGGGAATTTCATCCGGAGTTAAAGGAGCAATGTGACCCACTTTTATTCTCTCCCCACCCCGCCCACCATTTCCCTTTTAAGTAAAAACTTGAAATCTGCACAAACCACATCATTCCAACGGCTTCCTCCGTGCTGCAGTTATCTCCCTGTACCAGGGTTTTCTCTCCCATCTGACCAAAACAACATTCCCATTTTAAGAGCTGGGTCAACTGAGCTGCCCTACCCATCAGGGTCACGTAAACTGTTCGACAGGAGTGAGCACGGCACGATGGAGGTGAAGCTTCATCCCATCACACTTCACAATCTGCCACTGACCAAGTTCCTTCTACTCCCGCAAGTCTAGAACTAGGGGGCATAATCTCAGGATAAGAGGTCGGCCATTTAGGACCGAGATGAGGAGGAATTTCTTCACTCAGGGATGTGAATCTTTGGAATTCTCTACCCGAAAGGGCTGTGGATGCTGAATCATTGAGCATATTCAAGGCTGAGATAGATAGATTTTTGGACTCGAGGAATCAAGGGATATGGAGATCGGGCGGGAAAGTGGAGTTAGGGTCGAAGATCAGCCATGATCTTACTGAATGGCAGAGCAGGCTCGAAGGGGCCATATGGCCTACTCCTGCTGCTATTTATATGCTCTTATGGTACAATTACTACTGCAATAGTTTCACACAGGAGAATTAAGTCAGTCAAAGTATGGCTATGAGGAGGAAGAAACTATGGGACGCTAGTCTGACTAGAGACCAAATGAAGTTAGTCACCACTACACAAAGCCACTGCCTCCAATTACTACCCAGATTTGTTGAACAAAAATCCACAATCATACTGTAATATCACATGGTAAATCACCAGAACCCACCAACCGACACACAACCCCATCATGAAATAAACTGCAAAACCCTGAGCAGCACTGCCCCTGGCTGTTCCATTGTTAAATCCACCTGACCACGAAGGTCCAGTGTTCCATCTCCTGATCTGTGCAGAGCCTCGGCGGAAGCACGGGTGCTCATGGGCTGAAGAGACACCCACAGTTCCTGCTCCCGGTCACCATCTGGGAGCCCCTGCTGGACAGTGCGCTCGCAGGGACATGATCTCCCCCCACATGGCTGAATAGCCCTCTGACACTCACGCACAAACAATGGCCAATTCCAGTGAAGTATCAAGCGCTTAGAATTATACCAGACATGAGGAAAGGGGGGGGGGGGGGGGGGGGGCGCGCAGGGGAGAATGGCCATAAAGCAGCAAGTTCCCACACATCACACCACCTGGAGTACAATACAAGGCAGCAATACAACCTTGGCTTCAGTTGTTGATGAAATGTAACAGTGATAACGTTCATCTGGTCACAAGTCAGACTAAATTCCCACACTGCAGCCACTCATTGCCAGACTATCCTGCTGCTCTCTGCCAGTGGAAAACATTTTCACCAATTTCCAAATTGAGATATCACTGTAAAAAAGAACACCCACACATTCCCGTTAGCGTGGCCTGGTGACAGGTCGTAACTTAACTGGGGTTTGTAAGAGGCACTGATCCAGTTAAATACACAAGACAAGCACAAGTGGATTTTTTCATTCATTCCCCACCACAGGATCATTGGGAATATTACAGATCACTGATTTGTTGGTCAATTATTAAAAACCCAACAAGCTATATTCAAACATACAGTAAACTCATTGTAGTTAATACCTACTTTACTAGTGAGCAGATTAGAATGGTGTAATCCATCCAACGCTGGCACCAGGGAGGAGTGACTCGGTGCAGTATTTTGAACCCTGCCCTGTACACTAGAAGCTTCTGGTTTGAAGATTCACAGCCCATTACTGGCCTTGGCATGCACGAATAGATGGTTCAGCAAAACCCAGCCTACAGTTACAGGTTAACCACAGCCTCCAGCTGTTGTCTTGGTCCAAGCTCTTGAGTCTCCACGGGTTGTCACTGAACATCTCTGACCCAGCAATTAAGCAAAATCTTTATCAAATATATTCATTTGGGTTTTTATGTTTAGCCAGGACTGATAACTACAGTCCACTTTTGTGGACAAAAGGATAATGGGGACAGATTCATTCCGTAGGCTAGCTAATCTAAGCCACGCTACAACACTGGTGCAATGAGTAGGGTCCCAGTTGGGGAGAGAGGGAAAATGAAGGATAAATAAAATGATCCCTCAAAATATAGCTGATGAAATAATCTCCTCCGAGGACAAAGAATCTATACTGAGCACAGCAGGTGGCCCTTCCTCCTTTCGTGCACGCACTTGGCTTAGATTAGGTCAGATGTACAGACCAAACAAGCTCACTGACTGAACCAAAGCTTTATTGTGTCTGTAAAAGAGCCAATGCTCACCGGTAAACAACCTCCGGTTTTAATGGTGTTACTCAATCACCCATTATGGGTGGGGGGGGGGGGGGGAGAAGAAACAGAAAGCGAGGAAGGACGGGGAGACATGTGATGAACGTCACTGCAAAGAAATGTTATGCACACAAACTAATAAAAAAGGTGGTATCACTGTTCAGAGCCACTTTCACACCGAACTCATGCTGCTGGGGGTCATCTGGCTCCAGGGCGGGGCCTGGTCCAGGTAAAGTAAATCTGCCAGGTCTGTTTACACAAGGAAAGCCCAAAAAGGACCAGCACAAGATGTCCTGGCCAACATTTATCCCTCAACCAACACCTAAAACAGATCGTCAAGTCAATTATTGAATTGCTGTTTGTGGGATCTGTGTGTGCAAATTAGTTGCCGCGTTTCCTACATTACAATAGTGACTACACTACAGAAGTACTTAATTGGCCGTAAAGCGCTTTGGGACGTCTGGAGATCGTGAAAGGCACTTTATAAATGAAAGTCTTTCTTTTTATTTAAAGGCAGCTTTAAATTGAACCGTGACTGGTTTAACTGGACCACAATGGGTGGCACGGAGGTAGCCCAGTGTCACCGCTAGAGAAATCGACACCACGAATAAAAAAGCCTTGCACAAGGCCCAATGAAACTAAAAGAAGCAAAAATTAAAACTGATTCAGGATCTCACTGTCATGTTCAATGATACAGGCCACGTCGGCAGTGCCCATCGGTTGTTGACTGGCCTCGAGCACCTGCCGCATGGTCCCTCGCCAAGGCCACGCGGGAACGACAAGACCGCAGGAGAGAGGCAGGCCACCAGAGCAACCACCCCCCGCCAACCAAGCTCCCACACACCCTGGACCTGTGGGTGGCTGTTTTGGCTAGGCCGAGGAGCAGATCCCACAAGAAGCTCCTCCAGAATTGAACCACATTTTTTATGTGGCAGCTAGCTATCCCGCATGTACTCGTTTCAGCGATCGATTCCTTGCTCCAGACTGGCATCCAAGTTTCACCTCGCCCTCCAAACACATTCAGCCCAAAATCCAGCCCCCCTCCGTCCAAACCAACGTTGCTGCAATGCCGAATCACAAAGCACTAGCCGCAGCAGTTTAAGCAGTGGAGTGAATCTAAAACAAAAGTCACACTGGCCACACATGGGCTTGTGCAGCATGATGCAATCAGAAGCAACACTTTCAAACTCGTAGCTGTGACTATTTCTCATATCATAAATCTGTAAAGTGTTTAGCTCCTGTTGGTCCTTTTTTTTGGGGGGGGGAGGGCGGGGGCGCACAGTTATTTAAATCTTCAGTCAGCAGGGCATTTAACCAACAACCCCCTTCCTACGTCCAATAGAGTTCATATTTAAAAACGGAACGGCCTAGTGCAGGCTGCTGTAGAAGATAGTCCTTCAGATGACATTATTAAATCGATAGTCTGTCTGCATTTCCTGGCAGGTGTCACAACACTAGTCGGAGAAGGTGGTGGGGCGGAGAGAAACAGAAACAACAGCATAATAGCCACTAATTTTCTTCCTTGTGCTGTGTTTCTGCTCGAACCCCCTCCAACAACATGATGAGAATGCTCATTATTAAAGATTAAATAAGCACAACAGTTCTAAGTCAGTGAGCACGCGGGCAATTGACAGACACAGGGATTGTTTAGCGGTCAATCACATGCTCGGTTGGCAGCTTGTATGTTTTATATAATTAGTGTACAGGGCGTGATTTTTAGTAATAGTTTATTTATAGGGTGAATAAATCCAGACACAGGCTCCCTGACACCGCACTGAGACAATCAGAACTAAAACTGAACAAGCAGTGCTTTCACCGCCAGTTTGTAATCATTCATATAAACAGTAACACACCAAACTGGGCACCAACACGCAGTGCCACAGAACGCGGGTTTAACACGTTCCATATTCAGATGGAGGTGGGGTATGGCTGGATGAGGGCGCAGAGAGAAAGAAAAGAGAGCCTCACATGTTCCTGGTGTTCGAATCGCCTCCCCCAGGGAAGAGAGAGAAGATTGGGTAGGGTCGTGACACACTTGTGGGGGTGGGGAAATGGAAGAACAGGAACCAAAATGGAGAAAGAATTCCAACAAAGCAGCAACATCCTCATCTCACCCTTGCAACTGCTCAGTGTCCTCATTCTCTAATCTAGCCCATGTAGCAGAGGTGGAGCGTGGACACTGTCGGACTTTATACCAATCCAACATTCCACATCCAAATTAGAAGAATTAAGCTAACTGAAATATCGACAACCGTGAAGATCCTACAAGACACTGCAGACATATGAACAGATAATGCGTTTGATACCGGTGGTTTATAGAAAACATTACGGCAGGACTCATTGCCACTAGGTATGCAGTGACTACACCTCAAAAAAAGTACCTCATTGGCTGTAATGTGCTTTGGGACATCCAGAGGTCGTGAAAGGCACTGTAGAAATGCAAGTCTTCTTCCTTTACTGAACAAACTCATTAGGATAATTCACGGCCACTCCTGGTCTTGCATTAGGTGCACGAACAGTATTATATTGTTCTATATACTGGCTGCTCGTTCCACAAACCCAGTTAGGGGTCCAATTGCTGGATTGGTCAATGTGGAAAGGATGTTGGTGGAAGGGAAGTTCTGGATCTTTGTTCAGAACGCAGTTGGACAGTTCAATACCAGATTATTTTTAAATTATACAGTACCTGATCAATAAACATTAATAATCCTTTTTTCTCCATCTTAATATTTTGGAAGTTTTGCTATTCTCTGAAAATCCCAAACAGATTGCTTATAAAGGGTCACTACCTAACTAAAGCAGCAGCATCTGCTGCAAGCATTAGATTTACTAATGAACTCCATGGGTTTGGTTTCGATGTGTTCTGGCCTGTAAGGAGCGGATTTATATTCACGCTCAGTATCCACGGAGCCAAGTGTTCACCAAGCATACACACACACACACCTGTCGCGAGAGAGAAGTCACGACAGGACTTGGCATTGGACTCAAGCACGACAATCAACGGGAGTTTTGCTAACACTCCAGTTGGCCTTCCATGCCCAGCTATGTGTAGCAGATAAGAACAGTAGCTGGGTGTGGAAATCCCCTAGAAATCCTGGTGACAGAAATAGGGCTGCTCCAGATGGAGTTACTGACATGCTTGGGTGAACTTCCATCACACGATACTGGAACGAACAGTTATTTTTAATCAGTCCAGGAACAAAATGTTGTTGATGATGGAGTCTTTCTTTCTGAAAAACACATGACTGGCAGCTGCTTGACCTCCACCATTTAAAAAACAGATAAACAGGGGGAAAAGCACGACCAGTCCTGCTAGAAAGTCACCACACTCCGATAAACAAAACACAAAACGGCAGGTTGCAGGCAATGTTCCCCCTAAGGTGCGCAGCCACACAGTAATCTCAAAGGTCCCACGCAGGCCGCTCACCAGCTTCTACATTGCACATGCGCAGAAATTTAAAGGGGTACCATGTTAAAAGAAACAGGCCGCGCCGAACAAAGCATAGCTTATAGAGAATATTGGTTGTAGGGTTTGCACTTCCACCCCGTCTGAGCCCGTACCAGGAGACTGAATCACAAATGGTTTCCCCCCCAACCCCCACACACAAATCTTTCCAATTTCCTTCTTAGATGTTCGCTTCTTACTGGGGTAAAGTCCCAGAGACACTGGCTGTTCGCAGACACATGTCCAAGCAGCCATTACTCTGGCTTATTAATAGGACACCATTTCGAAGGGGAGTGAAGTCTCCCCAGCATCCTGGCTAATGTTTATTCCTCAACCATCACTTTTTTTGAGGGATTGAATCTGGGACCTTCCTGCTCAGCAACTCATTGGATGAACTCACGAGCCTTAGGGCAAGCTACAGAACTCGAGTTAACACCAAAGCTCAAACGCTCTGCAACACAAGGTTTATAAACGTCAAAAAGGTTTCAGCACCCACTGTGTTTTGGTAAAACAAATTCTCGCAACTACAGTGGCAAACCACCACCGCCCAGCCTGCCACACCACGAGGTCCAATCTACCACGTGGCCCACTGCCACTGCACGGCACACCGGCACCCACCGCACAGTCCACTGCACCACGCAACCCACCGCCATACTGCACGCCGGCACCATGCAACCCACCGTCACCCAAACTACCACGATGCAGCACCGTCCAGCCCAGCGCCACACTGCAAGGCCCGATCCGCCACACCGCGAGGCTGCGACGTCTCGCTGATCAAGGCACACAGACAACGCGAGCAAGTATTGGGGCGGTTAATGACAAAGAGCATCACCACCTTCAGGAGAGGAACAGGACGACAACTGCAAATACCAATAGTGGCGACATTAGATACTGGGCACTGCCTGGCTGGGTGCTGGGCACAGGCAGGTTCCCCAACTTCCCGATCTCAGTTGGCTCACGACAGGCAGATGGCGAAAACAGGTTTGGGGGTGGGGGGAATAAATGAGGAGGAGTGTGACCCAAATGTTCTCACACACTCCTGCTAGCTTCATACTCAGGGAAAACATGGGAACCAGGAGTATGAGTGCAGCTCCAGTCAAGAAGCTCGACACCATCCAGGACAAAGCAGCTGTTTGATTGGCACCCCATCCACCACCTTAAACATTCACTCCCTCCACCACCGGCGCAACGTGGCTGCAGTGAGTACCATCTACAAGACGCACTGCAGCAACTCACCAAGGCTTCTTCGGCAGCACCTCCCAAACCAGTGACCTCCACCACCTAGAAGGACAAGGGCAGCAGGTGCATGGGAACACCACCACCTTCAAGTCCCACACCATCCTGACTTGGAAGTATATCGCCATTCCTTCATCGTCGCTGGGTCAAAATCCTGGAACTCCCTCCAGCACTGTGGCAGTACCTTCACCAATCGGACTGCAGCGGCGGCTCACCACCACCTTCTCAAGGGTAATTAGGGATGGGCAATAAATGCTGGCCTTGCCAGCGACACCCACATCCCATAAATGATGTTTAAAAAACCATGAAGGTGTGAAGAAAAGGGATTACAAATTTTTTTATTTTTTTAAAAATTCAATGGGAAACCTCAACTGCCAAATTTACCAGTCATGAGGTGCGGGGGGAGGGGAAAAGAGAGGGATCTTATATTTACCAGTCAACAGATCGTTCAAGTCTAAGGGCGACACTTTAAATATCCACATATCCTTCCCGTGTATCTGATTTCATTCATAAATCCACAGCCAAGATGGCAGCTGGAACAACGGGCATACTCCTCAGAACCTCGTGGCTGCCTGGCTCTAGAACATCAACAAGCTACAAGTACAGGCCTGATGGGTTAGGACTAGATTAAATATTGAAATGACTTACCTCCCAAGACATTCAAGTAACAATCCCATATAGCAATCAGTGCACTTTCCCATTCCTGGCTGGGGAGGGTCTGATTCTCGGTAGGAGTATTACATGAATCACAGCACTATTGCATCAGTGGCCCAATATAACAGCTTGCATTTATATAGCGCCTTTAATGTAGTAAAAAATCCCCAGGAGTTTCACAGCAGCATAATCAGACAAAATCTGACACCGAGCCACATAAGGCGATCTGAGGACCAAAAATCCTGGTCAAAGAGGTTTTATGGAGCATCTTAAAGGAGAGGCAGAGGGTTTAGGGAGGGAATTCCAGAGCTTAGGACCTAGGCAGCTGAAGGCATGGCCGCCAATGATGGGACGATGGAAATTGGGGGATGCGCAAGAGGCCAGAATTGGAGGATCGCAGAGATTTCAGAGGGTTGTAGGGTCTGGAGGAGGTTACAGAGATAGGGTGGGGCAAGGACATGGTGGGATTTGAAAACACTCAATGCCTAGCCTCATGCATGGAGAATGGTCACTCGGGAGAGACACTACAGGATGGCCAGCACTCCTGGAACTGTACCTCTGCAAGGGTCAGTGCTTTGAGGACAGATGGGGCGGACAATGTGGAACAGAAGGTGCTCCCGATGTCGCACAGGAGTTAGAAATTTGGTGTCACCCACTTCACTTTAATATAAATGTTGCTTCCCATTAGACACCCAATAAGAGAAAGGTGCTGCAATAGATGCAGGCTTCCTGGAACTGTTGTAATCCATGAGTAATTTTGAAAGATTTCACAAAGATTCCAAGACAGAAGCAGATTATCCTTGGATAAACCGCAGGTTGGGACAGTCACAAACACTGTCTGCCTCACTTATTTCATCATTAGAATGTCTCCTGGACTCAAAAAAAGGTGCTTCTATTCATTTTGTTTAGTGCAAATGCTTGGCATCAGTTATGATTTCACAGAGCTTAAGATACCTGTCAGCACAGGCAAAGCAGAGGCAGACTACACGTACTCCACCCAGCCCATGCTGCAAGTACTTGATATTCCTATTTGGTAAACAAAATGGGGGGAAATGACCAAATTAGGCTTGTATTCCTGTCCTCAATGTGCTGACTCGATGGGCTGAATGGCCTCCTTCTGTGCTGTATTATTCTATGCATTCACATGTACAATCTGAAGGACAACATAATGTATTTATATAGCGCCTTTAACGTAGTAAAACATCCCAAGGTGCTTCACAGGAGTGTTAAAAAGGCAAAAATTTGACACCGAGCCACTTAAGAAATTAGGGCAGATGACCAAAAGCTTGGTCAAAGAGGTAGGTTTTAAGGAGCATCTTAAAGGAGGAAAGAGAGGGAGAGAGGCGGAGCAGTTTAGGGAGGGAGCTCCAGAGCTTTGGGCCCAGGCAGCTGAAGGCACGGCCACTGTTGGCTGAGCGATTATAATCAGGGATGCTCAAGAAGGCAGAATTTGAGGAGCGCAGATATCTCAGGGGTGGGGGGTTTGTGGGGCTGAAGGAGATTAGAGATAGGGAGGGGCGAGGCCATGGAGGGATTTGAAAACAAGGATGAGAATTTTTAAATCGAGGATGCCAGAATCCAAACTCTCTCGTAACCCAGTACCACCTTATCCCTGCAGCAGGTGCGGGAAAATGCAGTCGCCTGACTGAATATTCAAAGTTAGAAACAGCTCCTGCTCTCAGTGGCCAGAGGCCAATTGCAACATGGCTGGGAGTGGTGAAACAGGTTTGTGTACAGCCAGTTCTTAATCTCCGCCAGTAACAAAGCAGAGGCGGGCAGCAAAGACAGCTGCTGTGCACCTTTGAGCACCCGGTTACAGAACGGCACTGCTCGGAGTCTCGCAGCACGCTTCCCAACATTTTGGTTGTCGACCCAACTTGATATTCCAGTCTGAGCTTTCAAATCAGTTGCAAGGTGCAATGGCATGTTAACGGCTAGTAGAATACAAAAGGGGCGGGAGTTATGTTACAGTTGTATAAAGCTCTGGTTAGACCCTATCTGGAGTAACTACATTCAGTTCCAGGCACCGCACCTCAGGAAGGATATATTGGCCTTGGAGGGGGTGCAGCGCAGATTCACCAGAATAGCAGGGCTAAAAGGGTTAAATTATGAGGACAAGTTGCACAGACTGGGCTTGTATTCATTTAAGATGAAGGCTAACATTCCATTAGCCTTTAATATAGAATTGAGATGATTAAAGGATTTGACAGGGTGGATACAGAGAAACTATTTCCTCTGGTGGGAGAGTCCAGGACAAGGGGGCATAACCTTAACATTAGAGCCAGGCCATTCAGTGGTGATGTCAGGAAGCACTTCTTCACACAAAGGGTAGCGGAAATCTGGAACTCTATCTTCCACCACCCGCACCCCCACCCACACACAAAAAAAGCTGTTGAGGCTGTGAGTCAATTGAAAATTTCAAAATTGAGATCGATATCGATACTTTTGTTAGGCAAAGGTATTAGGGGATATGAAACTAAGGCAGGTAGATGGAGTTAGGATACAGATCAGCCATGATCTAATTGAATGGCGATACAGGCTGAAGGGGGCTGAATGGCCTCCTCATGTTCCTATGCAGAATCTGAAGACCTGACACACTGACCTGTGTGATTACTTATTCCAGTGTGTTACACTAAATTGAAATGAAAAGTGGTGATGTGCGTTAAACTAGCAAGAGGCAGATTCACAAATACATTATAGCTTAAAGGTTTGGCCTCCAGTTGCAGGTTTTTGGAGCACCACTCAGGGGAAAGGTGGCCTGGTGGTACTGCACACGGTTAAGTTGAGTCAGAGGAGTAGCTCAAAATGGCCCACTCGTACCCAACACCCATTGGAGCAGCAGCACTGGCACAGGGGCATAGGACAATGATATTGCGAAGATAAGAATTTGTCAGCTGTGGCTCAGTGGGTAGCACTCTCACTTCGGAGAGGGGGTCGTGGGGTCAAGTCCTACTCCTGAGACTTGAGCATATAATTCAGGCTGGCACTCCCAGTGCAGTACTGAGGGAGGTTGAGGGAGGGAATTCTAGAGCTTAGGGCCAAGGCAGCTGAAGGCACAGCCGCCAATGGTGGACCGATGAAAATTAGGGATGCGCAAGAGGCTAGAATTGGAGGAGCGCAGAGATCTGAGGGATGTAGGGCTGGAGGAGGTTAGAGAAATAGAGGGGCGAAGCCATGGAAGGATTTGAACACTGGGATGAGAATTTAAAATCAAAGTAGGACTCATAATGCAGCCCGGTAGCCATGTCTGCCCAGCTCCCTTTATCCGTGATCTTCGGTACGTCTGCTCCTGTCCTACAGGGTTGTGGGCCATCACTCATGGCCTGCACAGCAGCTGTGGGAAGTGGGATTGGAATTCAGTGTTTATCACGTTCCTTCGTGATGTCCAGTTTGGAAACTTGCGTTTATATATAGCGCCTTTAACCTCACAGCATCACACGGCATAGGCAGAATAAACAACAAACAGACAGCCAGCTAGGGAAGGTGACCGAAGAAAGATTTCCAGGTGACTTTACAGTGGGAAAGAGGAACCAAGGCAGAGGGGTTTAGGGAAAGGGGTTGCAAACAGCTGAAGGCTCTGCAATCCCTGATGGTAAAATTAAAATGGGGGGGGGGGGGGGGAATAAAGACAGAAAGAAACTGGGCTGGAAAGGCAACATGCTGAATTCAAGGTGTTGGGTAACTGGGAGCCAAGGAGGCTGGGTGATGGAGGAGCAGCACACAAGATGAGCTTTGGACAAGTTGCAGTTTACATAAAAGGGAGGGGTAAGGAGAGTACAGCAAGAACAGTGCTGGAGAAGTCAAGCCTGGAGGTGATGAAGGGACAGGTGAGGGTTTCAGTGGCAGTTCAGAGGGTGGCAGGCAAGTTGCAAAGAAGAAAATAGGTCCTGATGATGGAGAAAGCAAGGGAATGCTGATGCGAGATAGAACTATGCCAGAATCCACTAAGCTAGTGAAAGGGCTTTGTAAAGAGAAAGGACCGAGAGATTTAACGGAATGCATCAGTCCTGTAGTTTCAGTTTCTCTCTCCTCCCACTACCTTTCCTTTTCTCATGGGGAAGCAAATGACCGCCACTCAGCAACGGCCCGCAGTGCAGAACTGAAACCAGGAGCTCATCACATTGTGAATTACAGGCACAGACATGTTCTATCACTGCACTCTGCAATAAATGTCTGTAAGCGTGTTTAAATGTCCCTCAAGTAACGTTACTTCAGACTGTAGCCCTGGGCATGAAGTTGAGGCTCCTCAAGGCTGATTTACATCAGGATCCATTTTAAAACTAATACTTCAGAGAAATAATTAAACTTTTGAGTTACAAGCTATCTTGATTGCTTGCTGCAAACTACACATTCTGACAATATGATAAAAGAACTGGGTTAAAGTTACCAAACCAATATAGGGGCTTTTAATCAATATCACCAGCGATGCAGACAGTAACCCATGGTTGTTGCATTAACAACTGTGTGTTGAATAAACTCTTTCACAACATAACGCTCAGAAACCATTTCAAACCAGGAGCCCCCACTTCCCAGCCCCCAAAATCAGCGCTCTCAATTTAAGACAACAAAACCACACGAGCAATAATTCTTTTACTCTCACCAACTTCCAAACATCACCCACCCCCATTCTTAATGCTTTGATCCCTGCAAGGGTTCCATTCCACTCGGACAATTAACGGACACTTGGTACTTCGGCCAAATGGCCATTATTCACATCCACCTCACCACTAAGTGCTGGCAAGCGGTGCAATCCAAAAGGAGCATCACTGCTGATTCTGCCCTGGGCCAGCACCCACCCACTGGGGGGGGGGCGCGCACTGGATAGTGATCAGCAGCAGGACCACTGGCTGATTGTCCCGTTAGTCCCGTTCACCCAGTGCTCGCTGACCTACATTGGCACCCGGTCCTGCAACGTCTCCATTAAAAAAATTCTCATCTTGGTTTTCAGATCCCTCCATGGCCTCGCCCTTCCCCATCTCTGTAACCTGCTCCAGCCCTACAACTCTGATCTCTGCGCTCATCGAATTCTGGCCTCTTGTGCTTCGCCAATTTTAATCTCTCTACCATTGGCAGCCGTGCCTTCAGCTGCCTGGGCCCTACGCTCTGGAATTCTCTCCCTAAACCTCTCCATCTATCTCACCTCTAAGATACTCCATAAAACCTAACCTCCCTGACCAAGCTGTAGGTCACCTGTCTTAATGTGGCGCAGTGTCAAATTTTGTTTGCTAACACTCCTGTGAAGCATCTCAGCATGTCTTACTATGTTAAAGGCGCTATATAAATGCAAGTTGTTGTTGTTGCTAGCCTAGAGGCACTAAGGCTAATTGTAGCACCTCTACAAATCAGCTAACTCTAGCTGAACTATCATGGAAGTCATAGATTTTGGCAGACTCAAGATACTGTGATGGCACAGGGAGATGGTGGGAGTACTTCAGAAGTAGGGGTGGGGTGGTGGAAAAAGAGAAAATAAAGTGAACACCTTCTGCAACATGCAATCGTACCCGGAGTTGAAGTTTGCTGCTGAAGTTAGTTGCAAACCTTAATGACCAATCATTGTCCCCGTGTTTATGTCTGAAAATGTGGGATCAAATCAACTATTGTCATAAAAAAGCGTTTCAGTGTCCAGTTTATACATTTCTAGACAGCCCAGTAAATAAAAGACGGGGGGGGGAGGGGAAGAGAAAGAAGGAGGAAAGAGGGGGAGAGAAAGAAGATAGGAGAAAAAGGGGAGAAGGACAAATTTAAGCTGCAGAATTATATTTACACAAAAACATCTACAAGTGCTGGATTTTCTATGTTACTCAAGTTAGGTTCCTTGCCACTCATGGCCTTGCAGATGCTGCAAGTTCCTGAGCAGCCATTTTAGTCAAGCCCTGCCCTTTAAACCGAGCATCAGCTCAGTCAGCACCCGAGTGAGCATTATTTCCTTTCACTTGCAACAATGTGGTGAAACACCAACCTTAAGGAGCAACAAGGTGGCATCTATTGTTTCTCTAGATTGGAGATTAAATGTTGCACACCAGCAAGTTGCAATCTGATAGTGGGATGGGGTAATTCTTGCTTTCATTGATAAATGAGCATGTGTGGATTGCATCTGTATATAAAAGGGTGGAGTTTCTATTTTGGGCTGCAGTTTTGTTTCCTTGTAGGAGCATCCCAGTCTGCTACATTTAAAAAACAACTTGTGATTGTCAGGCTCAGCAGTAATGTTTTTTTTATTTGTTCACAGGGAGTGGGCATCGCTGGCAATGCCAGCACTTATTGCCCATGAACAACTGAGGGCTTGCTAAGCCATTTCAGAGAGCAGCTAACAGTCAACCACATTGTGGGTCTGGAGTCCCGTCTAGGCCAGACCAGGTAAGGATGGCAGATTTCCATCCCTAAAGGACATTAGTGAACCAAATGGGTTTTTACGAAAATCCAGTGGTCACCATTACTGATTACTAGCTTTAAATTCCAGATTTTATTTAACTGAATTTAAATTTCCCAGATTTGAACTCATGTCTCCGGATCACTAGTCCAGGCTTCTGGAATACTAGTCCAGTAACAATCACTATGCTACCATTCCCGTGTGTGGGTCAGAATCAGATAATTGCAGATACACATTAGCTTTGAAATACCTCCTTGGTTAAATCGCTGCTCATTGGCAATCCCACAGCCCCCAAGTTCTCCTCGCCCTGCTCGGTGGAACCGTCACCTCTGCCGCTGCTCTCCGGGTCCGTGCCCTCGCTCACCCCGCTGGGGTTATCCAAGGGCAGGCTGGGCTGTGAGGCGGCCACCGAGCTGTCGGCCTCCCGGCCGCCGCCGCCGTGCACCAGCCAGGCGCTGAGCTGGGTGCTGGGCACCAGCAGCCGGTCCAGGCCCCTCACGTCGTGGAGCAGCCGCCTGGCCGTGAAGTAGTAGTCCAAGTCCACGCTCTTGGGGTGCAGGTCGTAGCCGTCCAGCGTGTTCCGCCAGTTGTGGAATTGGGTCTGGGTGTAAGCCGAACTCGGGCCCAGGATGATCTCGCGGAATGGGGGCAGCTGAGCGTTCAGATAAGAGTCGACGTCCACCCGGACCCCCATCAGACTCAGGAGGATGGTGAACTGGATCAGACCCTCGGTGAAATACTTCTTCAGAGGGAGCATCTTCCCTTCCAATGTTGCACTCAAATGGGTTTAAAATAAAGCAGCAGGAGGAGGAAGGGGGTTAAATTCCCCAAATAGGTTTAAAATAATGGAGGAAGGGGATTAAATTCTCCAAATGGGTTTAAAATAAGAGGAATGGGGGTTAAAATAAAACAGGAGGGCGGGTTAAATTCCCCAGACAGTCAATGGCCTCTTCTCTCTCCCTGCCACTTTCAAACAAAAGGCACAATGAAACAAAAAGAAACTTCTGCCAAGTCCCAGCTCTCGGTTTGTTTGGGTAGGAGTCGCTTTCTTCCTCCTCCTCGGCTCCAGGAAAAAAAGGCCTCCAACGCCCTTTTTGTTTTCACTGCCGGCCCCCTCTGCTCATCCTCCTCCCAGGCGTGCGGGGGTTGGGTTGGGGGGGGGGGGGGGGGAGTTGCTGGCCGGGCGGCTTCACTCTTGCCGCAGGCTCCCACTCGATGACTAGGCCCCTGAAGAGTTCTATCCTTTTATAAACTCCCACTGTTTAAACCGGCTGCTTTTAATTATTGGTTCCGGCTCCTCCTGCGCTGGCTCTGCCTGTGTGTCTGTTTGTTTGTTGTGACTCTCGAAGCCGGCTCCACTCTCGCAGAAACGTGTTCAACTCCCTGACTGAAACTGAACCAGGAAGCACGGCTCCGCCTCAGCAAACCCGCCGCCGCTTCCTCATCCCGCCCCACGGCAGGCCTGATTGACGCGCCGCTCCGCCAATCGCTACCCGCCGCGTCAGACCACCGGGCGCCGCCCCTCCCCACCCGGCCAATCGGAGGGGGGGACCGAGCCGGGCCGAGGAGGCGGGGCCTGTTGCTATGCGGCAAGCCGGCCTAGGCCCCAGGCGCTGGCTGGTAGTAGCCGTGGGGCGGCTGATGTTCCGCTTGGTCTTTTTGTATTTATTTCTTGGTAGAGGAGAAGGAGATGGGGGGAATCTTTCTATTTATTGCTTGGTGGAGGAGGGAGTGTGGAAAAGGCTCGACGCCTATATTTTTTTTGTTATTGAATTCATTGAGAGTTTGTGGGCCGGTGGTGGGCGCCGCTGTCGCCGGCTCGGCGCCACCATGACTTGCAGATTCTGCTGGGCCCCGGCCGCCCGGCTGCGCATGCGTGGCCCGCCTCCGCTCCGCGAAGCTGCGGACCGAGCCGCCACCACGTGACTGGGAGTGTTGGCCAGAAGCGGCGCCATTTTGGAGAGGGGAATTCAAACAAGACAGACTGGCATCTCTCCAGCGTCCTTTCTGACCTCAGGACGTCCCAAAGCTCTTTACAGCCACTTTTTTTTAATATTCCATAACAACTTGTATTTATATAACGCCGTAGTAAAACGTCCCAAGGCGCTTCACAGGAGTGTTATAAAACAAAAAATAATTGGCACGAGCCACATGAGGAGGAATTAGGGCCAGTGACCAAAAGGTTGGAGAAAGAGAGAGGTTTTAAGGAGCGTCTTAAAGGAGGAAAGTGAGGTAGAGAAGCGGGAAGGTTTAGGGAGGGAAGTCCAGAGCTTGGGGCTTAAGCAACAGAAGGCATAGCCACCAAAGGTTGAGCGATTATAATCAGGGATGCTCAAGAGGGCAGTTAGAGGAGTGCAGGTATCTCGGGGGGTTGTGGGGCTGGAGGAGATTACAGAGATAGGGAGGAGTGAGGCCATGGAGGGATTTGAAAACAAGGATGAGAATTTTGAAATTGAGGCGTTGCTTAACCGGGGGCCAATGTAGCGAGCACAGGGGTGTTGGGTGAACGGGACTTGGTGCGAGTTAAGACACGGGCAGCCGAGTTTTGGATCACCTCAAGATTACGTAGGGGCAGAATGTGGGAGGCCAGCCAGGAGTGCGTTGGAATAGTCAAGTCTAGAGGTAACAAAGGCATGGATGAGGGTTTCAGCAGCGGATGAGCTGAGGCAAAGGCGGAGACGGGCGATGTTGTGGAGGTGGAAATAGGCGGTCTTAGTTATGCCACGGATATGTGGTGGGGGGCTCATTTCAGGGTCAAATGTAACACCAAGTTTGCGAACAGTGTGGTTCCGCCTCAGACAGATGTTAGGGAGGGGGATGGAATCAGTGGCTACGGAACGGAGTTTGTGGCGGGGACCGAAAACAATGGCTTCAGTCTTCCCAGTATTTGTCGGACAAGCAGTCTGACAATTTAGAGTTCACGGGATGTGCGCGTCGCTGACAAGGCCAGCATTTAAGGTGGTGGTGAGCCACCGCCTTGAACCACTGCAGTCCATGATACTTCCTTGTAGCGGTATGTTATAACTGAGGGGCCACTAGGCCAGAAGGCAGTTAAGAGTTAACCACATTGCTGTGGGTCTGGAGTCACATAGAGGCCAGATCAGGTAAGGACAGCAGATTTCCTTTTCTAAAGGATATTAGTGAACCAGATGGGCTTTTACGACAATCCAGTAGGTTCATGGTCACCATTACTGATGCTAGCTTTTTATTACAGATTTATTTATTTAACTAAATTTAAATTCCCCAACTGAATTACTAGTCCAGTAACATAACCACTATGCTCCCGTACCCCTTGATAGTAACTGTTGTAATGTAGTCACAGTTGTAATGTAGGAAACGTGATAACCAAATTGCGCACAGCAAGCTCCCACAAACAGCAATGTGATAATGACCAGATAATCTGTTTTTTAGTGATGTTGATTGAGGGATAAATATTGGCCCAGGACACCGGGGGATCATAGAATCATTACAGCACAGAAGGAGGATATTCAGCCCATGTCGGCTCTCTGCAAGAGCACTTCAGCTAGTCCCACTCCCCCGCCCTTTCCCCGTAGCCCTGCAACTCCCCTGCTGCTCTTACGAAATAGTGCCATGGGATCTTTTACATCCACCTGAGACAGCAGACGAGGCCTCGGTTTAACGTCTCATCGGAAAGACAGCACCTCTGATAGGGCATTAAGGGATATGGCGATAGGGCCGGTGAATGGAGTAAAGGCAGAAGATCAGCCATGATCTCATTGAATGGCGGAGCAGGCACGAAGGGCCGAATGGCCTACTCCTGCTCCTATTTCTTATGTTGTTATGACAGTGCAGCACTCCCTCAGCATTGCACTGGAGTGTCAGCCAAATTTTTGTGCTCAAGTTTTTGGATTGGGACTTGAACCTACAACCTTTTGACTCGGAGGCAAGGGTACTACCAACTGAGCCACGGCTGACACGGAGTTCAGACTCCCTTCCCCCCCCCCCCCCCCCCCCCAAGTTGGGTTGCCAACTCTCCAGTAATTGTCCTGGATTCTCCAGGAATTAGAAGATTGATCTCCAGGACACTGCTGGGAGCAAAGCCTTACATAGGATATACAGCACAGAAACAGGCCATTCGGCCCAACCAGTCCATGCCGGCGTTTATGCTCCAGTCGAAGCCTCCTCTTGTCTTTCCTCATCTAACTCTATCAGCATAACCCTCTTTTCCCTTCTCCCTCATATGCTTGTCTAACCTCCTCTTAAATGCATCTATACTATTCACTTCAGCCACTCCCTGTGGTAGCGAGTTCCACATTCTCACCACTCTCTGGATAAAGAACTTTCTTCTGAATTCCCTATTTGATTTCTTGGTGACTGTCTTGTATTGATGGCCTCTAGTTTTGCTCTTTGTAAATCTTCTCTGCACCCTCTCCAGTGCCTCTATATCCTTTTTATAATATGGTGACCAGAATTGTACGCAGTACTCCAAGTGTGTACAGCAGAGAAGGTTAAGGGAGATTTAATAAGAGCTGTTCAAAATCTTGAATGGTTTTGCTAGAATAAATAAGGAGAAGCACTTCCAGAAGGGTCGATAACCAGAGGACACAGATAAAAGAAAGACTTGCATTTATATAGCGCCTTTCACAACCACCAGACATCCCAAAGCATTTTACAGCCAATGAAGTACTTTTGAAGTGTAGTCACTGTTGTAATGTGGGAAATAAAGTGATGGGCAAAAGAACCAGAGGTGACATGAGGAAACATTTTTTTACACAGCGAGTTGTTGTGATCTGGAATGTGCTGCCTGAAAGGGTGGTGAAAGCAAATTCAGTAGTAACTTTCAAAAGAGAATTGGATAAATACTTGAAGGAAAATAATTACAGGGCTACGGGGAAAGAGCAGGGGACTGGGATTAATTGGATAGCTCTACCAAGGAGCCGGCACAGGCACAATAGGCTGAATGGCCTCCTTCTGTATTGTATCATACTATGAAAAATCATTGCACATTAAAAAAATGGTGTCTTTTTATATCCTTTGAATACTTCTGTTTATTAGTTATAAAAAATATGGATGGGAAAAAAGGCTGTTTGACTGACCGTCAAGAAACATCCAATTGGGTAATGAGTCTTTTTGCTTTTCAATTGGCGTAGGAAGGCAACGCGCACTGACGATAGACGTGTTGGGCATCAATGGCGGGAGAGTGGGGGTGAGACAAGAGGTCACGTGAAGAAATCTCCAGAAATACATTGAACCAGAGTTGGCAACCCCTATTCCCCCATGAACTGTTCATCAACCACCATTGGAGAAAGCCATTTAGAGTGGTACATCAAATTCCTTTATTTGGGAGGGTAAAGCTGGAGCCGGGTTCCCCATCGTCACCAGACGCAGAATCAGTACCACAAGCGCCCCCTTTTTAAGACAACATCACTAAAAAATAATCTCACTGGGTCTAATCAAACAACAACAACTTGCATTTCTGTTGCACCTATAACGTAGTAAAATGTCCCAAGGCACCTAAGCTAAGTGACTTAAACTGAATTGAGGAACGATTGAACAGGCTGGGGCTCTTTTCTCCAGAAAAGAGAAGGCTGAGGGGTGACATAATAGAGGTCTTTAAGATTATGAAAATGTTTTATAATGTAGAGAAGATGTTTCCATTTATGGGGGAGATCAAAACTAGGGGCCATAAAATTGACGAATAAATTTAACGGAATTCAGGAGAAACTTCTTTACTCAGAGAGTGGTATGAATGTGGAACTCGCTACCACAGGGAATAGTTGAGGCCAATAGCATAGATGCCTTTAAGGGGAAGCTAGATAAGTACGTGAGGGAGAAAGGAATAGAAGGATATGCTGATAGGGTGAGATGCGGAGGGGTGGGAGGAGGCTCGAGTGGAGCATGAACACCGGCACGGACCAGCTGGGCTGAATGGCCTGTTTCTGTGCTGTAACTTCTATGTAAAATCAGAATTTTGTTTTATCTACCAATTATGCTATCAACATCCTGCGGTGCCCATTGGTCACGGAAAATGACTCACCATGTGTAGCAGGATTACTTGCTTTAGTACCACAATTTTGCATAGATTTCCCCAAGGCAATGAAAATATGAATTTCTGAGCAATGAATCACTGTGATTATTGACTGATTATTTTATGAGAGTATCGAGTTCCTCTATTTTACTCAGTCGTCTGTGCAACCACCTGGAACCAAAAAGCACAAGGGCCAAGGTCGAAAACTAGCAAAAGATGACACAATCCCTTTAAAAAAAAAGATAACTCAAAAAACGTTCCTGAATATCAGCTATATGACGTGTGAAAACAAGTAGTTACACAGAAAGTGCAGCAGCACACCGGCTTCTAACTTATGCTATGGGTTTACCAAACATTCTTTCACTAGCATTCCAGGACAAAATGTAAGCACACGAAAACCTCAAGACAGATACAAGTGTTGAAGTCTACGATTTATTTTCAATGCCCAGAAAATTCTGAATTTTTCACGGTTTATGTGGTGCATTACTATTTTTCAATTTGCTATGAACATGGGAATTGTGGTTTTCTTATCTGAAAAAGAAGGGACACTTGCTCAGTTTTAATGAAAACTACACTCATTTGCCATTTTGGAATTCATTGCTTTTCTTTGTATCTGAAAACAATAACAGAACAAAACCTTTACTCCCTCCAATCCCCTTCCCAGTTCACAGGCGCACTCCCCCAACTTGCTCAGTTCATGCTGGTGCTCTTCTCCCATTTCTCCCTAAGTGTGGGTCTTGATGGCAAGTAATTTCAGTGCAGGACGCATTGCAGACAAGCCCAAACCTGCCCTCATCCAATTTGCACATTTTTAACAACAACTTGTATTTATATCGCACCTTTAATGTAGTAAAACATCCCAAGGCGCTTCACAGGAGCGCTATCAAACAAAATGTGACACCGAGCCACAAAAGGATATTAGGACCGGTGAACGGTAGGTTTTAAAGGAGCGTCTTAAAGGAGGGTAGAGAGGTTTAGGGAGGGAATTCCAGAGCTTAGGGCCCAGGCAGCTGAAGGCACGGCCACCAGTGGTGGAGCGGGGATTCGCAAGAGGCCAAAATTGGAAGGAGTGCAGAGATCTCGGAGAGTAGTAAGGCTGGTCATTGATCAGGAGCAAGAACCCTGCCTAACCCTTCAGAGCAGAGTATAGTTTTGGGTAAAAATAAGCAGAGTGGGTCAGGAAGGGACAGAGAGAGTAACAAAGGTAATAAGGCATCAGTGACTAAGGTGACATCAGGGAAAAATAGAAAAAGTCAAAGCTAAAGGCACTATATCTGAATGCGCAAAACACTCGCAACAAAATAGATGAATTAATAGCACAGATAGAAATTAATAGATTTGATCTAATAGCCATAACGGAGACGTGGTTGCAATGGGGCCAAGGTTGGGAACTAAATATTCCAGGATACTTAACTTTTAGAAGAGATAGGCAAAATAGAAAAGGAGGTGGGATAAAGACAGTAGAGAGAAAGGATCTTAGCTCCGAAAATCAAGAAGTAGAATCAGTTTGGGTGGAGCTAAGAAATAGCAAGGGGCAGAAAACATTGGTGGGAGTTCTTTATAGGCCCCCAAACAGTAGTTGTAATGTAGGGCAGAGTATAAATCAGGAAATTAGAGGCGCATGTAACAAGGGTAATGCAATAATCATGGGGGACATTAATCTACATATAGACTGGGCAAACCAAATTTGCAGTAATAGTGTGGAGGACGAATTCATGGAATGTATACAAGATAGTTTTCTAGATCAGTATGTTGAGGAACCAACAAGGGAACAGGCTATATTAGATCTAGTATTGTGCAACGAGAAAAGGATAATTAATAACCTTGTAGTAAAGGCCTTTAGGGAAGAGTGACCATAATATGATAGAATTTTGGATTGAGTTTGAAAGTGATTTAGTTAAATCTGAATCTAGGGTCTTAAATCTAAACAAAGCAAATTACGTAGATATGAGGGGCGAGTTGGCTAAGGTAGATTGGGAAACTACATTAAAAGGTATGATGGTAGACAAGCAATGGCTAGCATTTAAAGAATTAATACATAAAGGAATGTATATTCGTTGTAAATTAAGGCACAAAAATCCCACAGGAAAAGCGGTCCAACCGTGGCTAACAAGAGAAGTTAAAGTTAGTATTACATCAAAGGAAGAGGCTTATAATGTTGCCAAAAAGAACAGTAAGCCTGAGGATTGGGAGGATTTTAGAATTCAGCAAAGGAGGACCAAGAAATTGATAAAGAAAGGGAAAATAGAATATGAGAGTAAACTTGCGAGAGACATAAAACAGACTGTAAAAGCTTCAATGGGTATATAAAAAGGAAAAGATTAGCGAAAGTAAACGTGGGTCCCTTACAGGCTGAGACAAGAGAAATTATAATGGGGAATAAGGAAATGGCAGAGAAATTAAACAAATACTTTGTGTCTGTCTTCACGGAAGAAGACGTAAAAAACCTCCCGGAAATAGTGGAGAACCAAGGGTCTAGTGAGAATGAGGAACTGAAAGAAATTAGTATTAGTAAAAAAAACGTACTGGAGAAATTAATGGGACTGAAAGCCGATAAATCCCCTGGACCTGATGGCCTACATCCTAGGGTTTTGAAAGAGGTGGCTATAGAGATAGTGGATGCATTGGTTGTCATTTTCCAAAATTCCATAGATTCTAGAACGGTTCCCGCAGATCGGAAAGTAGCAAATGTAACTCCACTATTTAGAAAAGGTGGGAGAGAGAAAACGGGGAACTACAGACCAGTTAGCCTGACATCAGTAGTGGGGAAAATGCTAGAATATATTATTAAGGACGTGGTAACAGGGCACTTAGAAAATAATAATAGGATTGGGCAGAGTCCACTGGGGAACCAGTGGATGTGGTGTATTTAGATTTTCAGAAGGCATTCGATAAGGTGCCACACAAGAGGTAATTAAACAAAATTAGGGCTCATGGGATTGAAGGTAATATACTAGCATTGATTGAGGATTGGTTAACGGACAAAAAACAGAGAGTAGGAATAAATGGGTCATTTTCGGGTTGGCAGGCTGTGACTAGTGGGGTACCGCAAGGATCAGTGCTTGGCCCTCAGCTATTCACAATCTATATTAATGATTTGGATGAGGGGACCAAATGTAATATATCCAAGCTTGCTGATGATACAAAGCTGGGTGGGAATGTAAGTTGTGAGGAGGATGCAAAGAGACTTCAAGGGGATATAGACAAGCTAAGTGAGTGGGCTAGAACATGGCAAATAGAATATAATGTGGAGAAATGTGAAGTTATCCACTTTGGTAGGAAAAATAGAAAAGCAGGGTATTTTTTAAATGGTGAGAGATTGGGAAATTTTGGTGTTCAGAGTGACCTGGGTGTCCTTGTACATGAATCACTGAAAGTTAACATGCATGTACAGCAAGCAATTGGGAAAGCAAATGGTATGTTGGCCTTTATTACAAGAGGATTTGAGTATAAGAGTAAAGACGTCTTACTGCAATTATATAGGGCCCTGGTGAGACCACACCTGGAGTATTGTGTACAGTTTTGGTCTCCTTACCTAAGGAAGGATATACTTGCAACGAAGGTTCACCAGACTGATTCCTGGGATGGGGGGATTGTCCTATGAGGAGAGATTGAATAGACCAGGCCTATATTTTATAGAGTTTAGAAGAATGAGAGGTGATCTCATTGAAACATACAAAATTCTTACAGGGCTTGAGAGGGTAGATGTAGGGAGGATGTTTCCCCTGGCTGGGGAGTCTAGAACCAGGGGTCACAGTCTCAGAATAAGGGGTCGGCCATTTAGGACTGAGTTGAGGAGAAATTTCTTCACTCAGAGGGTGGTGAATCTTTGGAATTCTCTACCCCAGAGGGCTGTGAAGGCTCAGTTGTTGAGTATATTCAAGACAGAGATCGATAGATTTTTGGATATTAAGGGAACCAAGGGATATGGAGTGTATTCCTAGAGTGTATACGGGATGGTTTCCTGGACCAATATGTCAAGGAACCAACTAGAGATCAGGCCATCTTACACTGAGTATTATGTCATGAGAAAGGATTAATTAGCAATCTTGTTGTGTGAGGCCCCTTGGGGAGGAGCGATCATAATATGATAGAATTCTTCATTAAAATGGAGAGTAAAGTAGTTGACTCAGAGACTAGGATCCTGAATTTAAATAAAGGAAACTACGATGGTATGAGGCATGAGTTGGCTAGAATGGATTGGGGAACGTTACTTAAAGGGTTGACGGTGGATAGGCAATGGCAAACATTTAAAGATCGCATGGATGAACTACAGAATTTGTTCATCCCTGTTTGGCATAAAAATAAAACAAAAAAGGTGACTCAACCGTGGCTAACAAGGGAAATTAGGGATAGCATAAGATCCAAGGAGAGGACATATAATTTGGCCAGAAAAAGCAGCAAACCTGAGGATTGGGAGCAGTTTAGGATTCAGCAAAGGAGGACAAAGGGATTAATTAAGAGGGGGGGAAATAGATTATGAGAGTAAGTTTGCAGGGAACATTAAAACTGACTGTAAAAGCTTCTGTAGATATGTGAAGAGAAAAAGATTGGTGAAGTCAAGCGTTGGTCCCTTGCAGTCAGAATCAGGGGAATTTATAACGGTGAACAAAGAAATGGCAGACCAATTAAATACATACTTTGGTTCTGTCTTCACAAAGGAGGACACAAATAACCTCCCAGAGATGTCGGGGAACATAGGGTCTAATGAGAGGGAGGAATTGAATGAAATCAGTATTTGTAGGGAAATGGTGTTAGGGAAATTGACGGGATTGAAGGCCGATAAATCCCCAGGGCCTGATAATCTACATCCTAGGGTACTTAAGGAAGTGGCCCTAGAAATAGTAGATGCATTGCTGGTCATCTTCCAAAATTCTATAGACTCTGGAACAGTTCCCATGGATTGGAGGATAGCTAATGTAACCCCACTATTTAAAAAAGGTGGTAGAGAGAAAACGGGGAATTATAAGTCTGACATCGGTAGTGGGGAAAATGCTAGAGTCCATTATAAAAGATGTAATAGCAGAGCACTTGGAAAACAATGACAGGATCGGACAAAGTTAACATGGATTTACAAAAGGTAAATCATGCTTGACTAATCTACTGGAATTTTTTGAGGATGTAACTGGTAGAATAGATAAGGGAGAACCAGTGGATGTGGTGTATTTGGACTTTCAGAAGGCTTTCGATAAGGTCCCGCATAAGAGATTGGCGTGCAAAGTTAAAGCACACGGGATTGGGGGTAAGGTACTGTCTTGGATAGAGAACTGGTTGGCAGACAGGAAGCAAAGAGTTGGAATAAACGGGTCTTTTTCCGAGTGGCAGGCAGTGACTAGTGGGGTACCGCAGGGATCGGTGCTGGGACCCCAGCTATTCACAATATATATAAATGATCTAGACGAGGGAACTAGATGTAATATCTCCAAGTTTGCAGATGAGACAACGCTGGGTGGGCGTGTGTGCTGTGAGGGGGATGCAGAGAAACTCCAGTATGATTTGGACAGGTTGGGTGATTGGGCAGATGCATGGCAAATGCAGTATAATGTGGATAAATGCAAGGTTATCCACTTTGGTGGCAAAAACAGGAAGACAGATTATTATCTGAACGGCAATAGATTGGGAAAAGGGGAAGTGCAACGAGACCTGGGTGTCCTTGTGCACCAGTCGCTGAAGGTAAGCATGCAGGTGCAGCAGGCGGTTAAGAAGGCAAATGGTATGTTGGCCTTCATAGCGAGAGGATTCGAGTACAGGAGCAAGGATGTCTTGCTGCAGTTGTACAGGGCCTTGGTGAGACCACACCTTGAGTATTGTGTGCAGTTTTGGTCACCTTATCTGAGGAAGGATGTTCTTGCCATGGAGAGAGTGCAGCAAAGATTCGCCAGACTGATATCTGGGATGGCAGGAATGACGTATGAGGAGAGATTGGGTCGATTAGGCTTATATTCGCTAGAGTTTAGAAGAATGAGAGGGGATCTCATTGAAACTTATAAAATTCTAACAGGACTAGACAGACTGGATACAGGAAGGATGTTCCCGATGGCGGGGGAGTCCAGAACCAGGGGTCACAGTCTAAGGATAAGGGGTAAGCAATTTAGGACTGAGATGAGGAGGAATTTTTTCACCCAGAGAGTGGTGAACCTGTGGAATTCTCTACCACACAAGGCAGTTGAGGCCAATTCATTAAATATATTCAAGAAGGAGTTAGATATATTTCTTAAGGCTAAAGGGATCAAGGGATATGGGGAGAAAGCAGGGACAGGGTACTGAATTTGGATGATCAGCCATGATCTCATTAAATGGCGGAACAGTGTCGAGGGGCCAAATGGCCTACTCCTGCTCCTATTTCTTATGTTCTAATATCTGACCCCCTTCTCCACCCAGGATGCTAAGGCCAATTTTTGAACACCTACCATTTCATTACCTAAGTTCAGCTAACTTAGCTCAGACTGGGGAACAACCCTGGGACCTTCCTCATCCGCATGGCTCTGCCATTCAACCAGTAAGGCCACCAAGCCAGCAGGGAAACTAAAGTCGTTATTATGTTTATGCTAAAAAAAAAGTTACGGGCAGGGTGACAGTTGGAGAGCCTGAGCGCCTTTCGGTTGGGGAGGGGGGAGGGACATTAAGAATATAAGAACATAAGAAATAGGAGCAGGAGTAGGCCATTCGGCACCTCGAGCCCGCTCCGCCATTCAATAAGATCATGGCTGAACTTCTACATCAACTCCACTTTCCCGCCCTATCTCCATATCCCTTGAATCCCTTAGTGTCCAAAAATCTATCGATCTCAGTCTTGAATATACTCAACGACTGAGCCTCCACAGCCCTCTGGGGTAGAGAATTCCAAAGATTCACAACCCTCTGAGTGAAGAAATTTCTTCTCATCTCAGTCCTAAATTGCCGACCCCTTATCCTAAGACTGTGCCTCGTAGTGCTAGACTCACCAGCCAGGGGAAACGGTAACATAGTGGTTACATTACTGCACTACTAATCCAGAGGCCTGGACTAATAATCCGGAGACATGAGTTCATATCCCACCACGGCAGTTGGGGAATTTAAATTCAGTTAATTAAATAAATCTGAATAAAAAGCTAGTATCAGTAATGGTGACCTTGAAACTATCATTTTTGTCGTAAAAAACCCTTCTGGTTCACTAATGTCCTTTAGGGAAGGAAATCTGCCATCCTTACCCGGTCTGGCCTTTATGTGACTCCAGACTCACAGCAATGTGGTTGACTCCTAACTGCGCCCTGAAATGGCCTAACAAGCCACTCTGTTGTACCAAAGAAAAACTGCTACAAAGAAGTAATGGGCTGCAGCGGTTCAAGAAGGCAGCAATAAATGCTGGCCTTGCCAGCGACGCCTTCATCCCGTCAACGAATAAAAAAAAAACAGCCTTTCAGCATCTACCCTGTCAAGCCCTCTAAGAATTTTATATGTTTCAATACGATCACCTCTCATTCTTCTAAACTCCAGCAAATATTGACCTATTCTACTCAATTGCTCCTCAAAGGACAACCCTCCCATCCCAGGAATAAATGTAGTAACCTGGGTTGAAGGGTGTGGGTAGCCCCGTTAACATTATATAGCTTGATTCTCAAAAAGCCCTTAACAAGGTGCCACACAATAGGCTACTTAATGAGATAGAGTCCTGTGGGATTGGTGGGCAGATTTTGGGTTAGGTAGGGAATTGGTTGTATCGGCAGAAGGTTAGTTCTGTGTGGGGTACAATCACTAGAGAAGTCCCACAGGGATTAAGTGTTGAGGCTGTTACTTTCCACCGATTTAATCAATGTTAGTATCCTAGATGAGAAAAATAGATTAAAAGCAGATCTAGATGCGATGGGGGAATGGGCAGCATTCGGCAGGTGTCATTTAATATAGATAGATGTAGTGTTACGCATGTGTAAAAAAGAAAAGAAAGACTTGCACTTATAGAGCGCCTATCACGACCTCAGGACGTCTCAAAGCGCTTTACAACCAATGAAGTACTTTTGAAGTGTAGCCACTGTTTTGAGATTAGCCATTAATGTGCTTGGTCAGCAGTCGGCCATCTTCCTTGTGAGTTTGTGGTTGGAACCCATCAGATCCGTGCTTCTCAACAACAATAACAACTACTTGTATTTATGCAGCACCTTTAACGTAGTAAAACGTCCCAAGGCGCTTCACAGAAGTGTTATCAAACAAAATGTGACACTGAGCCACGTAAGAAGAAATTAGGTTCAGGTGACTAAAAGGTTGGTCAAAGCGGTAGGTTTTAAGGAGCGTCTTAAAGAAAGAAAGAGAGGTAGCGAGGCGGAGAGGTTTAGGGAGGGAATTCTAGAGCTTAGGGCCTCGGCAGCTGAAGGCACGGCCGCCAATGGTGGGGCGATTAAAATCAGGGATGCGCAAGAGGCCAGAATTGGAGGAGCGCAGAGATCTCGGGGGCGGGGGAGGGTTGTGGGGCTGGAGGAAATCACAGAGATAGGGAGGGGCAAGGCCAGGGAGGGCTTTGAAAACAAGGATGAGAATTTTAAAATCTTAACCGGGAGCCAATGTAGGTCAGTGAGCACAGGGGTGATGGGTGAACGGGACTTGGTGCGAGTTAGGACACGAGCAGCCGACTTCAGATTTGCTGCAAACATTCAAATGGGAGCTGGACAAGTTCCTGTCTGTGGCCGACATCACTACGTGTAGAAGGTAGGTGGAGTATTGGGGGACGTGTCTCTCAGTCACTGTGGTCCCCTGGAACTTGGTTGATCACCTTCTTGGGTCGGATAGAAATCTCCCAGTGTTTGTTTTTTCTTAACTTGATCGAGGACTTTTTCTCTGTTTCTTTGCTTCTCCCAGGACATTGTGTGGTGGGCGGAGGGTGGGGGTTGTGGATAGGGGTCACGGTATGCATGAGTTGCACCATGACCCTATGGGACAGGCTTGATGGACCAGCTGGTCTTTTCCTGTCCTTCATTTTCATACATTTGTACATTCGCAGTGGTCCCTGCTGGAAAGGGTGCAAGTCGGGTGAGGATGAGATTGGGCTTGGCTGTGAAGCCCTACATGGTCGAATCTCTAGCCACACTTACCAATTAGACTCAGATACGAAGAATGGCCACTTATGCGAGGTACTGGAGGGCAGTTGGCACCAGAGGGACCTTGGCCCCAATGTGTGGAGTCAGCGCCATCAGAAAATGAGGGGAGAAAATAGGAGGAAGAACAGTCTTAATCAAAAAAGGATCCTTGTAATTGAGTTATAAGCCTGGGGCCATTGAGTTTTAAAAAATTCGTATATGGGATGTGGGCGTTGCTGGCAAGGCCTGCATTTATTGCCCATCCCTAATTGCCCTTGAGAAGGTGGTGGTGAACTGCCTTCTTCAACCGCTGTAGTCCATGTGGTGAAGGTGCTCCCACAGTGCTGTTAGGGAGGGAGTTCCAGGATTTTGTCCCAGCGACGATGAAGGATCGGCGATATACTTCGAAGTCAGGATGGTGTGTGACTTGGAGGGGAACTTGGAGGTGGTGGTGTTCCCATGTGCCTGCTGCCCTTGTCCTTCTAGGTGGAAGAAGTCGCGGGTTTGGGAGGTGCTGCCGAAGAAGCCTTGGCGAGTTTCTGCAGTGCATCTTGTAGATGGTACTCACTGCAGCCACGGTACGCCAGTGGTGGAGGGAGTGAATGTTTAAGGTGGTGGATGGGGTGCCAATCAAGCGGGCTGCTTTGTCCTGGATGGAGTCAAGCTTCTTGAGTGTTGTTGGAGCTGCACTCATCCAGGCAAGTGGAGAGTATTCCATCACACTCCTGACTTGTGCCTTGTAGATGGTGGAAAGGCTTTGGGGAGTCAGGAGGTGAGACACTCGCCGCAGAATACCTAGCCTCTGACCTGCTGTTGTTGCCACAGTATTTATGTGGCTGGTCCAGTTAAGTTTCTGGTCAATGGTGACCCCCAGGATATTGATGGTGGGGGATTCGGCGATGGTAATACCGTTGAATGTCAAGGGGAGGTGGTTAGACTCTCGCTTGTTGAAGATAGTCATTGCCTGGCACTTCTGTGGCGCGAATGTTACCTGCCACTTATCAGCCCAAGCCTGAACGTCGTCCAGGTCTTGTTGCATGCGGGCATGGACTGCTTCATTATCTGAGGAGTTGTGAATGGCGCTGAACACTGTGCAGTCATCAGCGAACATCCCCATTTCTGACCTTATGTTGGAGGGAAGGTCATTGATGAAGCATCTGAAGATAGTTGGGCCTAGGACACTGCCCTGAGGAACTCCTGCAGCGATGTCCTGGGGCTGTGATGACTGACCTTCAACCACCACAACCATCTTCCTTTGTGCTAGGTATGACTCCAGCCAGTGGAGCGTTTTCCCCCCAATTCCCATTGGCTTCAGTTTTACTAGGGTTCCTTGATGCCACACTCGGTCAAATGCTGCCTTTATGTCAAGGGCAGTCACTCTCACCTCACCTCTGGAATTCAGCTCCTTTGTCCATGTTTGGGCCAAGGCTGTAATGAGGTCAGGAGCCAAGTGGTCCTGGCGGAACCCAAACTGGGCATCTGTGAGCAGGTTATTTGTGAGTAAGTGCCTTTTGATAGCAATGTCGACGACACCTTCCATCACTTTGCTGATGATTGAGAGTAGACTGATGGGGCGGTAATTGGCCGGGTTGGATTTGTCCTGCTTTTTGTGGACAGGACATAACTGGGCAGTTTTCCACATTGTCCAATAGATGCCAGTGTTGTCGCTGTACTGGAACAGCTTGGCTAGAGGCGCGGCTAGTTCTGGAGCACAAGTCTTCAGCACGATAGCCGGGGCCCTTGGCTTTTGCTGTATCCAGTGCGCTTAGCTGTTTCTTGATATCACATGGAGTGAATCGAATTGGCTAAAGATTGGCTTCTGTGATGGTGGGGACCTCAGGAGTTCCAAGAATGAACTTGAGTAAAATTATATTCCCTCCCCAGCCCACAAATAAATTGTAGTAATGTTGAAGCTGACTTTCACTTAATTGTAAAAGAAAGAACGTGCATTTCTATAGAGCCTTTCACGACCTCAGGATGTCCCAAAGCGCTTTACCGCCAATGAAATACTTTTTGAAGTGTAGTCACTGTTGTACTGTAGGAAATGCAGCAGCCAAGCTGCGCACAGCAAGCTCCCACAAACAACAACGTGATAATGACCAGATAATCTGTTTTAGTGACATTGATTGAGGGATAAATATTGGCCAGGACACCGGGTAGAACTCCCCAGCTCTTCGAATAATGGCCGTGGGATCTTCTACATCCACCTGAGAGGATAGACGGCGCCTCGGTTTAACGTCTCATCCGAAAGACATCAAGGCTTTCTTTCTTTAAAGGAGCCGTTACCTAAGGACTGAAAATTTGTCTTTATATATTTCCTAAACGTTACAAACAGTCACAGCCCATAACTGCCAACTGGCTGATGGAGAGCTATGAGATTATTTAATACATCTACAGTAATTCATTAGTATTTATTATAGCACTGCATCAAACTGAGACACAAAAGACATCTTCCTTGCCCAGCTCTGGTATCCTATTACTGATTTACACGTGGCTTGAAGCAGTGAGAAGACAGAAGAACTTTCTTTTACTGTACATAAAATAAGATTTCTTACGTGATATCCATTTGTAAATCATTACCTTCCTGCCAGGCAACTGCACCCATGTGACATACAAGGGGAGATTATGGGATTCCAGCAGTGTGCCAGAGAACTGCACCTCTTACCACTAAGGCCAATTCAGAAAACACGGGATACCTGAGCAATATTTTATTCTTGGCTCAGGATTTTTTGTTTAAGTATTATTGAAAAACGAATTATGTATAATGGAATGGGAAGGGGTTTAATCTATTGGGATTCTGTACAGTGGGAGTCAATGGGAAGGGGTTTAGTCCATTGGGATTCTATACAATGGGAGTGAATGGGAAGGAGTTTAGTCCATTGGGATTCTATACAATGGGAGTGAATGGGAAGGAGTTTAGTCCATTGGGATTCTGTACAGTGGGAGTGAATGGGAAGAGGTTTAGTCCATTGGGATTCTGTACAGTAGAAGTGAATGGGAAGGGGATTGATCCATAGGGATTCTGTGCAGAATTGGGCTCAGTAACCCCCTCACACTCTCGGTAACTCCCTCACACGCTCAGTAACTCCCTCTCACTCTCAGTAACTCCCTCACACTCTCAGTAACTCCCTCACACTCTCAGTAACTCCCTCACACTCTCGGTAACTCCCTCTCACTCTCAGTAACTCCCTCTCACTCTCGGTAACTCCGTCACACTCTCGGTAACTCCCTCATGCTCTCGGTAACTCCCTCACATTCTCAGTAACTCCCTCACACTCTCGGTAACTCCCTCTCACTCTCGGTAACTCCCTCACGTTCTTGGTAACTCCGTCACACTCTCGGTAACTCCGTCACACTCTCGGTAACTCCCTCTCACTCTCGGTAACTCCCTCACACTCTCGGTAATTCCCTCACACTCTCAGTAACTCCCTCACACGCTCGGTAACTCACTCTCGGTAACTCCCTCACGCTCTCGGTAACTCCGTCACACTCTCGGTAACTCCGTCACACTCTCGGTAACTCCCTCTCACTCTCGGTAACTCCCTCACACTCTCGGTAACTCCCTCACACTCTCGGTAACTCCCTCACACACTCGGTAACTCCCTCACACTCTCAGTAACTCCGTCACACTCTCGCTCTCAGTAACTCCCTCTCACTCTCGGTAACTCCCTCTCACTCTCGGTAACTCCCTCTCGCTCTCGGTAACTCCCTCACGCTCTCGGTAACTCCCTCTCACTTTCGGTAACTCCCTCTCACTCTCGGTAACTCCCTCACACTCTCGGTAACTCCCTCTCACTCTCGGTAACTCCCTCACACTCTCGGTAACTCCCTCTCACTCTCGGTAACTCCCTCACACACTCGGTAACTCCCTCACACTCTCGGTAACTCCCTCACACACTCAGTAACTCCCTCACACTCTCGGTAACTCCCTCACACTCTCGGTAACTCCCTCACACTCTCGGTAACTCCCTCACACTCTCGGTAACTCCCTCACGCTCTCGGTAACTCCCTCACGCTCTCGGTAACTCCCTCACGCTCTCGGTAACTCCGTCACACTCTCAGTAACTCACTCTCACTATCTCCCTCTCGCTCTCACTATCTCCCTCTCATTCTCAGTAACTCCCTCTCACTATCACTCTCAGTACCTTTGTGTCAACCATGGCTCACTTGGTAGCACCCTCGCCTCTGAGTCAGAAGGTTGTGGGTTCAAGTCCCACCCCATGAGACTTGAGCACAAAATTGGGCTGACACTGTCGGCGGTGCCGTCTTTTGGATGAGATGTTAAACCGAGGCCCTGTCTGCCTTCTCAGGTGGACGTAAAAGATCCTATCGTACTATTTCGAAGAAGAGCAGGGGAGTTTTCCCCAGAGTCCCGGCCAATATTTATCCTTCAGTCAACATCACTAAAATAGATTAACTGGTCATTACCACATTGCTGTTTGTGGGAGCTTGCTATGCCCAAATTGGCTGCCGCGTTCCCTACATTACAACAGAGACTACACTTCAAAAAGGTACTTAATTGGCTGTAAAACGATTTGGGACATCCGGTGGTTGTGAAAGGCACTATATAAATGCAAGTCTTTCTTTAACTCCCTCACACTATCACTCTCAGTAACTCCCTCACACTATCACTCTCAGTAACTCCCCCAGATAATATCTAGAGCAACTGCTGCTCAAACAAGACATGAATCCAAGAATGAAAGGATCTCAGTCCCTTAATTTTAGACCCTGAAAAGCAATCTGGGCTGATTGGAGGCTGTGTGTGAGCATGGAGAAAAACAAATGCTAATTTTTGGTGCTAAATGTATACCAGATGTTAAATCTGATCCCACCCTGTTCCAGTTATTGCTATGGTCGGATTGATGCTGCGTCCTGGATTGTGAATATTTCACCAGGTAAACACTCTCCACTGCGACAGAACGTTACCGCGGAAGAGCTCATGAAGGTATCGGTTCAGTCTGAAGGTTTGCATACGTGCTCCCGGCACCAACTTTAACCGCAGGGACTGCATATTGCTGGCCTCATCATTTTCTATCCATGGGAAACGAGTCCACGGTTGTGATGTGATGTGATGCCAGGGGGCGAGGCTCCAACCCAGGAGGGATACACCTTCACAAATTCAGCCTGAATGAGCCAACCTGGGATGGGGGAACATGAGGACAAGCAAGAGGGGTCTTATTAAAGGTATCAGCCGTGGCTCAGTGGGTAGCACTCTCACCTCTGAGTCACAAGGTTGTGGGGTCATAGTCCCAATCCACAGACTTGAGCACGTAGTCTAGACTGGCACTTCGATGCAGTACTGAGGGAGTGCTGCACTGTCGGTGGTGCCGTCTCTCAGATGAGATGTAGTGTAGTACTACGAATAACCCAGAACATGAGTTCAAATCCCACCATGACAGTTGGAGAATTTGAACATAGTTTAGAAAACATCGGTGAAATCAGTAAAAGTGACCATGAAGCTGTTGAATTGTTGTCTTTTAGGGAAGGAAACCTGCCGTCCTTATCCGGTCTGGGCCTATATGTGACTCCAGTCCCACACCAATGTGGTTGACTCTTAACTGCCCTCTGAAATGGCCTAGCAAGACACTCAATTGTAACAGTTGCATTTTCATATCATCACCTCTTTCCTTGGAGGGATCAGTGTGAAGCAGTGGAAGGATTTGCAGGTTGATTAACAGTCTGACTGGCAGAGATTTGAATTTTTTTTAATTCGTTCCTGCGATGTGGGCATAACTGGCAAGGCCAGCATTTATTGCCCATCCCTAATTTCCCTTGAGAAGGTGGTGGTGAGCTGCCTTCTTGAACCGCTGCAGTCCGTGTGGTGAAGGTACTCCCACAGTGCTGTTAGGGAGGGAGTTCCAGGATTTTGACCCACGACGATGAAGGAACGGCGATATACTTTCAAGTCAGGATGGTGTGTGACTTGGAGGGGGTGCTCCTTCCATGGCTGTAACCATCTTTATACAAGCCGATAGGAGCATTAGTCCTTTACGGCGTGAGGGTTTTATGGGTTCCAGCGACCTATACGAGGAGTGGGAGGGGGTCGCCCACCGGTCACGAGGATCCTGCTGGATCTCAACCCAGAATTCCGAGCTGGAGCTCCAGTCTCCACTCGCCGGGACTGTCTGGAGTGGGGTTCGAACCCTGAACCTTCTGACTCAGAGGCAGGAATGGCTCCCACTGAGCCAATGGCTCGCTCCAGAGCAACTAGTGACGAGCAATAAATGCCAACCTTGTCGGCCATACCCACATCCCAAAAATGAATTTTAAAAAACGAGGCCCCGTGTACCTGTTCAGGTGTATTCAAAAGATCTCATGGCATTAGTCAAAGAAGAACAAAAGAAAGACTTGCATTTATATAGTGCCCAAAGCACTTTGAAGTGTAGGAAATGCAGCAGCCAATTTGCACACAGCAAACTCCCATAAACAGCACTGCGATAATCTGTTTTAGTGATGTTGGTTGAGGGATAAATATTGGGCAGGACACTGGGGAGAACTCCCCTGCTCTTCTTTGAAATAGTGCCATAGGATCTTTCACATCCACCTGAGAGAGCAGACAGGGCCTTGGTTTAACATCTCACCTGAGAGGCAGCACCTCCGGCAGTGCAGCGCTCCCTCAGTACTGCACTGGAGTGTCAGCTTAGATTATGTGCTCAAGTCTCTGGAGTAGAACTTGAACCCATGACCGTTCTGACCCAGAGGCAAGAGTGCTACCCACTGAGCCACAGCTGAGCAGGAGAGCTCCTGTCTAAAAGAAAAACTTGCATTTATGTAGCGCCTTTCTGACCACTGGACGTCCCAAAGCACTTTACAGCCAATGAAGTATTTTTTGAAGTGTAGTCACTGTTGTAATGTAGGAAACGTAACATGTAACCCTCAGTCAAAACACCAACACAGACATACTGGTAACCTATCTGATTGTTGTTTGTGGGATCTTGCTGTGTGCAAATTGGCTGCCGCATTTGCCCGTATATCAATAGTAATTATACTTCAAAAGTAATTAATTGGCTGTAAAGCACTTTGGGACGCCCTGAGGACGTGAAAGGCGGTATATAAATGCAAGTTCTTCTTCTCATTATTTGTTTTCATGTATCCATGGGCGCTGATATTTAGAGGAGATGGAGCAGGAGTTGGTGGTTCCAGTGAGCCTGACATTGACTGGTTCCCTCGGTAACTAGAAGGCTCCCAATTATTGGCTGTGAATTATAGTCAAAGTCTGAACGCATCATAATAACAGAATGGCATTGTCCCCGTCCGAATTGCCGCAATTATTTCAGATGATGTGTCTCCTTTTCGCCTGTTTCTTAATCAAGAAATAGTAGAGATGTCACTGTACCCGTGACAATTTCAATGAGAGCAACAAGTGGATTGTTGCTTGGCAACCCGATAGCTACAAGGCTGGAGGCTGCACTGCTTGCATCGGAGGGCTTGCTTGGAATCCCAGTGTTTACAGTAAGGTGTTACCTCAAGATGAAATTCTTCACTGTTTACGCTCTCCGCATTCCGCACTATTCACAGCATAATTTGAGAGGAAAAAAGCAAACAAAGGCTTGCATTTCTATAGCACCTTTCACGACCTCAGGACTTCCCAAAGCACTTTACAGCCAATGAAGTACTTTTTGAAGTGTAGTCACTGTTGTAATGTAGAAACGCGGCAGCCAATTTGCGCACAGCAAGCTCCCACAATTAGCAATGTGATAATGACCAGATAATCTGTGATGTTGGTTGAGGGATAAATATTGGCCAGGACACCGGGGAGAACTCCCCTGCTCTTCTTCGAAATAATGCACGTGGGACCTTTTACGTCCACCTGAGAGGGCAGACGGGAGCCTCGGTTTAACGTTTCATCCGAAGGACGGCACCTCCGACAGTGCAGCACTCCCTCAAAACTGCACTGGGAGTGTCAGCCTAGTCTTTGGGCTCAAGTTCCTGAATCCACAACCGTCTGACTCAAAGGTGAGAGACTCAGGTTGACACCGTGCAAGTCACTCCCATTGTTTCAATTTCCTGCTCCAACCATGGGATTTTCCCTGATTATCCATTTGAATGTTCAGTGCACTGAATACAGAGAATCCATTGGAAAGTCCCATTCAGAGGCTGCAATGTGTTTGGAAATATGATACTTTGTGTAAAATCTAGCTTCCTGTTCCGTGTTTTGTTCTGACTGAATCATTGCCTAAATCTAAATACCCAAAATCATCGAGCAGAAACTGATAGCCAAGTTCCGCACTCATGAGGACGGCCTCAATCGGGATATCGGGTTCATGCCACGCTACAGAACGTGACTTGACATCGTTGCCGGTCTTTCCAGCTTTTTAAAAAAACAAACACAAGAAACAAACACAAGAAACAAACACAAGAAACAAACCCAAATGGAGAGGATATGCAGCCAGCAGGTGTTTTGACACGTTGGACCCCCTGGGACACATCTCATTGTCTTGGCTGTGCTCTTAGTATGTCTTTGATGTAGGGATAGATTGAATCTCTGCATTTTCTCTGTGTTTATATTCTGTGAATTCTGGTAGATTGTCTCACAGTAACTCTACCTGAGGAAGGGGCGACAGCTCCGAAAGCTTGTAATTTTAAATAAATCTGTTGGACTATAAACTGGTGTTGTGCGACTTCTCATTTAAATCTAAATAAGTAAGAGGGCTGCAGTGCAGAGGTTTACCAATGATCTGTTTCTATCTGAACATTATAGAACCCCGAGCCAAGCCAATACTTGTCAAAGTAATTCTGTGCTCATCATGGTGAAGGGACATCACTGCTGGTGAGTGGAGCTCTTTTTCCAAACTTGCTACCTGGCGTTAGCATCAAGCACTCCCATGGCAAGAACAGTACATCCTTTCTTAATGTCTCTCCCTGTTCACACACCATCCCTGTCCAGGAGAGCAGGCAGACACACAATACAGTGTTTACAGTAAGGTTTTCGCTGTTGGTGTACAGTGTCTGTAGTGTTCAAGGAACTTGTATTTATATAGCACCTTTTGGGACCTCAAGACATCCCAAAGCACTTTACAGCCAATTAAATACTTTTTGAAGTGTAGACACTGATGGAAGTAGGAAACATGGCGGCCAATTTACACACAGCAAGGTCCCACAATGTGATAAATGACTAGATAATCTAATTTTAGCAATGCTGGTCGAGGGTACCGGGGGAAACACCCCTACTCTTCTTCGAAAAAGTGCCATGGGATTTTTTACATCCACCTGAGAGGGCATACGGGGCCTCAATTTATACTGAAAGACGGCACCTCCGACAGTGCAGCACTCCAGTGCAGCGTCAGCCTAGATTATGCGCTTAAGTCCCTGGAGTGTGACTTGAACCCACAACCTTCTGACTCAGAGGCAAGATTGGTACCCACTGAGCCACGGCTGATACCTGTCTTGCTGTTGAGAAGAGACGCACCAGTGGTTAACTCACCCTCTCTGAATATTCCTCCTTTGTTGGAGGGAGAGGAGCATCAGTGGCCTGTACTCTCCGTCTCATCACCTGGCTTCACATTACACCAATGTACCACAGCAGTATAGCAGGGGGCAATCTTCTGAGTTTGGGGCTGAGGTACGTTATTGGGGTAAAATAGAGGGAGGTTTACTCTGGTTCTAGCTGTACTGTACGGCCTGGGAGTGCTTAATGCTGGCACAGAATGGGCAAAATAGAAAGTGTTCGATTGCACAGCACCAGCATCCTTCATTATGATGAACAAAACATGTGTGGGGGGAAAAAGGAATAACTTTACCATTACCCCACAAACAAGAGTTGTTATTTGGCTGATTTAGAATGCACTCCTACAAATGATCAAATCACTGTTTTGGAGCTTTCACTGACACTGACTGATGAGGGAAGTCTTCCGTGTTCCTTCAAATGAGAAGCGTTACTTTTCAAGTTTTGTTCTTCGCGTATTAATCAACCGCAGGTCATCGACCATTTATAAAGAATTCCAGGTCCTTTCAGGTGAAGATTTTATCGGCTCCACATTGAACTCCGTCCCTCTTCCACCACTGGCTGTCTGCCTGCTCCTTTGTGATCTTTAAATATGTGTCAGAGCTTAAAAACTTCTAACTGCTAATTAATAAGTAATTCTCAGTGGGTAGCACTCTCGCCTCTGAGTCAGAAGGTTGTGGGTTCAAGCCCCACTCCAGAGACTTGAGCACAAAAATCTAGGCTGACACTCCCAGTGCAGTACTGAGGAGGTGCCGTCTTTCGGATGAGACATTGAACCGAGGCCCCGTCTGCTCTCTCGGGTGGACGTAAAAGATCCCATGCACTATTTCAAAGAAGAGCAGGGGAGTTATCCCCGGTGTCCTGGCCAATATTTATCCCTCAACCAACATCACTAAAAACAGATTATCTGGTCGTTATCGTATTGCTGTTTGTGGGAGCTTGCTGTGCGCAAATTAGCTGCCGCGTTTCCTACATTATGACAGTGACTACACTTCAAAACGTACTTCATTGGCTGTAAAGCGATTTGGGACATCTGGTGGTTGTGAAAGGCGCTATATAAATGCAAGTCTTTCTCTCTTTAATAAACACTTATCCTAAGATGGCAGGAGCAAGCAGCGGAAGCTGCACTTAAACCCCCCACTGAATTCCCAGTGCATCAGGCTGCACTGCTCCTAATGTACTTTACTGTTTCATTTCCCGGCCCTCCCCAATCCCAGTTTCCTTCATCCTTAAGGAAGAACACAGAAACCTGTTTCTGGCTGGGGAGGAGATCACTTTGTACAAGAGGTAGCTACCCTGTAATATAAGTCAGGGTCAATGTGATCTCCTGGACTAGTTTCGATCATCTGGAGGGGTTGGAGAGGAATTTCCCAGATTTCACCCCACCTCATCCTCTGTGTGAAGAAGTGCTTCCTGACTTCACTCCTGAACGGCCTGGCTCTAATTTTAAGATTACGTCCCCATTCCCCCACCAGAGGAAATCGTTTCTCCGTATCTACAAATCAAATCCTTTTAACTTTTTAAGCACCTCGATTAGATCGCCCTCAATCTTCTAAACTCAAGGGAATACAAGCCAAGTCTATGCAACCTGTCCTCATAATTTAACCTTTTTAGCCCTGGTATCATTCTGGTGAATCTGCGCTGCACCTCCTCCAAGGCCAATATATCCTTCCTGAGGTGCGGGGCCCAAAACTGAATGCCAAATGTGGTCTGACCAAGGCTCTGTACAACATATGTGATCAGAAAGAAAGAACTTTCATTTCTACAGCGCCTTTCACAATCTCAGGACGTCCCAAAGCGCTTTACAGCCAATGAAGTAATTTTGAAGTGCAGTCACTGTTGTAATGTAGGAAACAGGTGCTATACAAATGCTAATTTGTTAGGATTATTAAGCCTGAAAATTACACTCTGCAACATTATGCTACATACAGTTAATGCGTTTGCCTCAAACCCCTCTGTCTGCTGTTTTAACAAGAGACATTAACCCATTTCTATTAAGTGTTGGTAGGATGATGTGGCATAGGGTAAGTCCCAGGCTTTACTGTGAGCACGGAAAGTGGCCAGTTTTTTTCGAATGGCCACTTGCACACAAGACCCTCCCACTCTCTGACCTTGGAGTCAGTCCATCAGGTCCGACCCTGCTAGTGAAGGATGCAGATCTCATCACGTGCGCTGGCAGCAGAAGCAACCCCTCCAAACACGTGAGCTGAACGAGAGTCAAACCCTTGCCCTGGGAGATTGCATTCCCCTCAGGTCGGAGTGACCCTATCACGGCTGTGAGCTCGGGAGCTGGAAAGCACAAGCAGGGCAGTCGGCTCTGGGAGTATGGGAACAAGTCAGCTAGCATTGTTCTAAATTAGGGGCAGAGGTGGAGGGGTTGGGTGCGGGAACATCCTTGTGGCTGGGAGCTTTTAATCAGAAACATCTCCGCAGCATTTGCTCAGCGAGGAGGCCGGGAGATGGCGAGCAGAGGAAATGAGCTCTCGAGACTGTTGTGGTTCTTCACACAGATTAAAAACCCAGTCAAAGCTAAGAGGAGCTCTTCTAGATCCTCTCTCGTACTTCGGAACAGGACGGAAGGAACAAGCTTGTCATCCGATAAACAATCCTTATCTTACCTAATTGCACTAAATATTGTTCTGTGTTTTTTGTAAATATTTGAATCATTTTATATCAAATGCATGTAAAGATAACAAAAATTAAGAACAAGAAAACGCCATTTGGCCCATCAATCCCACTTCTCCCCACCCATGATAGACTCTACCCCATCCTAAAATAGATTCTGCTCCACCCTATCATGGACTACCCCACCCTAAAATAGATTCTGCTCCACCCTATCATGGACTCTACCCCACCCTAAAATAGATTCTGCTCCACCCTACCATGGACTCCATTGTTACAATTTAATCTCCTGAGGTGAAATTCCATATAAATAATCCTCAATCCCTATAAATAATTTATAGCTGATCTTTCTCTCCTTTCCAGCCTCCAACCCCGCCTCCATCACAACTATGCTTGCATCTCTCTATTTCATCCCTACCATTACGGTCAGTGCTTCACCGAACTTTCACCTCTTTCTCCTTCTAAACTTCAAATCCCCTGACCTACCTGTTCTTCCTCCTCAACAACAACTTGCATTTATATTGTGCCTTTAACATAGCCTCTCCCTATCTCTGTAATCTACAACCCTCCGAGATATCTGCTCTCTAATTCTGATCTCTTGAGTGTCCCCAATTTTAAGCGCTCCACCATTGGTGGCCATGCCTTCAGCTGCAGAGGCCCTAAGCTCTGGAATATCTTCAAGGAGGAAAGAGAAGCAGAGAGGTTTAGGGAGGGAATTCCAGAGCTTAGGGCCCAGGCAGCTGAAGGCACGGCCGCCAATGGTGGAGTGATTAAAATTGGGGGATGCTCAAGAGGCCGGAATTGGAGGAGCGCAGAGATCTCGGAGGGTTGTGGGGCTGGAGGAGGTTACAGAGATAGTAGGTTCTTTCTTCTTGACATCTTTTGTCATACCCATTCACTTTAAGGGACCTTCAAATAATCGGATTAAATTAAAATTTCGTCGGCCTGCGAGATGATGCACTCCAGTCCCCGCGGCGCCCACCTGTCCCGGAAGGCCTCGAGCTTGCCGGCGGACACCGCGTGCTCCATCTCCAGGGCCACCCGGCCGCGAACATAGCCGCGGAAGAGAGGCAGGCAATCGGGCCGGACGACCGCCCGCTGCCTGGACCTATTAATGGCCACTTTGGCCAGGCCCAGGAGCAGTCCCACGAGGAGGTCCTCCGACCTGCCCACTCCCCTCCGCACCAGGTGATCGTAGATCAGGAGCATGGGACTGAAGTGTAGCCAAAAATCAAGGAGCAGCCCCTTCAAATAATAAAACAGGGGCTGCAACCTCTCACACTCCATATACACATGGAACACGGACTCCTCTAGGCCGCAGAAATGGCAGGCGGCCTGGGAGTCCGTGAACCTACTTAAAAACTTATTGCACAGGACTGCGCTATGCAACACCCTCCAGGCCATGTCCCCAATAGAAAAGGAGAGGACTCCCGCGTAGAGAGCCCTCCATTGGAGACCTCCGCCGGATGGCAGGATGGCACGCCAAGGCGTGTCCGGTCGGTAGGCGAAGATGACAAAGTGGAGCCTATCAGAGGCTGAACCTTGAGAAATTCCTGATAACCTGGTCCCTGCTCCTGGCGCATTGCCAGTGTTTGACCAGCAGCCCCCACCTAAGGCACGAAGTAAGCACCAGGGGCATGCTTCACGCTGCCCGAGTAGGGTAACTGTCAGAGTCCTGGTGGCACAATCAGTGCCCACCAGACACTGGCACCACGGGGAGCTCAGTATAATGTGCTAGCACCACTGCCACAACTGGAATCAGTCCCCAGGGTGGACCTCGGCTCCAGCCAATCAACAAAGCTCGCTCACTTATTTAGCGTGTGCGGACTCAGTGTGTAATTCCAGCCACCTTAGGACGTGTCATCACCAGCACTCGAAACCCGTAGGTCCCCAGATAGTTTAGCTAGTCGGCATGATTCAACGGCACGGGACATGGATTTTATTTGTCCACAAGGACATTTGTCGTAGTTTCGAAGGCCCTATATCATTCACTATCAGTGTGTCATGCATACTGTAACACGTAGCCCATACAATGTATACTATACAATGCATCATACGCCATGCATGCTATACCATGTGTACTACACCATATATACTATACCAACTAACATATACAATATGTACTATACCACGCACTCTACCGTGTGTACTATTCCACATACCCTATAAAATGTATATTGCACCATATGTGCAAAATGATAGATACTTATACCATGTATTCTATACCATGCAGATTGTACTATGTATACTATGCCATGCATCCTATCGAGTCATAACGGCACAGAAGGAGGCCATTCGGCCCATCGAGTCCGTGCCGGCTCTCTGCAGAGCAATCGAGTCAGTCCCATTCCCCCGCTCTATCCCTGCAGCCCTGCAAGTTTATTGCCCTCAAGTGCCTATCCAGTCTCCCCGTGAAAACATTGAGTGTGTCCGCTTCCACCACTTCCGTCGGCAGCGAGTTCCAGGTCCTCACCACTCGCTGCGTAAAACATTTTTCCTCACAACATCCCCCCTGTATCTCTTGCCCAAAACCTTAAATCTGTACCATCCCTATACCATTCATCCTGTATTATTTTTGACTATAAAGTGCTTTGGGACGTCCGGTAGTCGTGAAAGGCGCAAAATAAATGCAAATCTTTCTTTATGTATACTAGACCATGCAGCCTACACAATGCATACTATACCATGCATCATGTACCTTGTATCCCATACAGTGCATGCTATACCACACATACTTATACCATGCATGCTATATCATGTTTCCTGTAACACCCACACTGTACTATGAATACGATACCATGCAGCCTACACAATGCACACTATGCCATGTATCCTGTACCGTGCATCCTATACAATGTATACCATACAATGTCTCCCACGTGTACTGAACACTGTGACTGTGGTATTTGTCAGTGCGTTCTAACCCAAAGACACAATTGGAATGGAGAAAAAAAAATAAAGGAATTTGAGTCAAACCACATGAGAGGCAGCAATTCCAGGGAGCTGGGAGTCATCCAGAATCCCGTCATACACCGTTGCAGCCTAAAATAAACCCTCCTATGGCGAGGGAGCCAGTCAGAGAGGCTGGGAGTGGATACAAGATTTGTCCACGTCGGCAGTACCGCAACATGGAGCCCTCAGCGCTGGTACGGTGTGTAGTATTTTAAGCATTTTTTCCCCCCTTTAGGTCATGTTACCTTCGGTGGGAGCTGCCTGTCGTGAACCAGACTGTGAGGGAAGCTGAAATCAGCCTTTCTGCCCCCACATTTCCTTCTCTCTCTCTTCTCGCTGAATTGGCTAAGATTGATTTTTTTTCTTAAAATTTTTCACATACCAGGTTGCACAGATATAGACCCCGGGTACGCTGCGGGACTCTGTGTCACAAACTTAACCGGGTCTCGGCTACAAGAATCAGTCGCTAACTTTGTCTGTAAAATAGTGGGAAGTAAAACTAGAAGATAGTTCAGTAAAATGCAACGAAAGGGTTGGCTCTTCCTTCTCAGTTTGTGTGTGTTTGGGGGGGGGGAGGGAGGCAGGATCATTCAGGAAAGCTTGTAAAGTTGCAACAACAAAAAAAACTGAGCGTCAGTTGGTGGAAAATCGGCAGAAATTATTTTAATTTGATTTAAAAAGTCCGGAGGTTTTTTTGCAGGTTTCGATCCGGGCTGAAACTGATTAGTGTCGATATCGCGCGTTGAAATGCAAAGAAAACGTTTATAGAAAGGTTTTTATTCCGACCTTAAATGCGATTTTTTTGAGAAAAAAACCTCTGTCGGATGCGGTTATTGCTGACTTTCCCCGAGGATCCACCGAGCCCAGGTCTCCCAAGCCGAAGGTTCTGTCACACACTCCGGCTCTGTACCTGAGGAAGTCAGTGCATGACAGAACTTCGATTTGGAAAGACCCCCATCGACAAACTCAAACCAGGCGAACTGGCTAAAGGCTACAAACCTCCCCAGCTCTTAAACACAAGGCAAATTTTTAGTTTTTTTAAAAAAAAGTTAACTTTTATTGATAAAGTTTCATTATTTATATGCATATATCAAAAGGTTAACTTTTGTTACAAAGTTTACAGTATTATGTATCAAAAAGTTAACTTTTGTGACTACAAAGTTTGTTTCTTCAAGAGCTGCGAAGACATATAGAAGGTATTTTAAAGTGTGTGTGTAGTTTTTTGAGCGTTCTGTGAATGAGCTATGTCCATGTGCAGTTGTGGTGATCCATCTGGGTCAATCTGTGATGTGGCGTCGGCGGTGACACGTGTAACGCTTCCGGGCAGCCTGTGTCGGGAGAAATGTTGGTTGCTGTGAATTGCAGGTATAATGGATGGATCAGTCAGCATTCCAAGTGACTAAACGCAGCTTAACTCACAACACTGGTGCACCAGGTTGTTTTTCAAGAGAATGTGCAGCGCTCCCTTCAAATCTCATTTCTATTTTTTTAAAGTCATTGGGGGGGGGCAGACGGGGGGAGGATTAGGGTTAATTTGTGTGTTTTATTGCTGCTGATTTAAGTTCTCTGCAAAGTTAAACACTAAGAGGACTTGTTTGCATATGTAACCGTCGCTGTATCTCCATTCATTGTCTGTGACGCACTTTGAGAGGTGACAAGGTGCTAATAATAAACGGTGTGTCTATTGACACCACTGCCAGCCAATGAGTTGGAGGCGGGGCGGGACCTGGGGCAGAATTTACAGAAAACAATGTCTATTTATAAAAAAAAAAGTCTGCAGCAAACACAACTCCTGACCGAAAAACTGAAGCAACTTCTCCCGATAAACGCGGTGATATCTCCAGCAAAATGCTGTGAGTGGAGGATAGTTGCAGACAAATTATGTGCCTAAAATCAATCCCAGTCATTTGCAGCAATGATTGACGGGGAAATTACCCAAATATCATTCTGGCCCGGAATAGTGGTGTCATTATATGCAATCCTACATAAATACAAGGTCTCCACATCATAAGGCACTTGAAAAAATTAACTTTTATTTAAAAAAAATAAAATTTACATAGAAACAGAAACAGGCCATTCGGCCCAACCAGTCCATGCCAGTGTTTATGCTCCACTCGAGCCTCCTCCTGTCTTTCCTCATCTAAATATCTCAGCATAACCCTCTATTTCCTTCTTCCTCATATGCTTGTCTAGCCTCCCCTTAAATGCATCTACACTTTCCCTTCAACCACTCCCTGTGGTAGCAAGTTCCACATTCTCACCACTCTTTGGGTAAAGAAGTTTCTTCTGAATTACCTATTGGATTTCTTGGTGACTATCTTATATTGATGGCCTCTAGTTATGCTCTTCCCCACAAGTGGAAACATTCTCTGTATCCACTCTATCAAAACCTTTCATAATTTTAAAGACCTCTATTAGGTCACCCCTCAGCCTTTTTTCAAGAGAAAGGAGACCCAGCCTGTTCATCCTTTCCTGATATGTATACCCTCGCATTTCTGGTATTATCCTTGTACATCTTCTCTGCACCCTCTCCAGTGCCTCTATATCCTTTTTATAATATGGCAACCAGAACTGTACGCAGTACTGTGTGTGGTCTAACCAAGATTCGATACAAGTTTAGCATAACTTCCCTACTTTTCAATTCTATACCTCTAGAAATAAACCCTAGCTCTTGGTTTGCTTTTTTTATGGCCTTACTAACCTGTGTCGCAACTTTTAGTGATTTGTGTATTTGTACTCCGAGATCCCTTTGTTCCTCTACCCCACCTAGACTAGCACCCTCCAAGTAGTAAGTGACCTCCCTATTCTTCCTACCAAAATGTAATACCTCACATTTATCTGTGTTGAACTTCATTTGCCAATTATATGCCTATTCTGCAAGTTTATTAATGTCCTCCTGTAATTTGTTGCAGTCCTCCTCAGTATTGACTATTCCCGCCCCGCCCCACCCCAATTTGGTGTCATCCGCAAATTTAGAAATTTTGTTTTTGATTCCAAAGTCTAAATCATTAATATAAATTGTGAACAACAGTGGTCCCAGCACTGATCCTTGTGGAACACCATACCCACTTTCTACTACTGTGAATAGCTATGTTTTACCCCTACTCTCTGCTTTCTGTCTTGAAGGCACGAGTCCCATCCCAACCTTTTTTTTATTGATGTGCCTGTAAAATATTTTACTTTTTTTCTTTATGTTCCTTGATAATTTAATTTCATAATTCCTCTTTGCCTTCCTAATTTTTTTTTGACTTCTCTCCTAATCTCTTCGTATTCTCCCTTATCATGCACTCCCCTGCTGTCTATGTACTTAATGTATGCCTCTTTCCTTACCCTCAATTGTTCCCTTATGGCTTTATTCATCCATGGAGTCTCATTAGTGTTTAGTTTGTTCTTTCCTTTTAGCGGAATATATTGTTCCTGCACTCTGTTGAACACAGTTTTAAATGTTTCCCATTGCTGTTCTACATCGTTGTTTGCCAATATTGTTGCTCATTTTATTTTCCCAATTCTATTCTCAGCCCCTCAAACTCAGCTTTTCTCCAATCTATTACCCTGGTTTTCGTCATACTTATGTCCTTCTCAATTATCATCTTAAAGTGTATATTATTATGGTCACTATTGCCTATATGTTCCCCTACTTTTACTTCTCATATCTACTCTGGTTCATTCCCCATTACTAGATCCAATATCAAAACCTCCCTTGTTGGGCTTTTTACATACTGGGTTAGAAAGGAGTCCTGTACACATTGTAGGAACTCCATTCCCTTAGCCCCTTTACCTACCTCTTCTGGCCAATTAATATCGGGGTAGTTGAAATTCCCCATGATGATTATTCTATGTGTTTTGCTCATTTCCCTAATTTGTCTGCATATTTCTTCCTCCACCTCCCTTCCACTATTAGGTGGTCTGTAGACTACACCTATTAGTGTGATTGATCCTTTATTATCTTTTATCTCTATCCATATGGATTCTATTTTTGTCTTGCTGATAGCTGCGTCATTTTTTTCTATTGCCATTATCTTATCCCTAATAATTACAGCTGCTCCACCTCCCCTTTTTCCCTCTCTATCTTTTCTAAATATGTTATACCCTGCATGTTTAATTCCCAGTCCTGATTTTTCTGTAGTCATGTCTCAGTAATCCCTATTATGTCTGGTTCCTCGCAATGCATGATTGCCTCCCGCTCCCCTGTTTTATTACGGACACTGTGCATTTTTGTACAGAGTTTAACTCCATTTTTAATAGGATTTCCTCTCTTATTTTTAACCATTTTAAACTCCTGTTCTATAACTCTATTTATTCCCTTGCCATGAATGGCCTCCCTTACTTTATTCTTTCCTATGCTCTCTTTTTCTATCTTGTTTGTAATTAGGCTGGTTATGTTTCTTGTAGATCCCTCCCCCCATCTTACTAGTTTAAAGCCTTTGCCACATCACTATTTACCCTTTCCACTAGGGCACAGGTCCCATCCCGGTTCAGGTGGAGCCCGTCCCATCAGCACTTTCTGCATTTCAACAACAACTTGCATTTATATAGCGCCTTTAACGTAGTAAAACATCCCAAGACACTTCACAGGAGTGTTATCAGACAAGAAAACTGACACACAAGAATGCGGCATTAGGACAGGTGACCAAAAGCTTGGTCAAAGAGTTGAGGTGGAGAGGTTTAGGGAGGGAATTCCAGAGCTTGGGGCCCAGGCAGCTGAAGGCACGGCCGACAAAGGTGGGGCGAAGGGAGTGGGGGGGGATTGCTATCGAGGCCAGAATTGGATGAGCGCTGCGATCTCGGAGGGTTGTAGGGCTGGAGGAGGTTCCAGAGATAGGGAGGCCATGGGGGGATTTGAACACGAGGATGAGAATTTATAAAATCGAGGCGATTTCAGGACAATCCACTCTACAGCCAGCTGGATGGCAATGCCAGTTCACTGGCAGTCTGTCAGAAACCATTGGCAGAGTGTTGGCTCCTGGGTGGATCGGACATCATTCCCACTGCCAGGTTTTACGATTTGCTCCAAGTCACTTTGTTTCTCTTGCTCAGAGAGAGAGTAGATCTACCTCCGAGGGACCCCAACCACCCCACCTTTACTCTGCAGACACTGACTGACTTGTTTTTCCAGTGGTTTCTGGTTTTTGTTTCCGATTTCCAGCACCTGCAATTTTTTTCCCCTTTTATTTATATTTAATTTTCTGCATTCACTACCGTCTCCTCCTTGTGACCCTTGAACTGAAGATAGGAATTTATCTCTCAGAAAATCGTGGGCACAGACCAGTGTCCTGTCAAGCCTTGAGATGCTGTACCCTAACACACTAACATTCTGTGTCACGAGTGCCATACACTAAGACGCTAAGGTTCTGTGTTACCAGTGCTGTACACTAACACTAATGTCATCTCCGCACACAATTTACATGAAATCCCATCTAGCAGACATGTACACAGTACATAGTGTCAGCTGTGGCTCAGTTGGTAGTACTGTCACCTCTGAGTCAGAAGGTTGAAGCACAAAAATCTAGGATGACACTCCAGTGGCAGTGCTGAGGGAGTGCTGCACTGTCAGAGGTGCCATCTTTCAGATGATGCATTAAACTGAGGCCCCATCTGCCCCCTCAGGTGGATGTAAAAGATCCCGTGGTGCTAATCGAAGAGCAGGGGAGTTCTCCCCGGTGTCCTGGCCAATATTTATCCCTCAATCAACATCATTAAAATAGATTATTTGGTCATTATCACATTGTTGTTTGTGGGAGCTTGCTGTGTGCAAATTGGCTGCTGCATTTCCCACATTACAGCAGTGACCACACTTCAGAAAGCACTTAATTGGCTGTAAAGCGCTTTGAGACGTCCTGAGGTCGTGAAAGGTGCTATATAAATGCAAGCCTTTTTTTCTTTCTTGTGTCACCTCAGCACACAATTTACATTAAATTCCGTTTAGCAGACACATACACACTTTTTATCATAGTTTTGTACCCGGCCCCCTGTAAATGGCCAATGGGTTCTGCAGTATAGGGGCAGTACAGCCAGAAACACAATTATTAATGGTTTATTATATTGCTTGTTTCCTTCAGTGATTAATAACATTCATTTGGAGTGCGGCCTCGTTAAGTGGTATGAATTCCTTTGCTTTACAATGGGAACAAATGTCAGGGTGATCCTTGAACCTGGATCTACCCCTTTTGTGCCCTGCGCAATTCTATAAAGCCTTTGAGGGTCACGGGCAAGTTGTCCTTGTGTAACAGCGAGGGTGCGCCAGACTCCCAACGATTATACACATTGGTAGCAGGAAAAGTAAATGTCAGAGAATGACCTGTCAATCTTTACATCCTGGACTTCTGATTGGCTGCACAACGCATCCGTTAAGTCCGCTTTCAGCCAACTTTAAAACAAAAATGCTCCCACTTCCAGAAAAAAAGAAAGACTTGCATTTCTGTAGTGCCTTTCACAACCTCAGGATGTCCCAAAGTGCTTTACAGCCAATGAAGTGCTATTTTCAAGTGTTGTAATGTAGGAAAAACAGCAGCCAATTTGTGCATAGCAAGCTCCCACAAACCGCAATGACTAGATAATCTGTTTTAGGTGTTGGTTGAGGGATAAATATTGGCCAGCACACCAGGGATAACTCCCCTGCTCTTCGATTAGTGCCATGGGATCTGTTGCGTCCACCTGAGAGGGCAAACGGGGCCTCGGTTTAACGTCTTATCCGAAAGACGGCACCTCTGACAGTGCAGCGCTCCCTCAGCACTGCACTGGGAGCGTCGGCCTAGATTTTGTGCTCTGATCTCTGGAGTGGGACTCGAACCCACAACTTTCTGACTCCGAGGCGAGCGTGCTACCAACTGGCTACAAGTCTGATCACCACAGGCTGAAATATTCCACGTAGGGTCTGATGTTGGCCTGAACAAGAGTTCAGGAGAGAGGGGCGCGAACTGGCGTGTCCCCTACTTCAGTGGAACTGGGATCAGCCCAACAGGCAAGGCAAAGCAGGGACAGTCAGAGGTCCCCGTGCTCCTGGCCTCCCCTCCTCGTCCCCCTCCTCCCCTTGGCTCGAGCCTTTTGTTGGCTTTGCTTTGACCTGATCGTTTTGTCAACCAGGCCGTTGAAAGTTGTTTGATGCATTTGGCTCTCTCTGGCTGTCTCTCTGGCTGTCTCTCTCTCTGTCTCTCTCTCTCTCTCTGTCTGTCTGTCTGTCTGTCTGTCTCTCTCTCTCTCTCTCTCTCTGTCTGTCTCTGTCTGTCTCTGTCTCTCTCTCTGTCTCTCTCTCTGTCTCTCTCTCTGTCTCTCTCTCTGTCTCTCTCTCTGTCTCTCTCTCTGTCTCTCTCTCTGTCTCTCTCTCTGTCTCTCTCTCTGTCTCTCTCTCTCTTGAATGGGCAGCTCCTCCGGCTTAATGCCAGATGGAGAGGCTCAGTAAATATTGTGTTACAAAACATGTTTGCTTTCCATGGTGTGCTGTTCCTGAAGGACATTGCCATTGGGAGCCTCACTCTTACTGTATAATTACAGTAGAGTTTGTGCCAACTAAAGGGGGTCTAAGAGGCCACTGCAAAACTAAGAGCCAAATCTGCACAATTGTTTCCACACTGTGATTGGGACTATAAGGCCCCGATTTTAACTCTGCCCCCCCTCACCCGGCAGAAACTGGGCTGGGGGAGCAGTTATAATGAGTGGAATGACTCTCTTCTCCGCCCCCTCCCCCCCCCCCCCCCCCCCCCCCCCCCCCCCCCCCCACCTCGTCATTCCACTGCCTTCTCGCAGGATCCTGATATTAACCTGCCATTTTGAGCAGGTGAGTGGGATCCGATTGGCAAATTTAGTCGGAGGCTCGAGCAGGGGAGGGGGTGCAGTAACCGGTTCACACCCCACCCCCAGGCCAGAGCCTGCCAGGAGGGGGATTGAGCGCCAGAGGAGGCCCAGGCAGGTAAGTTTTTATTTTTTATGTTCAGTTTCCTTGTGGGGCCAGGAGTGTTCCTTCAGACCCCACAAGGAAGTCTTGGGCCTCCCTTACTCTGGGCTCCCCGCCCCCCCCAACCACTTACCTGACACTGCCGGGGATGGAATCGACAAGACCCTTTAATAGCGGGGTCTTTGATCGCGAATCCAGTCTGATGGAAGGTCAAGGCACAGGGCAGATCAACACCTCGGCACTGGCTGGTTAGCTAGAGCGAGCTTGCATTCACACAGCAACTTATTGCATCTTTAGGATGCCCCAAAGTGCTTTACAATCTATGAATTATTTTTTGAAGTGTTACTTAGGCAAGTGTGACAGCCAGGCTGTGCACAGCAAGGTCCCACAATCAATGAATGAGCAGATTATCTGTTTTCTGTGGTTTTGGCTTGGTTAAGGGGCAGGAGAACTCCCCTGCTCCTCTTCAAGATAGTGTCGTGGGATCTTTTACGTCCACCTGAGAAGACAGACAGCGCCTGGGTTTAACGTCTCATCTGAAAGACGGCACCTCCGACAGTGCAGCGCTCCCTCAGTACTGCACTGGGAGTGTCAGCCTGGATTATGGGCTCGAGTCTCTGAAGTGGGACTTGAACCCACAACCTTCTGACTCCCGACAGTGCCACAGAGAGCCATGGGTGATACTAGTTGAGGAGTCCCGCCTGTCGCTCACGCTCCCCTCGGTCAGTTTCCAGGTTCCCCGCAGGAACCCGAGACGGAGATTGTATGGGGCAGAAATATAGCAGCAGACAGATTCACCTTCGGGCACTAAACAGACTCCCTGTGAGCAACATGATGTGGCATTGACAGCAACTCAAACCGTAACAGAAGGGGGGTGCTCTAACCGATTTTAAAAACGTGCCCTAATCATAGTTCTGGTTGAAATTGTCCATTCTTTTGTGTTTCCCTCGTGTTGTGTTTTTAGGAGCCGTCTCTCTACACCATCAAAGCAATCATCATCCTGGACAATGATGGGGAGCGTCTGCATGCCAAGGTAACTCTAAAAGGTTGCAGTTTGAAAATGCTGTTATTTCCTCAGTAACATCCATGGGAATGATCCTCTCTCTCTCTCTCTCTCCCTCCTTTTTTTCCCTCCACCTTTTTCTCTCTCTCTCTCTCTCTCCACAGTACTACGATGATACCTATCCCTCCACCAAGGAACAAAGGAGTTTTGAAAAGAATATTTTCAGCAAGACACACAAAAATGACAGTAAGTGTGCCTCCTCTCCTCCCCCCCCGCCCCCCAAAACCAGTGCCATTGCTAAACTTTGGCTTAATCTCTCTGCCTTCAACTCCCATTTAAAATAATTAAAAAGGCTAATGGAATGTTGGCCTTTACCCCAAGGGGCTGTAATATAAAGGGGAGGAAGTGATGTTCCAGCTGTACAGAGCCTTCGTCAGACCCCATCTGGAGTAACTGTGTTCAGTTCCGGGCCCCGCTCCTCAGGAAGGATATATTGGCCTTGGAGGGGGAGCAGCGCAGATTCACCAGAATGATACCGGGGCTAAAAGGGTTAAATTATGAGGACAGGTTGCAGAGACTGGGCTTGTATTTATTCCCTCGAGTTTAGAAGATTAAGGGGTGATCTAATCGAGGTGATTAAGATGATTAAAGGAGTTGATCGGGTCGATAGAGAGAAACTATTTCTCTGGTGGGGGGAGAAAGACTGACCAAGTAATTGAAGTCACAACGGTTTATTACAGGCCTGGGGAGAACCTCTCATGTCGCTTACATGAGTACAACTCCACCGAGCTAATGAAAACACACATATTTATATCCAATCAGGTTTAAAAGTTACACACAATGCTAGGTCTAAAAACACATTACTCGTTTTACAAATATTTCTGTCTTGCCTTTACAGAGATCCAATTAGGTTTAAAAGTTACTTGGTTAGCAAACATTTCTGTCTCGCCTTATGGGGATCTCGTTATCCGAGGGTGGCTGTAAAAGTTACATACAATGCTATCTGTAAATCTCGTTGAAGGAGGTAGACTCCGAAAGCTTGTAAGGTGTTGTGTGACTTGAAACAAATCTCGTTAAAGGCCTGGCTTTCTGCAAATGAGTCATGCCCGAATTGCCCTGGTTATATCCAATTTTTAATATCTTACTTCAGGGGGAGTCCAGAACAAGGGGGCAGAACCTTAAAATTGGAGCCAGGCCATTCAGGGGTGATGTCAGGAAGCACTTCTTCACACAAAGGGTCGTGGAAATCAGGAACACTCCCCCCCCAAAAAGCTGTTGAGGTTGGGGGTCAATTGAAAATTTCAAAACTGAGATTGAGAGATTTTTGTTGGGTAAGGGTATTAAGGGTTATGCAGATCAGCCATGATCTCATTAAATGGCGGAACAGGCTTGAGGGACTGAATGGCCTCCTCCTGTTCCTATTACTGGACTGCAATCAGGAGTGGGCAGCCTGGCTGATTTCCCCCACCCCCTCACTAGACCAAGGGGGAATGAGGCCCATCCTACTGCCCATAATGCTGCTTGCCTGAGATCAGCTGACTCTGCACTGACCCCAGATGGGGCCCTGGGATTGCGGTTTGCTCAGTATCTCACTGGGTGCAGAATTGGCCCACTGAGCCATTGCTGTAGATGATCTTTTTAGAAAACTTAATTTTTTTTTTAAAGTAATTCTCAGGATGTGGGCATCGTTGGCACGGCCGGCGTGAATATTGCCCATCCCTAGTTGTCCTTGAGAAGGTGGTGGTGGTGAGCCGCCGCCTTGAACCACTGCAGTCCGTGTGGTGAAGGTACTCCCACAGTGCTGTTGGGGAGGGAGCTCATGATTTTGACCCAGCGACGATGAAAGAAACGGCTGATGTAAGTCAGGATGGTGTGTGACTTGGAGGGGAACTTGGAGGTGGTGGTGTTCCCATGCACCTGCTGCCCTTGTCCTTCTAGGTGGTGGAGGTCGTGTGTTTGGGAGGTGCTGCCGAAGAAGCCTTGGCGAGTTGCAGCAGTGCATCTTGTAGATGGTACACACTGCAGCCACGGTACGCCGGTGGTAGAGGGAGCAGGATGTTTAGGATGGTGGATGGGGTGTCGATCAACTTGAATTGGAAAAACAGTTCAAAGTTACTGAGACCAGGAAAAGGTCACTGAGGGTTTGAGTGCCCAACATATCGAGAGCAGGTGGCTGATGTCTCTGATATATGGTTTGTTTATGTGCACTAAGAGTTGACGTGATTTTTTTTTTTAATGAGATTATGAAATCCTCCCTTGTGTAACAGTAGACTGTGGCAGATGGAGTTCAATGTGGGGAAGTGTGAGGTCATCCACTTTGAACCTAAGCAAGATCGATCAGAGTGTTTTCTAAATGGCGAGAAGCTGGGAACTGTGGGGGAGCAGTGAGATTTAGGGGATAGATACAGAAATCACTAAAAGCTAGTGGACAGGTGCAAAAAATAATTAAAAAGGCCCATGGAATGTTGGCCTTTATCTCAAGGTGGCTGGAATACAAAGCGGTGGAAGTTATGTTAATTATATAAAGCTCTGGTCAGACCTCATCTGGAGTAACTGTGTTCAGTTCTGGGCCCCGCACCTCAGGAAGGATATATTGGCCTTGGAGGGGGTGCAGCGCAGAGTCAACCAGAATGATACAGGACTAAAAGGGTTAAATTATGAGGACAGGTTGCATAGACTAGGCTTGAATTCCCTTGAGTACAGAAGATTAAGGGGTGATCTTATTGAGGTGTTTAAGATGATCAAAGGAGTTGATGGGGTAGATAGAGAGAAACTATTTCCTCTAGTCGGGGGAGTCCAGAACAAGGGGATGTAACCTTAAAATTAGAGCCAGGCTGTTCAGGGGTGATGTCAGGTAGCACTTCTTCACACAAGGTTGATCCCTGGGATGAGAGGGTTGTCCTAGGAGGAGAGATTGAGTAGATTGGGCCTACACTCTGGAGTTTAGCAGAATGAGAGGTGATCTCATTGAAACATATCCGATTCTGAGGGGGATTGACGGGGTAGATGCTGAGAGGTTGTTTCCCCTGGCTGGAGAGTCTAGAACTAGGGAGCACAGTCTCGGGATAAGGGGTCGGCCATTTAAGACCGAGATGAGGAGGAATTTCTTCACTCAAAGGGTTGTAAATCTTTGGAATTCTCTGCCCCAGAGGGCTGTGGCTGCTGAATCGTTGAATATATTCAAGGCTGAGATAGATAGATTTTTGGACTCGAGGGGAATTACGGGGATAGGGCAGGAAAGTGGAGTTGTGGTCGAAGAACAGCCATGGTCCTATTGAATGGTGGAGCAAGCGCGAGGGGCCGTATGGCCTACTCCTGCTCCTAATACTTATGTTCTTACAAAGGGTAGTGGACTCTTCCATAAAAAGCTGTGGCTGCTGGGGGTCAATTTGAAAATTTCAAAACTGAGACGGATAGATTTCTGTTAGGCAAGGGTATTAGGGGTTACTTAACCAAGGTGGTAGATGGAGTTAAGATGCAGATCAGCTCAAAAATAAAGAATAGGCACTAGGGCGAAAGAGGAGAGGGGAAACTGGAGGGACAGAAGTATTTGATGATCCCAGCAGAATTCTGACCCTCTCTGTCCTTCAACTGAAACAGGTGAAATTGCATTCCTGGAGGGACTGACCATCATCTATAAAAGTTCAGTCGATCTGTACTTCTACATCATAGGGAGTCCACAGGAAAATGAGGTAAAAAGCAAGCCCTTTTGCTCAGTAAGTGAAATACCACACACGTATTGGGAAGCGCTAAGCAGGCACCTCTGTGCAGATGGAAGTTATTGCCTATTCGTTCTGACACAGCCTCCTGGTTGAACCATTCAGAACAACGCTGGCAGGGGCCTCGAGGAAATCGGCCACTTCCTGCCACTCTTGGTTACAACTGGGATACCCAAGAATTGGGGAGAAAATCGAGGCATTCACTGAGTCCGCAGGTTGTGGGTTCAAGTCCCACTCCAGGGACTTGTCACTCCAGTGCAGTACTGATGGATTTCTGCACCGTCGGAGGTGCCGTCTTTCGGATGCGACGTTAAACCGAGGCCCCGTCTGCTCTCTCAGGTGGACGTAAAAGATACTATGGCACTATTTTGAAGAAGAGCAGGGGAGTTCTCCCCGGTGTCCTGGCCAATATTTATCCCTCAATCAACATCACTAAAACAGATTATCTGGTCATTATCACATTACTATTTTGTGGGAGCTTGCTGTGTGCAAATTGGCTGCCGCGTTTCCTACATTACAACAGTGACTACACTTCAAAAAGTACTTCATTGGCTGTAAAGTGCTTTGGGATGTCCTGAGATCGTGAAAGGTGCTGTAGAAATGCAAGTCTTTCATTACAGAATTCACATACTTTATAGTACCGAGCGTTACAATAGAGTAACATAGTAACAGAGTAAGATAGTAACCAGGAGTAGTGTAACAAAGTAGAGTTTAAAAAGTAACATGGAGGAGCATCATTTAAAAATTAACATAGAGTAACAGTAATATTGAGTTACATAGTAATGGATTGTAACAGAAATGACTGTGGGGTAGATTTCGACTTTGTGCGATAGTGTAAAACAGCCCATAGTGAGTCGGCAGCCCGTTTTACATCGCTCCCCATTGACTTCAACTGAAATAAAAATGGGGAGAGATGTAAAACGGGCTGCCGATTCGCTATCGCTATTTGAAACATATAAGATTCTGAAGGGGATTGACAGGGTAGATGCTGAGAGGCTGTTTTCCCTGGCTGGAGAATCTAGAACTAGGGGGCATAGTCTCAGGATAAGGGGTCGGCCTTTTAAGACGGAGATGGGGAGTAATTTCTTCACTCAGAGGGTTGTAAATCTTTGGAATTCTCTGCCCCAGAGGGCTGTGGATGCTCAGTCGTTGAGTATATTCAAGGCTGAGATAGATTTTTTGGACTCGAGGGGAATCGAGTGATATGGGGATTGGGCGGGAAAGTGGAGTTGAGGTCGATGATCAGCCATGATCTTATTGAATGGCAGAGCAGGCTCGAGGGGCCATGTGGCCTCCTCCTGCTCCTAATTATGTTCTTATCACCCGTTTTACACGATCACACAGTCAAAATCTACCCCCGTGTGTGATACTGGTGTATGAATGCTTAATGCTTTCCCATGTCACTGCTTTGTGCACTATTTTAACCCATTTATTTTAAGCAGGTTGTAACACCTGTTTTAAAATAACAAAGAAATGTCACGGGGATCGTTACACTCCTAGTACAAACAGCTATTTCTAGGTTAGAGCAACAGAGACATTATCTCTGGCAGGAGATCATTGCTACAGCTTGCCTGTCCATCCAGTTATCCCTTCTTTCCTGTGAGAGATCTCTCACCCATTTATAAAATGTAGCAACCATCGGCTCTTTCAGATACGCCAACTTGTCCATTACTTTCTGGAACTCTTTATGTTTCCAGCTCTCCAACCCACACTGGAGGTTTGCTCCATATGTTGATCACAGTTTTACTAAAGAGAGTGGGGTAGGAATTCCAGAGGCCCATTCCGTCACCAGACCCTGGGGTCAGGTGGGGCTTATGCCCGTCCCATTGCCATTGGCCTGACCCCTTCCCAAATCCTGAGGACGGATAATCATATGAGGGAGAAGGTTATGTTGATGGGAGGTAATGAAGTAAATATTGGGAGGAGGCTTGTGTGGAGCATAAACACCGGCTCAGACCAGTTGAGCTCCGCCAAAACTCTGCTGCCCATACCCTAACTCGCACCAAGATTCTAATCCTTGGTTTCAAATCCCTCCATGGCCTCGCCCCTCCCCCCTCCCCATCTCTGTTACTTCCTCCAGCCCCACAACCCTCTGAGATCTCTCTTATGCTCAGTCTGTGAGGATGATGACATCATCGACTTGAAGAGTTTGCAGGTGCCAAGGAGCACCAACATTTAGCTGTAAATTAAACCAAACCTAAAGCAAACTTATTAAATAAAAATTTGGTTCCGGGTGTCGATGATGCCCTAGGTACCCACAGGTCGCAGGAGGCCTCTCCGGAGACACCCGGGCAGGAGCATAGCTGCGGAAGAGAGGCAGTCAATTGGGCCGAACGACCCTCTTGACTGCGTGTTGCCTGGACCAGTTTATGGCCACCTTGGCCCGGGCCTCCAGGATATCTGCGCTCCTCCAGCTCTGGCCTTGTGAGCAACGCCAATTTCCTTTGCCCCAGCATTGGCAGCCGTGCATTCAGCTGTCTATGACCCACACTCTGGAATTCCCTCCCTCGCCTCCTTTAAACCCCAGCTCTTCGACTAAGTTTTTGGTCGACTCGCCTAATATCTCCGTGGGTTCAGCATCCATTCTTTTTTCTGATTACCCCTCGGAGGCACTTTGGGGCGTTTTTCTATGTTAAAGGCGCTATATAAATTCAAGATGTTGTTGCATCAGTGCAAGTGTGGTTTTCTCCATGTAATACATTAGTATCACTACATGAAGTGCCTCCAGTTACAATAGCATGGGCTCCAATGTGATGTGTAACAGAGTCTGTCTGTTTGCAGCTTATGTTAATGGCCGTTCTCAATTGCCTGTTCGACTCTTTGAGCCAAATGCTACGGTAAGTGTGACTTTAAAACTCTTGTTCTTGTTAAGCCTTTAATGTGTGTAATTACAGCCTAGTGACAACATTCTATCCCCCCACCCATTCCCTCACCACCGATTCTATCCCCCTCCCTGGCCGCTGTCTCAGACTGTTTGCAACCTTGGCCTCCTATTTGACCCTGAGATGAGCTTCTGATCCCATAACCCCATCATCACTAAGACCGCCTAATTCCACCTCTAACATCGCCCATCTCCGCCCTGCCTCAACCCATCTGTTGCTGAAACCCTCATCCGTGCCTTTATTACCTCCAGACTTGACTATTCCAACGCTCTCCTGGCCGACCTCCCATCTTCCACCCTCCAGAAACTTGACCTCATCCAAAACTCTGCTGCCCATTTCCTAACTCGCACCAAGTGCCGTTCGCCCCTCACCCCTGTGCTTGCTGACCTACATTGGCTCCCGGTCCGACAATGCCTCGATTTATTAAAAAAAATTCTCATCCTTGGTTTTTAAATCCCTCCGTGGCCTCGCCCCTTCCTCTCTCTCTAACCTCCTCCAGCCCCTCAACCCCCCGAGATATCTGCATTCCTCCAACTCTGGCCTCTTGTGTATCTCCCACTTCCTTCACCCCACCATTGGCGGCCGTGCCTTCAACTGTCTGGGCCCTACGCTCTGGAATTCCTCCCTAAACCTCTCTGCTCCAGCACCTCCTCTTTAAGCGTTTCCTTAAAACTTACCTCTTTGACCAAGCTTTTGGTCACCTGTCCTAATTATGTGGCTCGGTGTCAAATTTTATCTGATAATCGCTCCTGTGCAGCACCTTGGGACGTTTTACTACATTAAAGAAGCTATGTAAATGCAAGTTGTTGTTGTAATTCTCTGGTACCAATCATGGCCCAGTCCGGGAGACGGCCAGTAAATAAAATAATAAACCATAACTTTATTTTTGTTTTGTAATCCGTTTTATATTTTTCAGGAAAAACGTGGAGAAGAAGTCTCTGATGGAGAATATGGACGGGGTCCTGCTTATCATGGATGAGATTGTAGATGGAGGGTGAGGCCATTTAAATGTTTTTTGTACTTTTTCAGGCAAATCCACGCTCTCGGCATTGTAGGTCCAGAGCCTGTGAGTTTCTACCCATTTAAGGGCTAGATTATGAGGACCGGTTGCATAAACCTGGCTTGTAGTGCCTAGAAGATTAAGGAAAGATCTAATCGAAGTATTTAAAGGATTTGATAGGGTAGATAGAGAGAAACTTATTTCCTCTGGTGGGAGAGTCCAGAACAAGGGGGCATAACCGTAAAATTAGAGCCAGGTAATTCAGGGGTGATGTCAGGAAGCACTTCACACAAAGGGTAGTGGAAATCTGAGTGACAGTGTGAGGGAGCTGGATTACCATCAGTAGAGATACAGTCAGTAACATGGTGCTGGGGGAGGGGTTACTGAGTGACAGTGTGAGGGAGCTGGATTAACACCATTCAGTCACATACTGAATCCACTGTTTTTTATGTACTGTCCCGTGTTTTTACATTGATTCCGTCTTTCTGCCCCTCTGACAGGGTTATTCTGGAGAGTGATCCCCAGCAGGTAATTCAGAAAGTGAATTTTAGGGTAAGTGTCTGTTCTAGAACATTCCTCGTATCCCCCCCTCCCCCTTTTTGCTCTCTTCTGTTTGTGGCGACTATATCTTCATTCTTTTCTTTCCCTCTGTCCGTCTCTCTCCCCCTCTCTCCATGTCAGACGGTGTCTGAATCGGCCTATGGCTTCGTTCTCTTTGACTATCTGACGAACAGCGGAAACAGTGACGACCCGTCCCATCGGCCTCCCAATTAACGGGTGGGCAGCGCAGGTACGGGTGTGGACCGGTGTCCGGGTCGCACCTCACCGCATGCTGGTGCACGGGAGTGCCTGTCAGCACAATGGGGACTTGCTTCTGATTGACGTGCGTTCATCTGGCTGTTTACACAACTTCATGAGCACTGGTGGAATTGATGCTGTTATCTGATCTCAGCTGAGCAGGCATAAGGGAGGGAGAAAGAAAGAAGGATATGCAGACAGGGTGAGATGAAGAGGGGTGGGAGGAGACTCGTGTGGAGCATGGACCAGTTGGGCCAAACAGCCTGTTTGCTGTAAATTTTATGTAATGTAAAGTAACACTTGCATTTCGATAGCGCCTTTCATAAGAACAGAAGTAGCAGGAGTTGGCCATACAGCCCCTCGAGTCTGCTCCGCCGTTCAACCATATCATGGCTGATCATCTAACTCAACTCCTCCTTCCCGCACTATCCCCATATCCCTTAATTCCCAAAAATTTATCGACCTCTATCTTGAATACACTCAACGACTGAGCATCCACAGCTCTCTCGGGTAGAGAATTCCAAAGATTCACAACCCTTTGAGTGAAGAAATTTATCCTCATCTCCGTCTTAAATGGTCGCTCTCTTATCCTGAGACTGTGACCCCTGGTTTTAGACTCGCCAGCCTGGGGAAACATTTTCTCAGCATTAACCCTGTCAAGCCCCTTAAGAATTTTATATGTTTCAATGAGATCACCTCTCATTCTTCTAAACTCCTAAGGAATATAGGCCTAGTCTCCTCAATCTCTGCTCATGGGGCAATCCCCTCACGGCCTCAGGATGTCCCAAAGCACGTTGCAGACAATAAAGTACTTTTTGAAGTGTAGTCACCAACCTTCCCTAAAAGCTGCACGGCCACGCAGCTCTCTGCCGGTCCCGCACGGCCCAGGAACCGCTTCTTCACTGTTAAGTTTCACGTGTGCGAAACTGTGACTGGGTCACAGCCCCTTAAAGGGGCCGCGGCCCCCCCAAAAAAGGGAACATGGGTAGTCACTGTTGTAATGTAGGAAACACAGTAGCCAATTTGCACACAGCAAGCTCCCACAAACAGCAGTGAGATAAATGAGTAGATAATCTGTTTTTAGTGATGTTGGTTGAGGGATAAATATTGCCCAGGACACCGGGGAGAACTCCCCTGCTCTTTGAAACAGTGCTGCACTGAGGGAGTGTTTGCCTAGAGTAAGTACTGGAGGCTCTGGAGTGGGACCCTGAACCTACAACCTTTTGCCTCCAAGGCGCGAGTGCCACCCCCTGAGCCATGGCTGACACTAAGAGGTTTACAGGTGACATTTTGGCGTACCTAGGCTGTGGTGGGGAACATCTCAGCTGGGGGTTCCTGCCCAGTGACCCCTGCGGGAAGGTGTGTGTGTGTGGGGTGTGTGTGTGTGTGGGGAGGTGTGTGTGTGTGTGTGTGTGTGTGTGCATCTGGGTCGGGCTTTGGTGCGATGCCCCTTGCAGTTGAACAGCCTGTTAGCCACTGGCTAGGCTCGCAGCTGTCAGCTTTGGAAATGCAGTTTGTCAAACGTTGTCTGATTGCTACAACAACAACTTGTATTTATATAGCACCTTTAACGTAGTAAAACGTCCCGAGGCGCTTCACAGGAGTGTAATAAGACAAAAATTTGACACTGAGCCACATAATGAGAAATTAGGACAGGTGACCAAAAGCTTGATCAAAGAGGTAGGATTTAAGGAGCATCTTAAAGGAGGAGAGAGAGGCGGAGAGGTTTAGGGAGGGAATTCCAGAGCTTAGGGCCCAGGCAGCTGAAGGCACGACCGCCAATGGTGGAGCGATGGAAATCATGGCTGCTCGAGGCCAGAATTGGAGGAGCGCAGATATCTCGGGGGTTGTGGGGCTGGAGGAGATTAGGGGTAGGGAGGGGTGAGGCTACGGAGGGATTTGAAAACAAGGATGGGAATTTAAAATCGAGGTGTTGCTGGACCGGGAGCCAATGTAGGTCAGTGAGCCCTACGTTCAAGGCGCTATATAAATGCAAGTTGTTGTAGTTGTATCCTGACTCAGCACCTCGAAGGGGAAAAGGGTTAAAATTCTAATGGAGCTTACACCCTGCATATCACACCCAGAGTGCAGTGCGACTCCTACGTGGGAGGTGAAAGGTCAAAGTAAATAAACCAGCCGTGGAAATCAAAAATGAAAACCGCAAATGCTGGGAGTGCACAGCAGGTCGGTCAGTGTAGGTCAAGGGACAAAGACGGGTCACAATTCAGGCATGATCCTTCCTCCGATCGCACCGTGTTCTGTAGCTAACCAATCACTGTACAGAGTCCTATTTGAATCCTCCGAGATCTCTGAACTCCGTCAATTCTGGCCTCTTGCGCATCCCCGAGTTTAATCGCTCCACCATTGGCGGCTGTGCCTTCAGATGCCTGGGCCCTAAGCTCTGGCATTCCCTCCCCTAACCCTCTCCGCCTCTCTCCTCCTTTAAGACACTCCTTAAAACCTACCCCTCTGACCAAGCTTTTGGTCACCTGTCCCTAATATCTCCTTATGTGGCTCGGTGTCAGATTTTGTCCGATAACGCTCCTGTGAAGCGCCTTGGGACGTTTTATTACGTTAAAGGCGCTATATAAATGCAAGTTGCTGTTAATGGGGCTCCGTCTCTCAGGAATTCTGACCATTTTCCCCCTTCTTTCAGTTTCCCATTATCCTCTGATTTTTCTTCTATTTATTTTTCTCTAATATTTTCTTTCTCTCCGATTAAATTAAGGCAGCTGGAGGTTTCTGTGTAGCAAGATCGTAAGTTTGTTCTTCAGGTTTACGGTTTGGTTACGACACACATCCCGCCCCTTCCCGTGCGAGTCCTAATATCCGGAATTGTGAATCTCCTCTCGTGAGAGCGCAGATTGGAGAATCGCGTGCGGAGGTCACACAGGAATTTCAGAGCTCTAACATAACTCTCTTCTTTGGCACAGTGTCAGTCGTGGCTCAGTGTGTAGCACTCTCTCCTCCGAGTCAGAAGGTTGTGGGTTCAAGTCCCCACTCCAGATACTTAATCACAAAATCTAGGCTGACACACCAGTGCAGTGCTGAGGGAGTGCTGCACTGTCTGAGGTGCCGTCTTTATTGAGACATTAAACTGAGGCCCCGTCTGCTCTCTCGCGTGGATGCAAAAGACCCCATGGCACTATTTCGAAGAAGAGCTGGCCAATATTTACCTCCCAACCAACGCCTTTTTAAAAAAAAAAAAAATAAATACAGATTATCTGGTCACATTGCTGTTTGTGGGAACTTGCTGTGAGCAAATTGGCTGCCGTGTTTCCTACATTACTACAGTGACTACACTTCAAACAAATGTGAGAAGTCGCACAACACCAGGTTATAGTCCAACAGTTTTATTTGAAATCACAAGCTTTCGGAGCGCTGCTCCTTCGTCAGGTAAAGTGAAGAGATGTTAAGTACTGCACTGGCTGTAAAGCGCTTTGGGATGTCCTGAGGTCGTGAAAGGCGCTGTAGAAATGCTTTCTTTTGCATGCTCCACATATGATTATTTTCCTTTCCCTCTGATTTCTGCTGAACTTTTGCTGCTTTCGCTTCTCCAATATCTACCCATTTTCGAAAGATGCAAAATTAACGTTCCCTAAGTTCTGCAGTGGGACTGTAGCTTTAATGATTTACCAGGCTTGAGTCTTATCGAGACTCTACTCTGTCCCTCCAGGTCGATGATACTCCTTTAACCGAACAGAGTATGGCACAGGTAAGACCCTTTGTGACAACACTCCTTTTTTTACACACCATTCTTCAGCTTGTATCCACTCTGATTCACACCCCCCAACCCCGCTCTCCTTCATCACTGCCCCTCAAATAATAAGGCAAAACTTTAATTGAAAGGCACACAAGTGTGTGGCGGGAATGAATTAAGGCTAGAGACCGATCCTTGGGCAGGGAGGCTGGTGTGTGGGGAGACAAAGATATCCCCGGGATAGATGGCTGGGGGGAGGTGGAGTTTGAATTTCCGGGGATGGGGGGTTTCTCGGAAAAATTAACACCATGTCTGCTGTTTCTACCCCAGGGAGTTTCCGTGAATTTTCCGCCAAAGTAACGGAGGACAATCAGGAGAACCCTCCCCTGGAAATTCAACCCATTGGTATTGAGTGTTGGGAGAGAGCAGGGAGGAGATTTGTGAGGTGCTGACAGTCTTCATGAGGGAATCATTGGGAACTGGGGAGGTGCCAGTAGACTGGAATCAGGCTAATGTGCTGCCCAGAATTAAATTGGGGGACAAAACAGACACCGGCAACTACAGACTCATTAGTCTTCTCTCCATTCTATGGAAAATAAAGGAATCGATTATCAGGAGTAAACTGGAGGATTGTCGGTACAACAATAACCTGCTTAACCGCAGTCGGCACAGATTGAGACGGGGACGATCCTGTCTGACCAAACTCCTCGACAACTTTGAGGAAATTACAACCCAAGAGGGAAGCCCAGTGGCTTTAAGGTCCCAGGTTCAATTCATGGAACAGGAGGAGGCCATTCCGCCCCTCGAGCCTGTTCCATCATTTAATCAGATCACGGCTGATCTGTATCTTAACCCCATTTACCCGCCTTGGTTCCGTAACCCTCAATACCTTTACCCAACAAAAATCTATTAATCTCAGTTTTTAAATTTTCATTTGACCCCCAGCCTCAACAGCTTTTTGGGGGAGAGAGTTCCAGATTTCCACTACCCTTTGTGTGAAGAAGTGCTTCCTGACATCACCCCTGAACGGCCTGGCTCTAATTTTAAGGTTATGCCCCCTTGTTCTGGACTCCCCCCATCAGAGGAAATAGTTTCTCTCTCTCTCTCTCTACCCTATCAAATCCTTTAATCATCTTAAACACCTCGATTAGATCAGCCCTTAATCTTCTAAACTCGAGGGAATACAAGCCCAGTCTGTGCAACATGTCTTCAGAATTTAACCCTTTCAACCCCGGTATCATTCTGGTGAAGATTTGTGGTCCGTGCTGAGTGTGCATGTCAAGGGGGACAAGGTAGAAATTGGGGAAAGATTGGTTCCGGCCTGGTATCGGGAATCCCGAGTACACAGAGTGACTAATACCTGGAATAGACTCCTGATAGGGGAGTGGAGCCCAGCAATGCAGCGTGATTCAAAAGGCAGTTGGAGACTGTGATGGGGAGCAAATCACTTCTTCCTTCTGTGCTGATATTTATGGAGATTGAGACCCCAGAATGTTCTGTCCTTGTGTCAGCGTGAAGTCTGTGCACTCGCTGTGTGCCATGGGATGGAACAATTGCTGTCATGTTTCACTGTCCGTCTCCCACACCTTCCTGTCAGTCCGTCGGTGTTTAAAAGTTAGACGCTTTTCTTCGGCAACTTCTGCTGCTTTCTTGCCATCGCTTTGCTTCCTATTGAAGGCTCTTGGGGTGTGTGTGTGTGGCTGTCAGGTGATCAGCAATGTTCCCTTTTAATGTTTTTTTTGGGTGCGCGTCCCCTTTAAGGGGCTGGGCGGCCCATTCAAAATATCGCGCATGCACGTTTCTTCCTACTTAAGCCGGTGAGCTGGCCGCGCGGGAGCTGCAGAGCGCCGCGAAGCTTAAAGGGAACATTGGTGACCAGGCTCGAACGCGATTTTCCCCCGTCCCACCGCACAGACAGTTGCCCAGCCGACACTCTCGTGTGAAGGATGTTCCCATGACCACGGAGCAGGAGGACAGTCAGTACCACGGAGACCCGTAACCCCTCCTGTGAGAACATGCTCACCAGAGGAGAGGGGGAGAAAATGCCTCGGGAACAGATGTTACAGTATTGACGATGTCAGGGAGTAAAAAATTCATAGATTATTCATAGAAACTTACAGCACAGGAGGAGGCCATTCAGCCCGTCGTGCCTGTGCCGGCTCTGTGAAAGAGCAGTCGTGCTCAGTCCCACATCCCCCGCTTTTAGTCCGTAACCCTGTGAGTTCCTCATCCTCAAGAACCCGTCCGACTCCCTTTTTAAAATTATTTATGGAATCGGCTTCCACCACCTGTTCAAATGGAGCGTTCCAGATCCCCACAACTCTGTGGGGAAAAAAATTCTCCTCCTCTCCCCTCTGGATCTTTTGCCAATGATTTTAAATCTATGACCTCTAGTTATTGATCCAAGATGACTGGAAATATTGAGCCTACGCTGTGATATTTCAGCTGTTTGTTTCTGAGGGAGGGAGATTGTAGGAACAGGAGGAGGCCATTTGGCCCCGAGAGTCTGTTCCGCCATTCAGTCAGATCATGGCTGATCTGCACCTCAACGCCATCGAACTCCGTCTTGAAAGCTCCAATTGACCCCCAGCCTCAACAACTTTTTGGTGGAGCGTTTTCCAGATTTCCACCACCCTTTGTGTGAAGAAGTGCTTCCTGACATCACCCCTGAACGGCCTGGCTCTAATTTTAAGGTTACGCCCCCTTGTTCTGGACTCTCCCCACCAGAGGAAATAGTTTCTCTTTATCGACCCTATCAAATCCTTTTATCATTTTAAACACCTCAATCTTCTAAACTCAAGGGATTACAAGCCCAGGTAACCATGTGTTACTGTGCGGTGCTGGGGGAGTGCGTGTGCAGGATGTGTCTGCGTTGCATGTTCTAACCCAGTGTCTCCGTCTTGCCCGTGTAGCAAATCTCCAGGAGGCTGGGAGTACCTAACAGTGTAAGTCTTTGTTGTGTGTCTGCATTACATAGAATTACATTGAGTGTACAGCACAGAAACAGGCCATTCAGTCCAACAGGTCCATGCCGGTGTTTATGCTCCACACGAGCCTCCTCCCACCCCTCTCCATCTCACCCTATCAGCATATCCTTCTATTCCTTTCTCCCTCATGTACTTATCTAGCTTTCCCCTTAAATGCATCTATACTATTCGCCTCAACCACTCCCTGTGGTAGCAAGTTCCACATTCTCCCCACTCTCTGGGTAAAGAAGTTTCTCCTGAATTCCCTATTGGATTTATTAGTGACTATCTTATACTTATGGCCCCCAGTGTTGGACTCCCCCACAAGTGGAAACATCTTCTCTACGTCTACCCGATCGAATTCCTTCATAAGAGGGAGAGGGGTTAAGGTTGAGGGAGTGGCACAGCACACTGGAGCGCCAGAGTGTGGCACTAGGGACCGAATGTGTTAACATAAGAACTAGGAACAGGAGTAGGCCGTACGGCCCCTCGAGCCTGCTCCGCCATCCAATAAGATCATGGCTGATCTTCTACCTCAACTTCACTTTCCTGCACTATCCCCATATCCCTTGATTCCCTTAATATCCAAAAATCTATCGATCTCTGTCTTGAATATACTCAACGACTGAGCCTCCACAGCCCTCTGGGGTAGAGAATTCCAAAGATTCACAACCTTTTGAGTGAAGAAATTTCTCCTCATCTCAGTCCTAAATGGCCGACCCCTTATTCTGAGACTGTGAACCCTGGTTCTAGACTCCCCAGTCAGGGTAAACATTCTCCCTGCATCTACCCTGTCAAGCCCTGCAAGAATTTTGTATGTTTCAATGAGATCACCTCTCATTCTTCTAAACTCTAGAGAATATAGGCCTAGTCTACTCAATCTCTCCTCGTAGGACAATCCCCCCCATCCCAGGAATCAGTCTGGTGAACCTTCGTTGCACTCTCTCTGTGGCAAGTATACCCTTCCTTAGGTAAGGAGACCAAAACTGTACACAATACTCCAGGTGTGGTCTCACCAGGGCCCTATATAATTGCAGTTAGATGTCTTTACTCTTATACTCAAATCCTCTTGTAATAAAGGCCAACATACAAATTGCTTGCTATACCTGCATGTTAACTTTGTGACTCGTGTACAAGGACACCCAGGTCCCTCTGAACATCAACATTTCCCAATATCTCGCCATTTAAAAAATACTCTGCTTTTCTATTTTTCCGACCAAAGTGGATAACTTCACATTCATCCACATTATATTCCATTTGCCATGTCCTTGCCCACTCACTTAACTTGTCTTTATCCCCTTGAAGCCTCTTTGCATCCTCCTCACAACTTACATTCCCACCCAGCTTTGTATCATCAGCAAACTTGGATATATTATATTTGGTCCCCTCATCCAAATCATTGATGTTGATTGTGAATAGCTGAGGCCCAAGCACTGATCCTTGCGGTACCCCACTAGTTACAGCCTGCCAACCCGAAAATGACGCATTTATACCTACTCTCTGTTTTCTGTCTGTTAACCAATCCTGAATCCATGCTAGTATATTACCTAGTACTGATGTCAGGCTAACTGGTCTGTAGTTCGCCGTTTTCTCTCTCCCTCCTTTCTTCAATAGTGGGGTTACATTTGCTACCTTCCAATACACGGGAACCGTTCTAGAATCTATGGAATTTTGGAAGATGACAACCAATGCATCCACTATCTCTCTCTCTATAGCCACCTCTTTCAAAACCTGAGGATGTAGGCCATCAGGTCCAGGGGATTTATTGGCTTTCAGTCCCATTAATTTCTCCAGTACTATTTTTTTTTAACCTAATTTTTACTCATTTCTTTCCATTCCTCATTCTCGCTAGACCCTTGGTTCTGCACTATTTCCAGGTGGTTTTTTGCATTTTCTTCCGATAAGCCAGACACACAGTATTTGAGAATTTCTCTGCCATTTCCTTATTCCGCATTATAATTTCTCCTGTCTCGGCCTGTAAGGGACCCACATTTACTTTCGCTAATTTTTTCCTTTTTACACACCTATAGAAGCTTTTACAGTCTGTTTTTATGTCTCTCGCTAATTTACTCTCATTCTTTTTTTCCGTTTCTTTATCAATTTCTTGGTCCTCCTTTGCTGAATTCTAAAATCCTCCCAATCCTTAGGCTTGATACTCATTTTGGCAACATTATAAGCCTCTTCCTTTGATCTAATACTACCTTTAACTTCTCTTGTTAGCCACGGTTGGACCACTTTTCTTGTGGGGTTTTTATGCCTTTAAAGGAATGTATATTTGTTGTAAATTATGTATTAATTCTTTAAATGCTAGCCATTGCTTGTCTACCGTCATACCTTTTAATGTAGTTTCCCAATCTACCTTAGCCAACTTGCCCCTCATACCTACATAGTTTGCTTTGTTTAGATTTAAGACCCTAGTTTTGGATTTAACTAAATCACTTTCAAACTTAATATAAAGTTCTATCATATTATGGTCACTCTTCCCTAAAGACCCCTTTACTACAAGGTTATTAATTAACCCTTTCTCATTGCACAATACTAGATCTAAAATAGCCTGTTCCCTAGTTGGCTCCTCAACATAATGATCTAGAAAACTATCTTGTATACATTCCATGAATTCGTCCTCCACACTATTACTGCAAATTTGGTTTGCCCAGTCTATATGTAGATTAATGTCCCCCATGATTATTGTATTACCCTTGTTACATGCGCCTCTAATTTCCTGATTTATACTCTGCCCTACATTACAACTACTGTTTGGGGGCCCTATAAACAACTCCCACCAATGTTTTCTGCCCCTTGCTGTTTCTTAGCTCCACCTCAACCGATTCTACTTCTTGATTTTTGGAACAAAGATCCTTTCTCTCTACTGTCTTTATCCCATCCTTTAGTATCAGGGCTACCCCTCCTCCTTTTCCATTTTGCCTATCTCTTCTAAAAGTTAAGTATCCTGGAATATTTAGTTCCCAACCATGGCCACATTGCAACCATGTCTCCATAATGGCTATTGGATCAAACCTATTAATTTCTATCTGCGCTATAAATTCATCTATTTTGTTGTGAATGCTTTGCGCATTCAGATATAGTACCTTTAGCTTTGACTTTTTTTTTCTATTTTTACCCTGATGTCACCTTTGTTACTCTCTCTGTCCCTTCCTGACACATTCTGCTTATTTTTACCCAAAACTCTGCTCTGCTCTAAGAGCCTTGACATTTCTCTTGCTGCTTTTAAATTTACTCTTTCCTGAATATGCCCACCCTCCCTTCATTAGTTTAAAACCCTGTCTACTGCCCTAGTTATTCAATTCGCCAGGACACTTGTTCCAGCCCGGTTTAAGTGAAACCCGTCCCAACGGAGCAGCTCCCTCTTTCCCCAGTACTGGTGCCAGTGTCCCATGAAGCAAAACCCCTGCCTCCCACACCACTCTTTGAGCCACGCATTTAACCTTCTAATCTGCTTATCCCTAGACCAATTAGCGCGTGGCTCAGGTAACAATCCAGAGATTATTACCTTTGGGGTTCTGCTTTTTCATTTGGACCCCAACTCCTCAAACTCTCTCAGCCGAACCACATTCCTAGTTCTACCTATGTCGTTGATTCCTATGTGGACCACGACAACGGGATCCTCCCCTTCTCACTCCAAGTTCTTCTCCAGCCGTGAGGAGATGTCTTTAACCCTGGCACCGGGCAGGCAACACAACCTTCGGAACTCCCGGTCGGGGCTGCAGAGAACTGTATCTATCCCTCGGACTATACTGTCCCCTACCACAACTACATTCCCTTTCACTCCCCCCCACTTGAATAGCCACCTACACCATGGTGCCATGATCAGCTTGCTCATCCATCCTGCAGGCTTTTCCCTCATCCACACAGGCAGCAAGAACCTCATACATGTTGGACATGGGCAAATGCCGAGGCTCCTCCAGCACTGCACCTGGGGTCCCCTTACCTGCCTGAGTTGCACTCATACCCACCTGTCCCTGACTACTAACCAGACCTGTACCACTGCCTAACCTAAGAAGTGTGACTGCCTCCTGGATCAAAGTGTCCAGGTAACTCCCCCTCCCTGATGCCCTGCAATGTCTGTACCTCAGACTCCAGGGCAACACGGTGGCATAGTGGTTAGCACTGTTGCCTCACAGCGCCAGGGACCTGGGTTCGAATCCGGCCTCGGGTGACTGTCTGTGTGGAGTTTGCACATTCTCCCCGTGTCTGCGTGGGTTTCCTCCGGGTGCTCCGGTTTCCTCCCACAGTCCAAAGATGTGCAGGTTAGGTTGATTTGGCTATGATAAATTGACCCTTGGTGTTAGGGGGATTAAATACGTGGGGTTACGGGGATAGGGTGGGATATGTGTCGGTGCAGGTTCGATGGGCCGAAATTGCCTCTATCTGCACTGTGGGGATTTTGTGATTCTGTGATTCCAGCTCAACAACTCTGAGCTGAAGTTCCTCAAGATGCAAGCACTTACTGCAAACGTGGTTGTCCGGGATCACAATGCTCTCCACAAACTCCCACATGCTGCAGTTGCGGCACACCACCTGCACTGCCATCCCTATATGACCTTGTTCTATTTAATTAAATTTGTATTTAAGTAACTTAGTTTACAGTTTTAGTTTCTTGACTAATTGATCTAGATTAAGTTATGGGTAATGAAATTAAATATCTACCTGGAACACAAAGCACTACAAGTAGTGTAGGCAAAACGCAGCAACTCCTTCCCCCTCTTCTCCGAATTCCCACTCTTTCCAAATTCCCAAATGGAACACTCTGTTTAAGTGCACTGCATTTAATTCCGCTCTGTGCTCTGCAGAACTGTTGACAGTATACTCTAGGAGCCTCACCCAATTTACAAGTGTTGACTCGGCTCCCCTGCTCCTGGTGATTGGCGCCTATTCAAGTCAAACACTTATAGCTGACTGACAGTTAACTGCCACTGGCAGGCAGTTTCAGTTAACTACAGTTTTTAAAGTTCTAGGTTTAAATAAAAATGTTAAACTAACGCACCGCCTCTACCTGAGCGAGTGGGTGATGTAGAGAATGGGCAAGAGCGTTTCACGTGGAGTGTTCCCCAGACTGAGTGTGCGATTGAATGCAAGGAGGGCATCTTTTCCCCCATCCAGCACAGAAGGAGGCCATTTTCCCCATCGTGCCTGTGCTGGCTCTTTGAACGAGCTCTCCAATTAGTCCCACTCCCCCTGCTCTTTCCCCACAGCCCTGCAAATTTTTCCTTTTCAAGTATTTATCTAATTCCCTTTTGAAAGTTAATATTGAATCTGCTTCCACCGCCCTTTCAGGCAGCGCATTCCAGATCACAACTCACTGCATTAAAAAAAAAAATTGTCCTTATCTGCTGGGACAGAGAGCGGGAGAGGAGAAGGAGGAGAGCCTTCGGGAGGGGGCAGAAAAAAGCTGGGAGGGAGGAGGGGGGGGCGGAGTTGGGAGTTTGGAATTCTAGAGCTGCCACACCACCTGCTGGTACCTGTTGGTATAAACACTGGACAAACCTGCATCAACACAGTACACGGGACAGGATGAATTGACCCTCTGCCCCCAGCTCCACATCTGACCTGGACCCATGGAGCTTTATACTGGGATCTGAGCCCACTTTGGGATTCGTAGTGTCAGCTACAGACTGGCTCCCTCCCAAAAGGCAAGGGGCGATAACAGAGCGCTATGGGACCATTCGTGGGAGCACCCCCTGGCTGCTGTTCACACTCTGCCTGGGGGCTTGTGTGACTTTGCCAGTTTTGGGGTGGGTGGATTTGGGGACCTGAGGGTAGACTCAGGAAGTGGGAGCGGCCGGCAGCTCTGATCATTAATTGTACAAATACCCCCGTGGTTCAGTGGGTCGCGCTCTCGCCTCCGAGTCATAAGGTCGGGGGTTCAAGTCCCACGCCAGAAACTTGAGCACAGAATCCAGGCTGACGCTCCCAATGCAGTACTGAGGGAGTGCTGCACTGTCAGAGGGTCCGTCGTTCGGGTGAGATTTTAAACCGAGGCCCCGTCTGCCCTCTCGGGTAGACGTAAAAGATCCCACGGCCACTATTTCAAAGTTCTAATGACCAGAGATTTGGACCAATCAGGCCACATAAAATAGACAGGCATTATTCTTTTAAATAATCTTTAAATATATATACACATCTTCAGGTCTAACACTGGGGTACAGGTCTGTCACTGTATAGCACTGGGGTACAGTACTGGTGTGGACAGGTCTGTCACTAACACTGGCGTATAGATCTGGTGGGTACAGGTCTGTTGCTGTATATCACTGGGTACAGTACTGGTGGGTCTGGGAGATATTCGAGGGAATGGATTGAGAGCATCACTGTAGGAGCATGTGGCACAATCTGGCATGAGTTGGTATCTCTCTGGGTTTTGCTGTGTTCTTTAGCACTTGCTTTATGGTAAATAAACCCGGAGGTGACCGTGTAGTCTCGCATTCCTATCGCCTGCTCACCTTATAGAGTGGATAGGAAGGATCTATTTCCCTTAGCAGAGCGGTCAATAACCAGGGTGCACAGATTTAAAGTAATTGGTAGAAGGATTAGAGGGGAGTTGAGGAGAACGTTTTTCACCCAGAGGGCGGTGGGGGTCTGGAACTTACTGCCTGAAAGGGTGGTAGAGGCAAAAACTCACTTGGTAATGAAAAAGTACTTGGATATGCACTTGAAGTGCTGTAACCTACAGGGCTACGGACCAAGAGCTGGAGAGTGGGATTAGGCTGGATAGTTCTCTCGGCTGGCACAGACACGATGGGTCGAATGGCCTCCTTCTGTGCTGTAAATTTCTATGATTTCATGACTCTCAAACCCTTCTATCTCCAGAAACGTATTGAATTCTGAATGCTGATTCAGTAGGCTGTAGAGGGGTGAGAATCAGGGGGTGAGACAGATTTCTTTTAAAGAGAAATGTATTTCATTTTTGAAATGGGGTCCTGATAGCGGCGTGACCCTTTGAGGGTCAGTGTACTAATAACCACCCGTCTGGTTTCTTTTCTAGGTTCTCCAGTCAGCAAAGGAACAGATCAAATGGTCGCTGTTAAAATAAAGCGGGAATCTTTCCCTTTTCCCTGTCTGCCCTTCCCGTCTGTCAAACACCGTGAGTCGTTTCACAATCTCAACCGTGGCACCGTCATTCAGCAGATGCAGAGGAGGAAGGCAGTCAGGACCCCCCCCCCCCAGCTTGCTGGCCCATCGCAACATCCAATGACCCCAGGTTTTCAGTCTCCATTTCCCGACACAGGAGCCCATTCTCATTCTAAGAAAAGGAAAGACTTGCATTTATGTAGCGCCTTTCACGACCTCAGGACATCCCAAAGTGCCTCACAGCCAATGAAGTGCTTTATTGAAGTGTAGTCACGGTTGTAATGTAGGAAACGCGGCAGCTAATTTGCGCACAGCAAGCTCCCACAAACGGCAATGTGATAAATGATCAGATACTCTGTTACGGGCTGATCATTTGTTGTGTGAACTCGGGGGATGCGGGAGGGAATTGCAGTCCGAACTCTTGGGCCGTTGCCCTACTATTTGCAGCTTTGGGTTTGCAATCCCCTCCCCCCATCGCCCTTGAGATTTCTGTCTCCTAATCGCCAGGCTGTCTCTGTAATCCCAGGGCAGGAAGTGGGGGCCACTTTCCCATTCCCCCTCTCAGTGGCCACGGCTCAGTTCCAGAACCTGATACAGGTCTTCAATATAATGAAGGGGTTTGATAGGGTAGACGTAGAGAAGATGTTTCCACTTGTGGGGGAGACCAGAACTAGGGGGTTGTAAATATAAGACAGTCACTAATAAATCAAACAGGGAATTCAGGAGAAGCTTCTTTCCCCAGAGAGTGGTGAGAATGTGGAACTCGCTCCCACAGGGAGTGGTTGAGGTGAATAGTATAGATGCATTTAAGGGGAAGCTAGAGGGTGAAAGGAATAGAATGTTGATAGGGTGAGATGAGGGGGCTCGTGTGGAGTGTAAACACCGTCACGGACCAGTTGGGCTGAACGGCCTGTTTCTGTGCTGTACATTCTAGGTGATAAGCCGGGGTAGTGCAATTGCACATGTAAACCCATATCACCCGCCTCTGAGGCGGCGCCTGTCTCTTTAAACAGTGCAGATTTTTTTTAGGGCCAGTAATGCCCATCACTGGCACCCGAAACTGGGTAGCGGGCAGTCCTCAAAGTTACCGCAGTGTCGTTTGTGTGTGGGGGAGTGTCCGAAAGGCCCGAATTGTGCACAGGTTCCTCCAGGTCCAGTATAATCACCCCCCCCCCCCCGCGCTTAACCTCAGTATATGCACAGACCCCAGGAGGCGTTTAAACTGGGACATGATCCGGGGACTAAATGGCATCTCAAATGGATGAATTGGATATATACTTGTAAAGGAAAAATTTGCAGGGCTGTGGGGAAAGAGCAGAGGAGTGGGACTAATTGGAGAGCTCTTTCAAAGAGGCACGATGGGCCGAGTGGCCTCTTTCTGTGCTGTAAGATTCTGGGATTCTATGAACTAATGCTGTAGATGTTAATGACCAATTGCCTCTCGTGCAAAAGTGCATGATCGTGCGCCCTTTACACTAGGGTTACCAACCCTCCAGGCTTACCCTGGAGTCTCCAGCAATTAAAGATTAATCTCCCCGTCACTGCCGCCAGCAAACCCAGGGGAAAATCGTAGAGGCGTTAAAAATACTTTTGTTTTCTTTGCGCCACTTTCATTATTAAAATATCAGAGATTGGGGGGGGGGCAGGGGCGGCGGGAGAAGGCTGGCTGTTTGACAGTCAAGAATCATCCAGTTGAATAACTAAGAGTGTTCGCTCTCCAATCAGCGAGGGAAGTCGGAGCAGTGTGAGGGTGGACAGGTTGGCCGACCAGTGGCGGGAGTGTGGGGGCGGGGCGGTTGGAGGTCATGTGACAAAACTTCCTGGGCTATGTCCCACCAAGAGTTGGAGACCCCGACCGCACACAAGTGTTCACTCATCATGGGACGTTCACACTTGCGGGGGACACGATGGGGCTCCACTGGCGAGAAGGGGACGCGAGTCAAGGTTTTTGTTATTCAAGGGAAAATGGACAATCCTGGTTTTTAAAAAAAGTCAAAAAAATCCTGGAATCCTATTTTGACAGAATCACACTTTGACCGAGACCATCTGGCCCATCATGCCTGTGCCGGCTCTTTGAAAGAGCTCTCAATTAGTCCCACTCCCCCTGCTCTTTCCCCAGAGCCCTGCAAGTTTTTCCTTTCAAAGTATTTATCCAATTCCCTTTTGAAAGTTACTTTTGAATCTGCTTCCACCGCCCTTTCAGGCAGCGCATTCCAGATCACAACAATGTTCAGGCCTGAATTACTGGGAAAAGTGCAATGGGAAAACGGGAATTTCCAACTCCACCATCCTGAATGGAGAGTCTCGGACACCAAGAGTCCTCTGGCCACGATTTTCCCGACAGCGCATGTCCCAATTTTCGACCTGCTATCCCTGGGGTGGCTCCTCGTTGGCAGAGGGGAGTCGGAATATTACCCCCCCCGCCCCCCGGGTCCTCGGGTCGTGTTAAGATTGTTGGTGTGAAGCGGCTCCCACAGATTGGCCTCAACAGCTGCGGCTGTCTTCTGGGGAAGCGTTCGACTCCACGTGGCATCAGCGTTGCCTCGACCTCGTGTCACGGAAGCGCGCTGCGCCCACCGCCTTGAAACCCTCGCACGCTCTGCGGGTGTCTGACATCGACCTGCCGCAGTGACATCACACCAAGAAGAACGCGGTGTCTTTGTACGTCGTTTGCTCGCTGCAGTCGCTTTGTATAATGTTTTAATATGCAGACGTTTCACATAATTAATTGCACGGTGATAGAATCACAAAAACGTACCTTTTAATTAAAACAAAGCCCTGTATAAATCCACCTTCTCGTCTTTCTATACATTCCCTCTTCCTCCACCCTGCCTCACAGGAGCAGGAGGCCATTCAGAAACTTCAGGCTCTTCTGCCATTCAGTTAGATCCTGGCTGATCTGCACCTCAACTCCATTTACCCTCCTTGGCTCCATGTACCTTATTACTTAAAAGTCTGTCGAATTCAGTCTTGAAAGTTCCAATTGACCCCCCGCCTCAACAGCTTTTTGAGGGAGAGAGTTCCAGATTTCCACTACCCTTTGTGTGAAGAAGTGCTTCCTGACATCACCCCTGAATGGCTTGGCTCTAATTTTAAGGTTATGCTCCTTTGTCCTGGACTCGCCAACCAGAGGAAATAGTTTCTCTCTACGTTATCTAATCTGTTTAACTCATGAAGTCTCATGGCTTTCAGGTCAAGCATAGGCAAGGAAACCTGCTGATTACCACCTACCACCTACTGCCCTCCCTCAGCTGATGAATCAGTACTCCTCCATGTTGAACACCACTTGGAAGAAGCACTGAGAGTAGCAAGGGCACAGAATGTACTCTGGGTGGGGGACTTTAATGTCCATCACCAAGAGTGGCTCGGTAGCACCACTATTGACAGAGCTGGCCAAGTCCTGAAGGACATAGCTGCCAGTCTGGGCCTGCAACAGGTGGTGAGAGAACCAGCACAAGGGGAAAAACCTACTTGACCTCGTTTTCACCAATCTACCTGTCGCAGATGCATATGTCTATGACAGCGTTGGTAGCAGTGACCACCGCACAGTCATGGTGGTGACGAAGTCCCATCTTCACACTGCGGACACCCTCCATCGTGTTCTGTGGCACTACCACCGTGCTAAATGGGATAGATTCAGAACAGATCTAGCAGCTCAAAACTGGGCATCCATGAGGCGCTGTGGGCCATCAGCAGCAGAATTGTATTCCACCACAATCTGTAACCTCATGGCCTGGCATATCCCTCACTCTACCATTACCATCAAGCCAGGAGACCAACCCTGGTTCAATAAGGAGTGTAGAAGAGCATGCCAGGAGCAGCACCAGTCGTAGCTAAAAATGAGGTGCCAACCTGGGGAAGCTGCAACACAGGACTACATGCATGCTAAAAAGCGGAAGCAGCATGCTATAGACAGAGCTAAGCGATCCCACAACCAACGGATCAGATCAAAGCTCTGCAGTCCTGCCACATCCAGTCTTGAATGGTGGTGGACCATTAAATAACTAACGGGAGGAGGAGGCTCCATGAATATCCCCATCCTCAATGAGGGTGGAGCCCAGCACATGAGTGCAAAAGACAAGGCTGAAGCATTTGCAACCATCTTCAGCCAGAAGTGCCGAGTGGATGATCATATAGGCCTACTCCTGAGGTCCCCACCATCACAGAAGCCAGTCTTCAGCCAATTCGATTCACTCTATGTGATATCAAGAAATGGCTGAGCGCATTGGATACAGCAAAGGCTATTGTGCTGAAGACTTGTGCTCCAAAACTAGCCGCACCTCTAGCCAAGCTGTTCCAATACAGCTACAACACTGGCATCTATCCGACAATGTGGAAAACTGCCCAGGTATGTCCTGTCTACAAAAAGCAGGACAAATCCAATCCGGCCAATTACTGCCCCATCAGTCCACTCTCAATCATCAGCAAAGTGATGGAAGGTGTCGTCGACAGTGCTATCAAGCAGCATTTACTCACCAATAACCTGCTCATTGATGCTCAGTTTGGGATTCCGCCAGGACCACTTGGCTCCAGAACTCATTGCAGCCTTGATTCAAACATGGACAAAAGAGCTGAACTCCAGAGGTGAGGTGAGAGTGACTGCCCTTGACATCAAGGCAGCATTTGACCGAGTGTGGCATCAAGGAGCCCTAGTAAAACTGAAGTAAACGGGAATTGGAGGGAAAGCTCTCCACTGGCTGGAGTCATACCTAGCACAAAGGAAGATAGTTGTGGTGGTTGGAGGTCAATCATCACAGCCCCAGGACATTGCTGCAGGAGTTCCTCAGGGCAGTGTCCTAGACCCAACCATCTTCAGCTGCTTCATCAATGACCTTCCCTCCATCATAAGGTCAGAAGTGGGGATGTTCGCTGATGACTGCACAGTGTTCAGTGCCATTCGCAACTCCTCAGATAATGAAGCAGTCCATGCTCGCATGCAGCAAGACTTGGACGACATTCAGGCTTGGGCTGATAAGTGGCAAGTAACATTCGCACCACACAAGTGCCAGGCAATGACCATCTCCAACAAGCAAGGTCTAACCACCGCTCCTTGACATTCAACGGCATTACCATCACCGAATCCTCCACCATCAATATCCTGGGGGTCATCATTGACCAGAAACTTAACTGGACTAGCCATATAAATACTGTGGCTACAAGAGCAGGTCAGAGGCTGGGTATTCTGTGGTGAGTGTCTCACCTCCTGACTCCCCAATGCCTTTCCACCATCTACAAGGCACAAGTCAGGAGTGTGATGAATACTCTCCACTTGCCTGGATGAGTGCAGCTCCAACAACACTCGAAGCTTGACACCATCCAGGACAAAGCAGCCCGTTTGATTGGCACCCAATCCACCACCTTAAATATTCACTCCCTCCACCACCGGCGCACCGTGGCTGCAGTGTGTACCATCTACAAGATGTACTTCAGCAACTCGCCACGACTTCTTCGGCAGCACCTCCCAAACCCGCGACCTCTTCCATCTGAAGGACAAGGGCAGCAGGCACATGGGAACACCACCACCTCCAAGTTCCCCTCCAAGTCACACACCATCCTGACTTGGAAGTATATCGCCGTTCCTTCATCGTCGCTGGGTCAAAATCCTGAAACTCCCTCCCTAACAGCACTGTGGGAGTACCTTCACCACACAGACTGCAGCGGTTCAAGAAGGCAGCTCACCACCACCTCCTCGAGGGCAATTAGGGATAGGCAATAAATGCCGGCCTTGCCAGTGACGCTCACATCCCAGGAACGAATAAAAAAACACCTCGATCAGATCAACCCCCCCAATCTTCTAAACTCAAGGAAATACAAGCCTAGTCTATGCAACCTTTTAGCCCTGTTATCATTCTGGTGAATCTGCACTGCACTCCCTCAAAGGCCAATATATCCTTCCTGGGGTGCGGTGCCCAGAACTGAACGCATTTCTCCAGATGAGGTCAGACGAGCACTCTGTACCTCAATTGCATTCTCAGCTCAAGGCTCCGTCAACATCACAATTATCATCACAATTCGCAGAACCCCCCAGGATCAGAAGGCTGCAGGTGAGGGCCGGGTGAGAGACTGAATGCCAGCATCGGACACAGTGTGTCTCTGTGCTAAAGTCAGGTGCCTTGACCAGGTTACCTGCGGTGAAGGTAAGCCAGGTGTGATTAGGGAGCACCGATAAATCCACCCGCTCTCCAGAATGCATTGACTCCTTTCCTGGGGTACAGTTTCACGGGCCCCCCATTCTTTTACAGTACCTCACCCCAAGTCCCCATTCATCAGGTGCGAGTCTAGAGAGTTGGTGCTGGTAGGCTATTCAGCTGCAAAGGCATCACATTATTGAGACCCACCTTCTGCTCTCACTGTCTCCTCCCCAGCCATCTTTTGACCAAAGGTTCCTCTCTTGCACAAAGCTCGTAAACATTGTAAATGGCTCCTTGGTCTCAGGCACCGACCCCTTCCCTTCAAAATTGCCATCATCAACCCCCGCTTGAAAAGCCAACCTTCAGCCCCTCTATTCTCTCTAACGTCAAACCTCCCTCTCCTCTCCAAGGTTCTTCATCGTCACCCAGCTCTGTACTCATCCACCCAAACCAGCCTCCTCCAATCCCTTCAATCCGGTTTCTACTCTGTCCGTAGCATCGAGACCTCATTAGTCAACTTCAGTGACATCTTCTGTGACTGTGACCATGGTGTCCTTATCCTTCCTGCTCCTCCTCAAACCCTCTACACGTTCAGCACGGTCACTAATTCCACCACCTTCTCCGTGGTCCTTCGCCGAGGAACTGCCCTCACTTGGCTCCACTCAGACTGCTCCAAACGTGGCCATCAGAGGAAGAAAGACTTGCATTTCTATAGCGCCTTTCACCACCTCAGGACGTCCCAAAGCGCTTTACAGCCAATTAAGTACTTTTGAAGTGGAGTCACTGTTGTAATGTAGGAAACGCGGCAGCTAATTTGCGCACAGCAAGCTCCCACAAACAGCACTGTGATAATCACCAGATCATCTTTTTTAGTGATGTTGATTGAGGGATAAATATTGGCCCAGGACACCGGGGAGATAACTCCCCTGTTCTTCTTTGAAACAGTGCCATGGGATCTTTTACGTTCCCCTGAGAGAGCAGACAGGGCCTCGGTTTAACGTCTCACCTGAAAGTCGGCACCTCTGACAGTGCAGCGCTCCCTCAGCACTGCACTGGAGTGTCAGCCTAGATTTTCGTGCTCAAGTCTCTGGAGTGGGGACCACATCCAGCAATTGTTTCTCATCCCACCCCCACACAGCTACCTATGCGGAACTCCAAGATTCAATCTTTGACTCCTAGCATTTTTCTCCTTTTCGTCTTGACTGCTCATACCTGTCGGTGTGGTGTCAGATTCCAAACGCCAGCTGTACCTCTCCCTCAATATCACAGTTACTACTTGTTGTCAAGACTGTTTATCTGACAGTGGATGAGAGCGAACATTAGTGAAACTGAAGCCATCCTATTCCTTTCCAGTCAGAGACGTTGCACCTTTTCCCTCGCAATGCCTCTGAGTCAGAAGGTTGTGGGTTCAAGTCCCACTCAAGAGACTTGAGCACATAATCCAGGCTGACACTCCCAGTGCAGTACTGAGGGAGTGCTGCACTGTCGGAGGTGCTGTCTTTCAGATGAGACCATAAACCGAGGCCCCGTCTACTCTCTCAGGTGGATGTAAAAGATCCCACGGCACTATTTCGAAGAGGAGCAGGGGAGTTCTACCCGTGTCCTGGGGCTAATATTTATCCCTCAATCAACATCACTAAAACAGATTATCTGGTCATTATCACATTGCTGTTTGTGGGAGCTTGCTGTGTGCAAATTGGCTGCTGCGTTTCCTACATTACAACAGTGACTACACTTCAAAAAGTACTTCATTGGCTGTAAAGCGCTTTGGGACTTCTGAGGTTGTGAAAGGTGCTATATAAATGCAAGTCTTTCTTTCAATCCCCTTCCCCACATTCTCCACCAGGCTAAAGCAGACGATGCGTAACCTCAGTACTCCGGCTGAGCTCCAAATCCCATGACCTTATCCATCAGCAAGACCGCTGCACCTCAGAACACTGCCCGCCTCACCCCACTGCCACTGAAATCCTGACTGCACTTCCATTACCACCAATCTCAGCTTCTCCAATGCTCTCTCACTGGCCTCCCCAACTCCATCCTACACAACTCCACCACTCACATCCCATCCTGTACTCACCCATTCACCCCTGTCCTTATTAATCAGCATCACACAATGCCCCCCAATTCAAACCCCCCTGAACCCCTCGATTAGATTCCAGCCTGTAACTCACTCCCGGGTATCTGTTATTCTATATATAAATTCCCCGAACCCATCGATTAGATTCCAGCCTGTAACTCACTCCCGGGTATCTGTTATTCTATATATAAACCCCCCGAACCCCTCGATTAGATTCCAGTCTGTAACTCACTCCCGGGTATCTGTTATTCTATATATAAACCCCCGAACCCCTCGATTAGATTGCAGCCTGTAACTCACTCCCGGGTATCTGTTATTCTATATATAAACCCCCGAACCCCTCGATTAGATTGCAGCCTGTAACTCACTCCCGGGTATCTGTTATTCTAGATATAAACCCCCTGGTCTTTAATTCTAAATCGGTAGACATTGGATTAATGCGGTGCCTTTAATTTTGCTCCATTCCCCACGAGGTGATTTGCATCCCTCTGCCCTATTGGCCAATTTGTTATCATGGGCAGGTAATTCCACTCACCAATCAGCAATAATAATGGTATTGTGACGTCTGCTGATTAACATACGGTGCACGCCCTCATTATGTAAATACAGAGGGAGCGATCTCCAATCAACGCAGCGCAAGGCAGAGTGACTGGACCTGAAATTGCAGTCGGAGGCGTCCCACGGGCGAATGCCTCCGAGAGAAGTACGCACCTACCTGGTGCCTCCGTATCTTCGGACTCTCGCGGTCCTGGGCCTGCAGGCGTACGACTGCGTAAAGGCCCACGTATCCCGGGGCGCACACGCGGTTCGCAAGTGTCCCTGGGATCACATGGGCTGGCCCACCAATCAAAAAGGGGGATTCCCATTATGCTTATGGGGATTCCATTTATGTACGGAATCCCCATGGGAACATAGGAACAGGAGGAGGCCATTCAGCCCCTCGAGCCTGTTCCGCCATTCAATGAGATCATGGCTGATCTGCGACCTAACTCCATTTACCCGCCTTTGCCCCAGATCCCTTAATACCTTTGGTTAACAAAAATCCATCAATCTCCGATTTAAAATTAACAATTGACCCAGCATCAATTGCCGTTTGTGGAAGAGAGTTCCAAACTTCTACCACCCTCTGTGTGTAGAAGTGTTTCCTAACTTCACTCCTGAAAGGTCTGGCTCTAATTTTTAGACTCTGCCCCCTAGTCCTAGAATCCCCAACCAGCGGAAATAGTTTCTCTCTATCGACCCTATCTGTTCCCTTTAATACCCTGAAAACTTCGATCAGATCACCCCTTAACCTTCTAAATTCCAGGGAATACAACCCTAATTTGTGTAATCTCTCCTCTCCTTGTAATTTAACCCTTGAAGTCCGGGTATCATTCTGGTAAACCTACGCTGCACTCCCTCCAAGGCTAATATATCCTTCCTAAGGTGTGGTGCCCAGAACTGCTCACAGTGCTCCAGGTGTGGTCTAACCAGGGTTTTGTATAGCTGCAGCATAACTTCTACCCCCTTGTAATCTAGTCCTCTCGATATAAAGGCCAGCATTCCATTAGCCTTTTTGATTATTTTCTGTACCCGTTCATGACATTTTTATGATTTATGTACCTGAACCTCCAAGTCTCTTTGGACATCCACTGTTTTTAGCTTTTCACCATTTAGAAAGTACCTGTTCTATCCTTTATAGGTCCAAAGTGGATGACCTCACATTTGCCACAGTTTTGCCCATTCACTTAATCTATCAATATCCCTTTGTAATTTTATGCTTTCATCTACACTGCCTACAATGCCACCTATCTTTGTGTCATCAGAAAATTTGGATATATGACTTTCTATGCCATCATCTAATTCATTAATAAATACGGTGAATAGTTGAGGCCCCAACACAGATCCCTGCGGGACACCACTAGTCACCTCCTGCCAATTTGAGCACCTACCCATCATCCCTACTCTCTGTCTCCTTCCGCTCAGCCAATTTCCTAACCAGGTCAATAATTTGCCCTCAATTCTGTGGCTTCTACCTTAGTTAACAATCTCTTATGTGGGACTTTATCAAATGCCTTCTGGAAGTCCATATAAATAACATCCATAGACATTCCCCCATCCACTACTTTAGTCACCTCTTCAAAAAATTCAATCAGGTTTGTCAGGCATGACCTACCTTTCACAAATCCATGCTGGCTCTCTCTGATCAACTGAAAATTTGAGGTATTCAGTCACCCTTATCCTTAATTATAGACTCTAGCAATTTCCCGACCACAGATGTTAGGCTAACTGGTCTATAATTCCCTGGTTTCCCTCTCTCGCCATTCTTAAATAGCGGAGTGACATATGCAATTTTCCAATCTAAAGGAACGGTTCCTGAATCGAGCATATTAGGAATGGCGTAAAAAACGCACAACCTAAATAAAAATAAATCACCACATGTTTAAAATTAATAAAAATACAATCTAATTAAACATTTAAAACTAAAATTTCAATTTTTTGGAAAATAAATTTAAACATTTTTAAAGCGGTCAAAAATAACCTAAACTAATTGTAAAGGTTTTTGAATGTTTAAATGATTTAAAAATGTTTATTTTAATATTTATTATCACCCGTACGCTGGTAAAAGAAGGCCCTATGTTTGCTTTTACCAGGCGTAAGAGTTTTGTGGGAATTCGCTGGGCAGTCGTTGGGCAAACAGCCCGACTCTCCGCCAGCGAGCGTCCGTGTCCTGCGCATGACAGATCGCAAGTTCTGGGTTTTCGCGACCGCGCAGCGCAGACGGAAACCCAGAACTCGCGGGGCCCTCACGATTGCATACGTCGCAGACCCTGGAACACCCGGGCCATTGTGATTATTGGTGCGAATGAGGGCGGGGCTGAATGCAGGAGGGATGTGATTGGCTGTGGCGGCAGTAAAGAGGCGTGGTGTGCAGGTGAGCGAATCGGGCACAGTGACGGAAGCATCAGTTTGTAGCCCGCGAGTTAAAGGCGCCGCTCACCCAGCACAAACCCTCCGAGCAAAATACCTTCCGAACCTTTTTAACCGGAATAAACGCGGAATTGCAGCTTGTTCTGCATCCATTGGCGGCTGAAGCCGAAGCTCCGCTGCTGAACACTCCGTGATGTGTAATAATGAGGATCACAGGAACATAAAAGAGTTAGGAGCAGGAGTTGGCCATTCGGCCCCTCGAGCCTGCTCCGCCATTCAATAAGATCATGGCTGATCTTTGACCTCAACTTCACTTCCCCGCCCGATCCCCATATCCCTTGATTCCCCATTCAACCAGCTCCCTGATTTCCGAGAACTCAGGAAAAGGTTATTCAATTCCCTACTGTGGCGTTCAAAAGGGAATTGGATAAGTACCTGAAGGAAAAACATTTGCCAGGCTATGGGGAAAGGGCCGGGGGAGTGGGACTAGCTGAAGTGCTCTTGCAGAGAGCCGGCACGGGCTCGACGGGCCGAATGGCCTCCTTCTGTGCTGTAACCATTCTATGATTCTGTGATAGGTCGATGGGAGCAGACAGGGGGGAACTGCAGTGAAATAAATAAATGAATGATAATAATATTGAGAAATAGAACTCAGGTGGGCGTGCAAAAGAAAAATCCAGTATTTTCTTCTCCTTACTCAGAGTGTGAGGGGTCTGGGACTGGGCTGTGTCTGTCACGCTGATCTCTTGTTCCAGGGCTGGGATCTGATTCCCATCAGTCAACAGCCCCATCTACAGGCTGTTCTTCGCCTAAACATCCCAGCTCCAGTAAACTTTCAGACCTCAAGTCCCGGGGCTGGCCTGTCTCTCTGTGATTTAGAAGAGACCTGAGTTTGGGAAAAGTATCTCTTTACGCTGGTTAAAATGAAAAAATATTAGAGGAATCCAACAGGGTTTCAGCATCAGAAATTAAATTATTATTAATACATTTTTAAAAATCGTTCTTCTGGGCTGGGAGTGAACTACAGGTTGTGCAGGTAAGGAAAAGAAAAAAAAAGAAAGACTTGCATTTCTATAGCGCCTTTCACGACCTCAGGACGTCTCAAAGCGCTTTACAGCCAATGAAATACTTTTTGAAGTGTGGTCGCTGTTGTAATGTAGGAAATGCGGCAGACAATTTGCGCACAGCAAGCTCCCACAAACAGCAATGTGATAAATGACCAGATCATCTGTTTTAGTGATGTTGGTTGAGGGATAAATATTGGCCCCAGGACACCAGGGAGAACTCCCCTGCTCTTCTTCGAAATAGTGCCATGGGATCTTTTACGTCCACTTGAGAGAACAGACAGGGCCTCGGTTTAATGTCTCATCCAAAAGACGGCACCTCCGACAGTGCAGCACTCGCTCAGCGAAACAGAGGGATCGGTTTTGACTGTTGTTTGATCACCGATTCCAGCAGTGAAGAGGCCCCGGCTTCTCCAGGCCAGCTGCGGGGTGCCAAGCAGGCAGCTCACCAAATTCAGCACAGGATAATGGAAGGAAGGTAAGTCATTGGGTGGGGGGGGCGTTGTGGGGGGCAGTACTGAGGGAGCGCTGCACTGTCGGAGGGGCAGTACTGAAGGAGTGCTGCACTGTCGGAGGGGCAGTACTGAGAGAGTGCTGCACTGTCGGAGGGGCAGTACTGAGAGATCGCCACACTGTCGGAGGGGCAGTACTGAGGGAGTGCCGCACTGTCGGAGGGTCAGTACTGAGGGAGTGCCGCACTGTCGGAGGGTCAGTACTGAGGGAGCGCTGCACTGTCGGAGGGGCTGTACTGAGGGAGTGCTGCACTGTCGGAGGGTCAGTACTGAGGGAGCGCCGCACTGTCGGAGGGGCAGTACTGAGGGAGTGCTGCACTGTCAGAGGGGCAGTACTGAGGGAGTGCTGCACTGTCGGAGGGGCAGTACTGAGGGAGTGCTGCACTGTCAGAGGGGCAGTACTGAGGGAGTGCTGCACTGTCGGAGGGGCAGTACTGAGGGAGTGCTGCACTGTCGGAGGGGCAGTACTGAGGGAGCGCTGCACTGTCGGAGGGGCAGTACTGAGGGAGCGCCGCACTGTCGGAGGGGCAGTACTGAGGGAGTGCCGCACTGTCGGAGAGGCAGTACTGAGGGAGCGCCGCACTGTCGGAGGGGCAGTACTGAGGGAGCGCTGCACTGTCGGAGGGGCAGTACTGAGGGAGCGCCGCACTGTCAGAGGGGCAGTACTGAGGGAGCGCGGCACTGTCGGAGGGGCAGTACTGAGGGAGCGCTGCACTGTCAGAGGGACAGTACTGAGGGATCGCCGCACTGTCGGAGGGGCAGTACTGATAGATCGCCGCACTGTCGGAGGGGCAGTACTGAGGGAGCGCCGCACTGTCAGAGAGGCAGTACTGAGGGAGCGCCGCACTGTCGGAGGGACAGTACTGAGGGAGCGATGCACTGTCGGAGGGGCAGTACTGAGGGAGGGCCGCACTGTCGGAGGGGCAGTACTGAGGGAGCGCCACACTGTCGGAGGGGCAGTACTGAGGGAGCGCCGCACTGTCGGAGGGGCAGTACTGAGGGAGCGCCGCACTGTCGGAGGGGCAGTACTGAGGGAGCGCCGCACTGTCGGAGGGGCAGTACTGAGGGAGCGCCGCACTGTCGGAGGGACAGTACTGAGGGAGCGCCGCACTGTCGGAGGGGCAGTACTGAGGGAGCGTGGCACTGTCAGAGGGGCAGTATTGAGGGAGTGCTGCACTGTCGGAGGAGCAGTACTGAGGGAGTGCCGCACTGTCGGAGGAGCAGTACTGAGGGAGTGCCGCACTGTCGGAGGGGCAGTACTAAGGGAGCGCTGCACTGTCGGAGAGGCAGTACTGAGGGAGTGCTGCACTGTCGGAGGGGCAGTACTGAGGGAGCGCTGCACTGTCGGACGGCAGTACTGAGGGAGCGCTGCACTGTCGGAGGGACAGTACTGAGGGAGCGCTGCACTGTCGGACGGGCAGTACTGAGGGAGCGCTACACTGTCGGAGGGACAATACTGAGGGAGCGCTGCACTGTCTGAGGGGCAGTACTGAGGGAGCGCTGCACTGTAGGAGGGGCAGTACTGAGGGAGCGCTGCACTGTCAGAGGGGCAGTACTGAGGGAGCGCTGCACTGTCGGAGGGGCAGTACTGCGGGAGCGCTGCACTGTCGGAGGGGCAGTACTGAGGGAGCACTGCACTGTAGGAGGGGCAGTACTGAGGGAGCGCCGCACTGTCAGAGGGGCAGTACTGAGGGAGCGCTGCACTGTCGGAGGGGCAGTACTGAGGGAGCGCTGCACTGTCGGAGGGGCAGTACTGAGGGAGTGTAAGTTATTCCGTTCCCCTGCAGTGTGTGAATCTGCACCAGGCTGGCCTCATATTGATGGCTAAGTTGCAATCTCACGCAGGATGACTTTTTGCAGCACCTGTTATTTTGTCCTGTTCTTTTAGTTCCTCCCACCCAGTCCCACGGGGGAAGGATTGGACGGGGCCTGCCCCTTTAAGACTTTATTGCAGCTGTGGAGGAGACGCGCTTCGCTTTGTTAGTGCGGATTAAGATCATTTTGCCGTGTAATAGATCCATTTGGTTAATGATTACATTTATTTAATTAACTGAATGGCCACATTACACAGTGTATAACGATCCTAGAGACAGCAACACCCACTTTTAAATTGCAGGCATCTCACGGGGGAGCGAGTCAGTGTTCCTGTGTCTCTGCTCCGACTGAACTCTTAGATAAAGACAGGACAGACCAGTCTGGGCTACAGGAACCTGTCAAACGACAAAACATCCAACTCAATTGATCCCCATTTCTAAATATCACCTTGTGTTTATACAGCGGCTTTACCGTAACAAAAACGTCCCAGGGTGCTTCACAGGAGCGTTGTCAAAGAAAATTTGACACCGAGCCACATAAGGGGAAATTAGGGCCAGTGACCAAAAGCTTGGTCACAGAGGTAGGTTTTAAGGAGCATCTTAAAGGAGGAGAGAGAGGCGGAGAGGTTTAGGGAGGGAATTCCAGAGCTTAGGGCCCAGGCAGTTGAAGGCACGGCCACCAATGGTGGGGCGATGGAAATCGTGGATGCTCAAGAGGCCAGAATTGGAGGAGCGCAGAGATCTCGGAGGGTTGTAGGGCTGGAGGAGGTTACAGAGCTAGGGAGGGACGGGGCCACGGAGGGATTTGAAAACAAGGATGCTGGACTGGGAGCCAGTGCAGGTCAGCGAGCACAGGGGTGATGGGTGAACGGGACCTGGTGTGAGTTAGGACACGAGCAGCCGAGTTTTGGGTGACCGGAGCACTGGTGGGAGTGAGCAGGGACGGCACAGAGTACTGGTGGATGTTTCCCAGGAGGGTGGGTGTGGGTGGGTTCCTACCCCATCGTAAAAGGGTAGGCGGGGCTCTTTAGCTTTGGTCGCAGCCCACCGAGGAGAAGGTACCGTGAGGAAGGCAACGGGAAACCACCTCAGCTCCTCTTCCCTAGTGAGTGGTCAAGAATCACTTGAGTCTGGGCAGCACTGAGCACAAGACGTGGATCCATTGAACCTTCTCCCAATCTCCCATCACAAGTGAACCTGGGCCAATAAAGAGAGCCCTCCTCTGGTCAACAGACAGTACTGCAGCACAGACAACCTGATGGATTAATTCACAAGTTTAAAAGAAAGAAAGACTTGCATTTCTATAGCGCCATTCACGACCACCGGACGTCCCGAAGTGCTTTACAGTCAATGAAGTACTTTTTGAAGTACAGTCACTGTTGTAATGTAGGAAACGTGGCAGCCAATTTACGCACAGCAAGCTCCCACAAACAGCAATGTGATAATGACTAGATAATCTGTTTTTTAGTGATGTTGATTGAGGGATAAATATTGGCCCAGGACACCGGGGAAAACTCCCTCGCTCTGGGATCTTTTACATCCACCTGAGAAGGCAGACAAGGCCTCGGTTTAACAACTCATCTGAAAGACGGCACCTCTGACAGTGCAGCGCTCCCTCAGTACTGCTCCTCTGACAGTGCGGCCCTCCCTCAGTACTGCCCCTCCGACAGTGCAACGCTCCCTCAGTACTGCCCCTCCGACAGTGCAGCGCTCTCTCAGTACTGCCCCTCCGACAGTGCAGCGCTCCCTCAGTACTGCCCCTCCGACAGTGCAGCGCTCCCTCAGTACTGCCCCTCCGACAGTGCAGCGCTCCCTCAGTACTGCCCCTCTGACAGTGCGGCGCTCCCTCAGTACTGACCCTCCGACAGTGCGGCGCTCCCTCAGTACTGACCCTCCGACAGTGCGGCGCTCCCTCAGTACTGACCCTCCGACAGTGCAGCGCTCCCTCAATACTGCCCCTCCGACAGTGCGGCGCTCCCTCAGTACTGCCCCTCCGACAGTGCGGCGCTCCCTCAGTACTGACCCTCCGACAGTGTGGTGCTCCCTCAGCACTGCACTGGGAATGTCAGCCTGGATTTTATGCTCAAGTCTCTGGAGTCACAACTGTCTGATTCAGAGGCCAGGGTGCTGCCCACTGAGCCACGGCTAACAAGCAAATATATTCGGAAGCAGAGCTTGTGGGAATGTTAATAGTCTTGTGTTGATTACAGTGACCACGTGTATGGAGTCCCTGCCTATCATATGGAGAATTAAATGTCCTGGATTATAAAGAAAGACTTGCATTTATATATGTGGAATGTTGTTGTGTGGAAATATCATCGAGCAGATCAGGACATACCTATCGGGAAAGACTGAACAGGCTGGGAATCTTTTCCCTGGAAAAGATAAAACTGAGAGGTGACCTGATGGAGGTCTTTAAGACGATGAAAGGGTTCGATAGGGTAGACGTAGGGAAGATGTTTCCACTTGTGGCTGAGACCAGGACTAGGGACCATCAATATAAGACAGTCACTAATAAAACAATAGGGAATTCAGGAGAAACTTCTTTACCCAGAGAGTGGTGGGAATGTGGAACTCGCTCCCACAGGGAGTGGGTGAGGCGAATAGCATAGATACATTCAAGGGGAAGCTGGATAAACACATGAGGGAGAGAGGAATAGAAGGTTATGATGATGGGGTGAGATGAAGAGGGGTGGGAGGAGGCTCGTGTGGAGCATAAACACCGGCATAGACCAGTTGAGCCGAATGGCCTCTTTCTGTGCTGTAAATACTTTCTGTCTGTGTTTTTCTGTAAGTCTCTGTCACATTCTCTCTGACACACAGTAATGGGTTAATATCGCTGAGCAATTCTGTACATTCCTAATGATTAAAACACAGATAACAAATTAAAATGTCTTAGAATAAATAGGTGAAATACTAAAGGGAATTAAATTTTGATCATAAATATTACTCAGTCCTTAAAGGGTTAAGTGCTGCTAACCGCGCTGAACCAGAACCAGTCCCAGCTCCAGCCAGTCTGCTGCACCTTCCAATTGCCACCACAGGGTGGAGCAAGAGGCCAGGAATCCTCTCACTGACTCAGAGTCACTGAGAACCCTGCGTGGGTTAACTTCAGATGGGGAGAGGTGGGAGCAATCACCCCCGGGGCAGAGAAGGGGAGAAACCATGCAGGTTTCCCACTGCTGATCGGGTGATTCATCCACTATATCAGCCGTGGCTCAGTGAGTAGTACTGTTGCCTCTGAGTTAGAAAGTTGTGGGTTCAAGTCCCACTCCAGAGACTTGAGCAAAAAAATCCAGGCTGACACTCCAGTGCAGTACTGAGGGAGCGCCGCACTGTCAGAGGGGCAGTACTGAGGGAGTGCCGCACTGTCAGAGGGGCAGTACTGAGGGAGTGCTGCACTGTCAGAGGGGCAGTACTGAGGGAGTGCCGCACTGTCAGAGGGGCAGTACTGAGGGAGTGCTGCACTGTCAGAGGGGCAGTACTGAGGGAGCGCCGCACTGTCTCAGGGGCAGTACTGAGGGAGCGCCGCACTGTCAGAGGGGCAGTACTGAGAGAGCGCCGCACTGTCAGAGGGGCAGTACTGAGGGAGTGCCGCACTGTCAGAGGGGCAGTACTGAGGGAGCGCCGCACTGTCAGAGGGGCAGTACTGAGGGAGCGCCGCACTGTCAGAGGGGCAGTACTGAGGGAGTGCTGCACTGTCTCAGGGGCAGTACTGAGGGAGCGCCGCACTATCAGAGGGGCAGTACTGAGGGAGTGCCGCACTGTCAGAGAGGCAGTACTGAGGGAGTGCCGCACTGTCGGAGGGGCAGTACTGAGGGAGCGCCGCACTATCAGAGGGGCAGTACTGAGGGAGCGCCGCACTATCAGAGGGGCAGTACTGAGGGAGTGCCGCACTGTCGGAGGGTCAGTACTGAGGGAGCGCCGCACTGTCGGAGGGGCAGTACTGAGGGAGCGCTGCACTGTCGGAGGGCAGTACTGAGGGAGCGCCGCACTGTCGGAGGGGCAGTACTGAGGGAGTGCCGCACTGTCGGAGGGTCAGTACTGAGGGAGCACTGCACTGTCGGAGGGGCAGTACTGAGGGAGCGCTGCACTGTCGGAGAGGCAGTGCTGAGGGAGTGCTGCACTGTCGGAGGGGCAGTACTGAGAGTGCTACACTGTCGGAGGGGGCAGTACTGAGGGAGCGCTGCACTGTCGGAGGGGCAGTAATGAGGGAGTGCTGCACTGTCGGAGGGGCAGTACTGAGAGAGTGCTGCACTGTCGGAGGGGCAGTACTGAGGGAGCGCTGCACTGTCGGAGGGGCAGTGCTGAGGGAGCGCTGCACTGTCGGAGGGGCAGTACTGAGGGAGTGCTGCATTGTCGGAGGGGCAGTACTGAGGGAGCGCTGCACTGTCGGAGGGGCAGTGCTGAGGGAGCGCTGCACTGTCGGAGGGGCAGTACTGAGGGAGTGCCGCACTGTCGAGGGGCAGTACTGAGGGAGTGCCGCACTGTCGAGGGGCAGTATTGAGGGAGTGCTGCACTGTCGGAGGTGCCGTCTTTCAGATGAGACGTTAAACCGAGGCCACGTCTGCCCTCTTAGGCGGCTGTAAAAGATCCCATGGCACTATTTTCAGGAGGATTAGGAGAGTTTTCACCAGTGTCCTGGCCAATATTTATCCCTCAACCAACATCACTAAAAACAGATTATCTGGTCATTATCACATTGCTGTTTGTGGGAGCTTGCTGTGCACAGATTGGCTGCCGCGTTTCCTACATTACAACAGTGACTACACTTCAAAAGTACTTCATTGGCTGGATCGCTCTGAGCACCACTGTCACCTTGGGACGTCCTGAGGTTGTGAAAGGCCAAGTTCTTTTTCCTTTCGAACAGCCTGTAGGCAGCAGGGGGAAGGGAGACTGAGGGAGTGGAGCTGTGAGGTGTTGGGGAACACAGAGCCGGGGGGCAGTGCAAGCACTCATGATTCCAACAGAGTGAGGGTGTAGGGGGAGGGAGTGAGCGGGATGGAGGATATTTGGAGGAACAAGGGAGCGGCGGTCAGAGGAGGGGCAATATCACAGACAAGAAAGGTTGCGATCGAGAGAGGGAGTGAGGTTGGAGACTGGAGAGAGCAATGGATTGTTAGCCATCAGCCTTCCCTTGTGTTGGTGCTTGTCTCTGCCCCTCCCCCTCGCCCTCCCGGACTGTGAATTTCCCTGACGGGATCGCTCTGACCACCACCGCCGCTGGGAATCACGGGATCATCGCTTATCCCTTCTGGACTTTCTCTGTGTCCGGAAACGGCAAACTTGCTGTGACAATATCAGTAAATATCTAACAATCCCAATCTGATCAGAGATTGCATCGCAAGCATTTCATGAGCATGGACATCCTTTGAAGAGAGCGACAATATTTTAAATTCAGGGAAGGGGAGCAAAATCCTTGCCACGTTTCCATCGCTCCACCATTGGCGGCCGTGCCTTCAGCCGCCTGGGCCCCGAGCTCTGGAATTCCCTCCCTAAACCTCTCCACCTCTCTCTCCCTTTAAGACATTCCTCAAACCTTCCTCTTTGACCAAGCTTTTGGTCACTGTCTCAATATCTTCTTACGTGGCTCAGTGTCAAATTTTATTTGATAATCGCTCCTGTGATGCGCCTCCGAACATTTTATTATATTACAGGCACTATATAAATGCAGGTTATTGTTGTTGCCACATCCCCACTCTTCCCATCGAGCAGATTGTCTCCGAATGACTTGCTGCCTTTGTTCAACACAACGAGAAGTAGAGATGAGGGAGGCCACTCGGCCCATCTAACCCATCCTTCTATGGTAACCGAGGACCCCCGATACATCATTCAACTGCCCCTTGCTTGGCTCCGGAGATTTTGCCGCCACTCCCCCTCGCGGGCTCCACCCCAGGTACTGATCGCTCTGTAATGAGGGGCTTCCTGACATCTGTCCCGAGCTTGCCCTTTCCCAGTTTGTCCTCTGTCTCCTTGCCCTGGTCCAACTTGTGCTCGAGATGAACCTTTTCTGGTGCACTTACTCTCTTGTGTATCTCTGTAAGGTTCCTTCACATTCTCTGCCTTTCAAGGAAGAGTCTAACCTCCTAACCGTTCCTCGACACCCAATCCTCTGACCCCAGGGATCAGTCCCAGTGTCTTTCTCTGAACCTCTCCCAGCACGTGGGCACTGGTTTAGCAGCACTTCACCACAAGGTGGCTCACTGGAATGCCGAGCGATCCTGGAGCAGGTTCCAGTCCCAATCAACGGAATAACTGAGAGTTCATCGCAATTCTGCATTTTAATGTTTTATAAAGCACACAGTACCAGAGGTGGCATGTATCACCCCTCGGTACACTCTGTCCCACACTCTCTCTCCCTCTGTCCCACTCTCTGTCCCACACTCTCTCTCCCTCTGTCCCACTCTCTGTCCCACACTCTCTCTCCCTCTGTCCCACTCTCTGTCCCACACTCTCTCTCCCTCTGTCCCACTCTCTGTCCCACACTCTCTCTCCCTCTGTCCCACTCTCTGTCCCACACTCTCTCTCCCTCTGTCCCACTCTCTGTCCCACACTCTCTCTCCCTCTGTCCCACTCTCTGTCCCACACTCTCTCTCCCTCTCTCTCTCACTCTCTCTTTCTCACTCTGTTCCACCCTCTCTCCCTCTCTGTTCTACACTCTCCCGCTCTGTCTCACACTCTCTTGCTTTCCCACATGCTCCCTCTCTGTTGCACTTTCTCTCTGTCTCACTCTCTCTTTCTCTCTGTCGCAGACTCACTCTCTTTGTCTCACTCTTTCACTCTTTCTGTCTCTCTCTCTGTCTCCTCTGTCTCTCTCTCTGTCTCACTCTTTCTCTCTCTCTCTCTCTCTCTCCGTCTCACTCTCTGTCTCACTCTCTCTCCCTCCCACACTCTCTCGCTCTGTCTTATTCTCTCTCTGTCACAGACTCACTCTCTTTGTGTCACGCTCTCTTGTTCCATTCTCTCTATCCCCTCTCCCTCTGTCCCACTTCCTCTGTCCCACACATTGGGTAGATTTGGACTTTGTGTGTTAGTGTCAAACGGGTGATAGTGCATCAGCAGCCGGTGTTACATCTCTCCCCATTTTATTTCCATAGCGGGGCAATGGTTCTGTTACTGAACTGGTAATCCAGGTCAAACATGAATTCAAATCCCACTATGGCAGTTTCAAAATTTGTAATTGTACTTTAAAAAAATCTGGAAATATAAAACTGGCCTCAGTAAAAGTGACCATGAAGCTGTCGGATTGTCGTAAAAACTCATCTGGTTCACGAATGTCCTTTAGGGAAGGAAACCTGCCGCCCTTACCCGGTCTGGGTCTGTGTGTGACTCCAGACCCACACTGACGTAATTGACTCTAAACTGCCCTCTGCGGTGGCCCAGCGAGTCTCTCCGCTGTATCAAACCCTCTGGCGAGTGGGTCAATAACCAGAGGTCATCGATTTAAAATCATTGGCAAAAGATCTCGAGGGGGATGAGGAGAAATGTTTTCACTCGGAGAGTTGTGGGGATCTGGAACGCTCCATTGAACAGGTGGTGGAAGCTGATTCCATCAATAATTTTAAAGGGGAGTTGGACGGGTTCTGGAGGATGAGGAACTGACAGGGTTACGGACAAAGAGCGAGGGATGTGGGACTGAGCACGACTGCTCTTACAAAGAGCCGGCACAGGCACGACGGGCCGAATGGCCTCCTCCTGTGCTGGGAGTTTCTATAATTACCTGCAGTTTAAGGAGAAGACTCAACATCACCTTCTCAGGGCAGCTAGGGATGGGCAATAAACGTCGGCCTTGCCACATCCCGAGAGTGAATATAGACCCCATTCTAAAGTCATACATTCTCTCCTTGCTATATAATACTTTGATTCGATACAGTCAATTAGCGAAAAAGTGGAACTCGTTGGAGCAAAGTCGGCTGAGGAGCTGGAGCACTGAGGCTACAGCGCTGTCATTGGCAGGAAGGTGCAATTACAGCGTGACAAGTTTACATAGGCAGGTTCCATTATAAATGTTGACAAAGGAGTTTATAATGGAAAAAAGTTGTCACAACAGAAAATATGTTTTTTTAGATAGAAAGTGTTTAGTTATAGATAATACAGGAACACTGTTATTAAAGGGGAAGTGCCTTGTCTTTGCATCACAATATAATCCCAATAGTTCTAAGGATAGCCTCAGGCACATTCTCAGTTCTCAGTCCCTTCGCTGTTCCTGGGTTTTAAACTTTGAAACTGTACCTCACAGGCCTCTGGGAGAAGTCCCATCTGTAGAATTCCCTCGGCAGAAATTTCTCTCCAGTCAAATCAGAGCCAGGGTGCGAAGCTGTGCACTATTATTGTAGGAATGTTTAGCAGGTTTATATTAAATTCCTCTGTCACTGTTTTAGTGGAGGCAGTAATCCATTTAATGTAAATGGATTTCCTGCCATCTATGTCTGAATTCCGATATGTATTCCCAGCAAACATGAATTCATCAAATCTGCAGACCGTGATGCCTCTGCAGTTGAATAGACACCTGCCACTCACTGTCTGGGCTCACAACAGAAGACTCGGCACTCGAGCGAGATAGTGAAGGACACGCGGCAAAAGTTAAAGGGCTCAGGAGAGGGAACACACACACAGACAGACACAGACAGACACACAGACACACTCACACACAGACAGACACAGACAGACACACACACACACAGACAGACACAGACAGACACACACACACTCACACAGACACACACACACACACAGACACACTCACAGACAGACACACACACAGACACACACACAGACATGCACACACACTCACAGACACACACTCACAGACACACTCACACACAGACAGACACAGACAGACACACACTCACACACACACACTCACAGACTCACACACAGACTCACACACAGACACACACACAGACACACACACACTCACACACACTCACAGACACACACACTCACAGACACACAGACATGCACGTGTGTACTCTGGGTGGGAGACTTCAACGTCCATCACCAAGAGTGGCTCGGTTGCACCACTACTGACCGAGCTGGCCGAGTCCTGAAGGACATAGCTGCCAGTCTGGGCCTGTGACAGGTGGTGAGAGAACCAACACGAGGGAAAAACCTACTTGACCTCGTCCTCACCAATCTACCTGTCGCAGATGCATCTGTCCATGACCGCAATGGTAGCAGTGACCACCGCACAGTTATTGTGGAGACGAAGTCCCATCTTCACACTGAGGACACCCTCCATCGTGTTGTGTGGCACTACCACCGTGCTAAATGGGATAGATTCAGAACAGATCTAGCATCCATGAGGCACTGTGGGCCATCAGCAGCAGCAGAATTGTACTCCACCATAATCTGTAACCTCGTGGCCCGGCATATCCCTCACTCTACCATTACCATCAAGCCAGGGGACCAACCCTGGTTCAATGAGGAGTGTAGAAGAGCATGCCAGGAGCAGCACCAGGCGTACCTAAAAATGAGGTGCCAACCTGGGGAAGCTGCAGCACAGGACTACATGCATGCTAAACAGCGGAATCAGCATGCTATAGACAGGGCTAAGCGATCCCACAATCAACGGATCAGATCAAAGCTCTACAGTCCTGCCACATCCAGTCGTGAATGGTGGTGGACCATTAAGCAACTAACGGGAGGAGGAGGCTACATGAATATCCCCATCCTCAGTGATGGTGGAGCCCAGCACGTGAATGCAAGAGACAAAGCTGAAGCGTTTGCAACCATCTTCAGCCAGAATGCCGAGTGGATCATCCATGTCAGCCTCCTCCTGAGGTCCCCACCATCACAGAAACCAGTCTTCAGCCAATTCGATTCACTCCATGTGATATCAAGAAACGGCTGAGCGCACAGGATACAGCAAAGGCTATGGGCCCCGACAGCATCCCGGCTATCGTGCTGAAGACTTGTGCTCCAGAACTAGCCGCGCCTCTAGCCAAGCTGTTCCAGTACAGCTACAACACTGGCATCTATCCGACAACGTGGAAAACTGCCCAGGTATGTCCTGTCCACAAAAAGCAGGACAAATCCAACCCGGCCAATTACCGCCCCATCAGTCTACTCTCAATCATCAGCAAAGTGATGGAAGGTGTCATCGACAGTGCTATTAAGTGGCACTTACTCACCAATAACCTGCTCATTGATGCCCAGTTTGGGTTCCGCCAGGACCACTTGGCTCCCGACCTCATTACAGCCTTGGTCCAAATATGAACAAAAGAGCTGAATTCCAGAGGTGAGATGAGAGTGACTGCCCTTGACATCAAGGCAGCATTTGACTGAATGTGGCATCAAGGAGCCCTAGTAAAACTGAAGTCAATGGGAATCAGGGGGAAAACTCTCCACTGGCTGGAGTCATACCGAGCACAAAGGAAGATGGTTGTGGTTGTTGGAGGTCAATCATCTCAGCCCCAGGACATCGCTGCAAGAGCTCCTCAGGGCAGTGGCCTAGGCCCAACCATCTCCAGCTGCTTCATCAATGACCTTCCCTCCAACATAAGGTCAGAAGTGGGGATGTTCGCTGATGATTGCACAGTGTTCAGTTCCATTCATAACTCTTCAGATAATGAAGCAGTCTATGCCCGCATGCAGCAAGACCTGGACAACATTCAGGCTTGGGCTGGTAAGTGGCAAGGAACATTCGCGCCACACAAGTGCCAGACAATGATCAATGGGATTATCATCACCGAATCCCCCACCATCAACATCCTGGGGGTCACCATTGACCAGAAACTTAACTGGACCAGCCACATAAATACTGTGGCAACAAGAGCAGGTCAGAGGCTGGGTATTCCGTGGCGAGTGTCTCACCTCCTGACTCCCTAAAGCCTTTCCACCATCTACAAGGCACAAGTAAGGAGTGTGATGGAATACTCTCCACTTGCCTGGATGAGTGCAGCTCCAACAACACTCAAGAAACTCGACACCATCCAGGACAAAGCTGCCCGCTTGATTGGCACCCCATCCACCACCTTAAACATTCACTCCCTCCACCACCGGCGCACCGTGGCTGCAGTGTGTACCATCTACAAGATGCACTGCAGCAACTCGCCAAGGCTTCTTCGGCAGCACCTCCCAAACCCGCGACCTCTTCCACCTAGAAGGACAAGGGCAGCAGGCGCCTGGGAACACCACCACCTCCAAGTTCCCCTCCAAGTCACACACCATCCTGACTTGGAAATATATCGCCAATCCTTCATCGTCGCTGGATCAAAATCCTGGAACTCCCTCCCTAACAGCACTGTGGGAGTACCTTCACCACACGGACTGCAGCGGTTCAATAAGGCGGCTCACCACCACCTTCTCAAAGGCAACTAGGGATGGGCAATAAATGCTGGCCTTGCCAGCGACGCCCACATCCCATGAATGAAGAAAAAAAATGACACATGCACACAGATTGACATTAATATTAAATAAAAGACAATGCGATGGAATATGTTTTAGGGTGCTGGGCAGGCAGGGGTTTGATTCGCCAGACTGACGTTGATGATAAAGGGCCTCGGAGAGTCACCAGCAGACTGTGGATGTGCAGCATTGACATCTGCCAATCCCGGGCCACGGTACTGGAGTGACAAGTGACGGGACAGGACTGGACTCAAAACACAAAGAGTTTCAGCGCTTTAATTGCCCTGATCACGTTAGTGACCTTTGACATTTGATCTCGTGTCACTGTCTTGTGAACATCTGTTGGAGTGGACGATTTTTTTTGAAAAACTCACAAAGAAAGGAATGTTCTGGAAGCTGCAGGATTAGGCTTAAAACCTCTCTTTTCCAGCAAGCCTTTGGTCACCCGTCCAAATATCTCTTTACGTGGCTTGGTGTCAAACTTTGTCTGAGAATCGCTCTTTGGGATGTTTACGACATTAAAGGCGCTATATAAATGCCAGTTGTTGTTGTTGTTGAAACTCACTGGGTTAAAGGTTTTCATCTGCACTTTTTTTCTCCTCACCTCAACAGACACTGCCTCTCACTGGGGTACAGTTCCACAGACACTGACTCTCACTGGGGTACAGTTCCACAGACACTGACTCTCACTGGGGTACAGTTCCACAGACACTGACTCTCACTGGGGTACAGTTCCACAGACACTGACTCTCACTGGGGTACAGGTTCCACAGACACTGACTCTCACTGGGGTACAGTTCCACAGACTCTGACTCTCACTGGGGTACAGTTCCACAGACTCTGACTCTCACTGGGGTACAGTTCCACAGACACTGACTCTCACTGGGGTACAGTTCCACAGACACTGACTCTCACTGGGGTACAGTTCCACAGACACTGACTCTCACTGGGGTACAGTTCCACAGACAGTGACTCTCACTGGGGTACAGTTCCACAGACACTGACTCTCACTGGGGTACAGTTCCACAGACACTGACTCTCACTGGGGTTCAGTTCCACAGACACTGACTCTCACTGGGGTACAGTTCCACAGGCACTGACTCTCACTGGGGTACAGTTCCACAGGCACTGACTCTCCCTGGGGTACAGTTCCACAGGCACTGACTCTCACTGGGGTACAGTTCCACAGACACTGACTCTCACTGGGATACAGTTCCACAGGCACTGACTCTCCCTGGGGTACAGTTCCACAGACACTGACTCTCACTGGGGTACAGTTCCATAGGCATTGACTCTCCCTGGGGTACAGTTCCACAGACACTGACTCTCACTGGGGTACTGTTCCACAGACACTGACTCTCACTGGGGTACAGTTCCATAGGCACTGACTCTCACTGGGGTACAGTTCCACAGTCACTGACTCTCACTGGGGTACAGTTCCACAGACACTGACTCTCACTGGGGTACAGTTCCACAGACACTGACTCTCACTAGGATACATTTCCACAGACACTGACTCTCACTGGGGTACAGTTCCACAGACACTGACTCTCACTGGGGTACAGTTCCACAGTCACTGACTCTCACTGGGGTACAGTTCCACAGACACTGACTCTCACTGGGATACAGTTCCACAGGCACTGACTCTCAATGGGGTACAGTTCCACAGACACTGACTCTCACTGGGGTACAGTTCCACAGACACTGACTCTCACTGGGATACAGTTCCACAGACACTGACTCTCACCGGGGTACATTCCACAGACACTGACTCTCACTGGGGTACAGTTCCACAGACACTGACTCTCACTGGGGTACAGTTCCACAGGCACTGACTCTCACTGGGGTACATTCCACAGACACTGACTCTCACTGGGGTACAGTTCCACGGGCACTGACTCTCACTGGGGTACAGTTCCACAGACACTGACTCTCACTGGGGTACAGTTCCACAGACACTGACTCTCACTGGGGCACAGTTCCACAGACACTGACTCTCATTTGGTTACAGGGGCAGCACAGGGTTAGATACAGAATTAAGCTCCCTCTACACTGTCTTAGTACTATCGACAATATTCATCCCTCAATCAACATCACTAAAAATCAGATTATCTGGTCATTATCACATTGCTGTTTGTGGGAGCTTGCTGTGCGCAAATTGGTTGCCGCGTTTCCTACATTACAACAGTGACTGCACTTCAAAAAGTACTTCATTGGCTGCAAAGCGCTTTGGGATGCCCTGTGATCGGGAAAGGCGAGTTCTTTCTAGATTTCTGGCATTTGCAGTTTCTGCTTTTTAATCTAGTGGAGGGAAAGCCTTGGAATTTCTTTCAGGATCAGTGGGATGCAGTGATGGGAGGAGGGGCTGCGGCTTTCTTCTGGATGAATGAACTAATTGAGCTTGATTGAGCTCCCTCATTGCTCTGTATCGGGTGATCTTGCTGTCGGGCTGAGGTGAGACACTTGTCCCGCACAGTGACATTTCCAAAACTTTTACGCCGTGGCTGTCCCCCGTGGTGAATGCTGGCTGTAACCACGGTAACCCTCTCCGTGGTGACTGCTCCGGAACAGTCTGTGGGAATCCACAATACAACCGCCCGCCACCTCCACTCAGCAAAACAAACACCGTGCCGCTGAACAATGAAAATAATAAGTGCCCATTTTCTCCCCTCCTGCCCTTACGAGTCCCACCGGCTGCTCTCCAGTACCTCACTCAAAGAGCGAGCTCAGAGACTGAACATGAGCAGGCCATTCGACCCTGGTGGGCATCACTGCCAAGCCCAATCCTCACTGGAGAATGAAACCTGGCGGCTCGATCTTGTCCTATCCTGTCGCTAGTCCAAGGGCAGTGAGAAGAAAGGTGGGATTCACCATTAACAGCCGTCTCCGTGTGATCAACTGAAACAAACCCAGGAGTTTCTAATCGAATCACTCCAGAGACTTGAGCACAGAGCCAACACCAACCAGGGAGCAAAATGGTTTGTAGCGGATTAGTTGCCTGTTACACGACCCTTCCAATTTACCTTTCCATTCCACGGATGTATATCGGACGGGTGTATAATGGACGGGTGTATATTGGGCGGGTGTATATTGGGCGGGTGTATATTGGGCGGATGTATATTGGGCGGGTGTATATTGGATGGGTGCATATTGGGCGGGTGTATATTGGATGGGTGTATATTGGACGGGTGTATATTGGGCGGGTGTATATTGGATGGGTGCATATTGGGCGGGTGTATATATGGCGGGTGTATATTGGACGGGTGTATATTGGACGGGTGTATATTGGGCGGGTGTATATAGGGCAGGTGTATATTGGGCAGGTGTATTTTGGATAGGTGTATATTGGGCGGGTGTATATTGGGCAGGTGTATATTGGACGGGTGTATATTGGACGGGTGTATATTGGACGTGTGTATATTGGATGGGTGTGTATTGGGCAGGTGTGTATTGAGCGGGTGTATATAGGGCGGGTGTCTATTGGACGGGTGTATAGTGGACGGGTGTATATAGGGCGGGTGTATACTGGACGGGTGTATAGTGGACGGGTGTATATTGGGCAGATGTAAATTGGACGGGTGTAAATTGGACGGGTGTATATTGGATGGGTGTATATTGGACGGGTGTGTATTGGACGGGTGTATATTGGACGGGTGTGTATTGGACGGGTGTGTATTGAACGGGTGTGTATTGGGCAGGTGTGTATTGGGCAGGTGTATATTGGACGGGTGTATATTGGACAGGTGTATATTGGGCGGGTGTATATTGGACGGGTGTATATTGGGCGGGTGTATATCGGACGGGTGTATATTGGACGGGTGTATATCGGACGGGTGTATATCGGGCGGGTGTATATCGGGTGGGTGTATATTGGACGGGTGTATATTGGACGGGTGTATAGTGGGCAGGTGTGTATTGGGTGGGTGTGTATTGGGCAGGTGTGTATTGGGCAGGTGTATATCGGACGGGTGTAATTGGGTGGGTGTATATTGGGCGGGTGTATATTGGGGGGTTTATTTGGGCAGGTGTGTATTGGGCAGGTGTATATCGGACGGATTGTATATTGGGTGGGTATATATTGGGCAGGTGTATAGCGGACGGGTGTATATCGGGCGGGTGTATATCGGACGGGTGTATATCGGGCGGGTGTATATCGGACGGGTGTATATCGGGCAGGTGTATATCGGACGGGTGTATATCGGGCGGGTGTATATTGGGCGGGTGTATAGCGGACAGGTGTATATTGGACGGGTGTATAGCGGACGGGTGTATATCGGACGGGTGTATATCGGGCGGGTGTATATCGGACGGGTGTATATCGGGTGGGTGTATAGCGGACGGGTGTATATCGGGCGGGTGTATATCGGGCGGGTGTATATCGGGCGGGTGTATAGCGGACGGGTGTATATCGGACGGGTGTATATTGGGTGGGTATATATTGGGTGGGTATATATTGGGCAGGTGTATATCGGACGGGTGTATATCGGGCGGGTGTATATCGGGCGGGTGTATATTGGACGGGTGTATATTGGACGGGTGTATAGTGGGCAGGTGTGTATTGGGTGGGTGTGTATTGGGCAGGTGTATATTGGGCAGGTGTATATCGGACGGGTGTAATTGGGTGGGTGTATATTGGGCGGGTGTATATTGGGGGGTTTATTTGGGCAGGTGTGTATTGGGCAGGTGTATATCGGACGGATTGTATATCGGGTGGGTATATATTGGGCAGGTGTATAGCGGACGGGTGTATATCGGGCGGGTGTATATCGGACGGGTGTATATCGGGCGGGTGTATATTGGGCGGGTGTATAGCGGACGGGTGTATATTGGACGGGTGTATAGCGGACGGGTGTATATCGGACGGGTGTATATCGGGCGGGTGTATATCGGACGGGTGTATATCGGGTGGGTGTATAGCGGACGGGTGTATATCGGGCGGGTGTATATCGGGCGGGTGTATATCGGGCGGGTGTATAGCGGACGGGTGTATATCGGACGGGTGTATATTGGGTGGGTATATATTGGGTGGGTATATATTGGGCAGGTGTATATCGGACGGGTGTATAGCGGACGGGTGTATATCGGGCGGGTGTATATCGGGCGGGTGTATAGCGGACGGGTGTATAGCGGGCGGGTGTATATCGGACGGGTGTATATCGGGCAGGTGTATAGCGGACGGGTGTATAGCGGACGGGTGTATATCGGGCGGGTGTATATCGGATGGGTGTATATCGGGCGGATGTATAGCGGACGGGTGTATAGCGGACGGGTGTGTATCGGGCGGGTGTATATCGGGCGGGTGTATAGCGGGCGGGTGTATAGCGGGCGGGTGTATATCGGACGGGTGTATATCGGGCGGGTGTATATCGGACGGGTGTATATCGGGCGGGTGTATATCGGGCGGGTGTATATCGGACGGGTGTATATCGGGCGGGTGTATATCGGACGGGTGTATAGCGGACGGGTGTATATCGGGCGGGTGTATATCGGACGGGTGTATATCGGGCGGGTGTATATCGGACGGGTGTATATCGGACGGGTGTATATCAGGCGGGTGTATAGCGGACGGGGGTATATTGGACGGGCCTATATTGGGTGGCCGATCCACTACTGCCTATTTACACCCCTGCCAAAGTTGAATTATAGTCCCATAATCCAGGCTGACACTCCCAGTGCAGTACTGAAGGAGTGCTGCACTGTCGGAGGTGCCGTCTTTCAGATAAGACGTTAAACCGAGACCCCATCCGCTCTCTGAGGTGAAAGTAAAAGATCCCGTAGCCCGAAGAAGAGCAGGGGAGTTCTCCCCGGTGTCCTGGGGCCAATATTTATCCCTCAATCAACATCACTAAAGCAGATTATCTGGTCATCACATTGCTGTTTGTGGGAGCTTGCTGTGCGCAAATTGTCTGCCATGTTTCTACATTACAGCAGTGACCATACTTCAGAAAGTACTTCATTGGCTGTAAAGCGCTTTGAGACGTACGGTGGTCGTGAAAGGCGCTATAGAAATGCAAGTCTTTATTTCCAGATTTCTGGTACTGGCAGTCAGGCTGCCCTGTTTGCCTAATAACAGTGGCCACACCTCAATAGTACCTCATTGGCTCTGAAGTGCTTTGGAATGTGCTCTAGCCTTTCAGATAAGTTAAGAGCAATGTTCCCTGTAAGCTGTGCAGCCGCGCAGTGGCTCCAGGGAACCCGCACATTGGCTTGCCGGCTTTTCAATACAAAAAACACGCACGCGCTGTGTTTTGAATGGCCCGCAGAGCCGGTCGCGGCCATGCCCAACAAAATTAGAGGGAATATTGGATAAGAGTCAAACAGGTAGGTGTGGGGACTGGAGTCACATAGAGTCCCAGACCGGGTAAGGACGGCAGGTTTCCTTCCCTAAAGGCCGTTAGTGAACCAGTTGGGTTTTTACGACAATCCGGCAGTTTCACGATCACTTTTATTGAGACCAGTTCTTTAATTTCAGTTTTTTAAGAAAAGCCCAATTCAAATTCTCAAACGGCCGTGGTGAGATTTGAACTCACGTTCCCTGAGATTATTAGTCCAGGCCTCTGGATTACTAGTTACAGTAAAATAATCACCGCACTCCCGTACCCTGAATACTCTGTGTGAGCTCTCTCAACAATATAAGTTATTGTGTAACTTGCATCAGCTATTTCTGCCACCTTGGCTCAATGAGAGTCTAAGATATCAGATACTTTAAGAGATATTGATTAACGTGGCCCTGTTCCGCTCTTCACTTTCCATGTCCTGACTTTCCTCTTGCCTGAAGCGACACTTACCTCAACGGTCGTGTCTCCACGGGATCGATTTGGATTTGGTTGAAGATTCAGTGCTTGACCCTGCTGGTGGGTCTTGTTAATATTCCCATTAATGGCCTTTCAATCTCCTCCCCGTCCCCAAGAACATCAGGGGGGGGGTTAGGGGGGGTGCAAATCTCAATTGGGATCCCCACAGATTTTTCAGGACATGCTCAGCTGTGATTTGTGCTAGTTCAAAATCCCTCCAATGCCTGTCTCTGTAATATCCTCCTGCTCTACAACCCTCCGAGATCTCTGCGCTCCTCCAATTCTGGCCTCTTACTGGGTACGGTAGCATAGTGGTTATGTAATCCCAGGGGCCTGGACTAATGATCACAAGTGAGGTGAGCTCCAATCCCACCACGGCAGTTGAATTTAAATTCAGTGGATAAAATAAATCTGGAATAAAAAGGCTAGTCTCAGTGATGGTGACCATGAAACTACCGGATTGTCTAAAAACCCATCTGGTTCACTAATGTCCTTTAGGGAAGGAAATCTGCCATCCTTACCCGGTTTGGCCTATATGTGACTCCAGACCCACAGCAATGTGGTCGACTCTTAACTGCCCTCTGAAATGGCCTAGCAAGACACTCAGTTGTATTCAAGAAGGAGGCTCACCACCACCTTCTCGAGGGCAATTAAGGATTGGGCAATAAATGCTGGCCTTGCCAGTGACGCCCACATCCCAAGAACGAATTTAAAAAAACCTCCCACTCCCTCCGCCCCACCATTCCCAGCTGTGCCCCAAGCTCTGGAATACCTCTCTGCCTCTCTCCTTCTTTAAGACGCTCCTTAAAACCTACCTCTTTGACCAAGCTTTTGGTCACCTGCCCTAATATCTCTTTATGTGGCTCGGTGTCAAATTTTGTTTGATAATCGCTCCTGTGAAGCGCCTTGGGACGTTTTACTACGTTAAAGGCGCTATATAAATACAAGTTGTTGTCGTTTACAATAAGGCGGCAGGAGCTGTTTTTCAACCCTGGCAATAACTTCCGAACTTTGGAGATGTGAGAAACATAGAGTTCTTTATTAGTTCCTTATAACTTAGTTAAACCGAGGCCCCGTCTGCTCTCTCCGGTGGACATAAAAGATCCCATGGCACTATTTCGAAGAAGAGCAGGGGAGTTCTCCCCGGTGTCCTGGGGCCAATATTTATCCCTCAACCAACATCACTAAAACACAGATGATCTGGTCATTATCAGATTGCTGTGTGTGGGAGCTTGCTGTGCGCAAATTGGCTGCCGCATTTCCTACATTACAACAGTGACTGCACTTCAAAAAGTACTTCATTGGCTGTAAAGCGCTTTGGGACGTCCTGAGGTTGTGAAAGGCGCTATAGAAATGCAAGTCTTTCTTTTTTCAAGCGCACAGTGCTACAAAATCGGCATAGAGAGAATTTGCATTTCTATAGCACCTTTCACGTCCTCAGGACGTCCCAAAGCGCTTCACAGCCAATCAGAGTGCAGTCACTGCTGTAATGTAGGGAAACGCGGCAGACTATTTGAGCACAGCAAGCTCCCACAAACAGCAATGGGTTAATGGCCCAGTTAATCTGGTATTGGGTGAGGGATAAATACTGGGTTAGGCACGCGTGTGCTTCTGATCCTGACGGTGCGTAAACAAATATTTCATTTCTATCCAATCTCCTGCTCGGCCTCCAATGCGATTTCTTGTACTTTGCTGGCCTCTCTTCCTCTGGTTACAAAGCCGGTATCCATGGAGACCACCTCGTCCGTGTTCTTGTTTTTTTTTGTTGAATGCTCTGCGACGAAGACCCACAGGAACTGAATGTTACATGATTAGAATCTGGGCTGCATTGCTGGGGAGATGGAAGTAATCACAGACTAAAGGAAGATGGGCAGGCGAGGTGACAGCAGGAGGCAGATAGAGGCTGTTACCATGGCGAAGGGGTTTGAGAAAGAAGGGCCCTCCTGACAGCTCAGCGAGAGACCTGCCAGTAATTCGGCGAGGCAACATCTGCTTCCTGCAGTGATCTGGGACAGGACGAGCAGATGAGTCTGTCCATGTCTGGCCCTTAAAAAAAAAGGAACAGATTAAACCAGCTGCCCAATGAGGGACGGGGAATCTTATTTATTAAATTTAGCGAAAGGTTGATCCGCTGGGTGGGTTGATTAATCTCTCAGCCTTCATCCTGTCACTCCACTGTATCTTTTCTATGAAAACAAAGCGAGAGGGACTGGTGTTAAAGGCTGCTGTTGTTTTATGCCTCTGCTGTCTGTCACTGTTGATGGATTGCTCGGCTGATGATTGGATACTCCTGGTATCTATTTATCATTAGCGCCTTTCCAAGGCGTTGTGTGTTTAGCACTTACTGGAGAATGTGAAATGCTGGATAATCCCCTTCCCTTTATGTTCTCCGGGCCAGGAGAAATATCTTTGCCGCAGCGATAACTGACTGTGGTGCCAAATTGTGGAATAAAAAGGCCGAGAGGTGAGCACACAACTCCTCCCCCAATCTCTCCCCACCTCAGTCCGACCCAATCGGACTTGTTCCAACATTCACACGCACCTCATTACTCAGTGTTCGGGGATATTCTTTAATCAAACAAAATAAGTGAAGTTTTGGCCACCACTCGAAGCTTGTGGAGATCAAAAGCGTCCCATGATTTCCATCAAATTTAGGTACAATTTGATCCTTTGAGGCGTGCCCGTCTCCACCCCTGCCTCAGCTCATCTGCTGCTGAAACCCTCATCCATGCCTTTGTTACCTCTAGACTCGACTATTCCAACGCTCTCCAGGCCAGCCTCTCATCTTCCATCCTCTGTAAAATTGAGCTCATCCAAAACTCTGCTGCCCCGTGTTCTAACTCGCTCCAAGTCCGGTTCAGCCATCACCCCCCGTGCTCGCTGACCTAGATTAGCTCCTAGTTCGGCAACGTCTTGATTTTAAAATTGTTTTCAAATCCCTCCATTCCCTCGCCCCTCCCTATCTCTGTAAGCTCCTCCAGCTCTACAACCCTCCGAGATCTCTGCACTCCTCCAATTCTGACCTCTTGTGCATCCTCGATTTCCATCGCTCCACCATTGGCGGTCGTGCCTTCAGCTGCCTGGGGGCCATAAGCTCTGGAATTCCCTCCCTAAACCTCTCCGCCTCTCTCTCCTCCTTTAAGACGCTCCTTAAAACCTGCCTCCTTGACCCAGCTTTTGGTCACCTGTCCTAGTATCTGTTTATGTGGATCGGTGTCAAATTTTTGTCTGATAACGCACCTGTGAAGCACTTTGGGATGTTGTGGAGCCAGAGGGCATGGCTGAGGTACTAAATGAGTACTTTGCATCTGTCTTCACTAAAGAAGAGGATTCTGCTATTGTCCTTTTTTAAAGGAGGAGGGGGCAGAGAAATTGGATAAGATAGAAATAGATAAAGAGGAGCTTCTTAAATGGTTGGCAGCGCTCAAAGTAGAAAAGTCACCCGGTCCGGATGGGATGAATCCGAGGTTGCTGAGGGAAGTAAGGGTGGAGATAGCGGAGGCTCTGGTCACAATGTCCTTGGATATGAATATGGGGGTGGTGCCAGAGGACTGGAGGGTTGCAAATGTTACACCCCTGTTCAAAAAAAGGGAGAGGGATAAACCAGGCAACTACAGCCTAACAGTGGTAGGAAAACTTCTAGAGTTCATAATTCGGGACAAAATTAATTGTCACTTGGAAGAACAAGGGTTAATAAATGGCAGCCAACATGGATTTGTTAAAGGCAAATCATGTCTGACAAACATAATTGAGTTCAGTGAAGTAATGGAGAGGTTGGATGAGGGTAGTATGGTTGATGTTGTATATATGGAATTTCAGAAAGCGTTTGATAAAGTGCCACAAAATAGAATTGTTAGCAAGATTGAAGCCCATGGGATTAAAGGAATAGTGGCAGCATGGATACGAAATTGGCTAAGAGACAGAAAGCAGAGAGTGGTGAATGGACCTGGAGGAAGGTATCAGTGGTATTCCCCAGGGGTCGGTATGGGGACCACTGCTCTTTTTGATATATACTAATGACTTGGACGTGGGTGTACAGGGCACAATTTCAAAATTTGCAGATGACACAAAACTTGGAAATACAGTAAACAGTGAGGAGGATAGTAACAGACTTCAGGAAAGCATAGACAGACTGGTGAAATGGGCAGACACATGGCAGATGAAATTTAACGCAGAGAATTGTGAAGTGATGCATTTTGAAAGGAAAAATGAGGAGAGGCAATATAAACTAAAAGGTACAATTTTAAAGGGGGTGCAGGAACAGAGAGATCTGGGGGTGTACTTACACAAATCTCTGAAGGTGGCAGGACAAGTTGACAAGACTGTTAAAAAAGCATGCGGGATCCTTGGCTTTATAAAGAGAGGCATAGAGTACAAAAGCAAGGAAGTTATGGTAAATCTTTATAAACACTGGTTCGGCCCCAGCTAGAGTATTGTGTCCAATTCTGGGCACCGCACTTTAGGAAGGATGTCAAGGCCTTGGAGAGGGTGCAGAGGAGATTTACTAGAATGGTTCCAGGGATGAGGGACTTCAGTTATGTGGAGAGACTGGAGAAGCTGGGGTTGTTCTCCTTAGAGCTGAGAAGGTTAAGAGGAGATTTGATAGAGGTGTTCAAAATTACGAGGGGTTTTGATAGAGTAAATAAGGAGAAACTGTTTCCACTGGCAGAAGGGTCGGTAACCAGAGGACACAGATTTAAGATAATTAGCAAAAAAACCAGAGGGGAGATGAGGAGAATTTTTTTATGCAGCGAGTTGTTGTGATCTGGAATGCGCTGCCTGAAAGGGCGGTGGAAGCAGATTCAATAGTAACTTTCAAAAGGGAATTGTATATAAACTTGAAAAGGAGAAATTTGCAGGGCTATGGTAAAGAGCAGGGGGGGTTGGACTAATTGGAGAGCTGCCCTAGGAGTGTTTGATGGGACAGTGTAGAGGGAGCTTTACTCTGTATCTAACCCGTGCTGTACCTGCCCTGGGAGTGTTTGATGAGACAGTGTAGAGGGAGCTTTACTCTGTATCTAACCCGTGCTGTACCTGCCCTGGGAGTGTTTGATGGGACAGTGTAGAGGGAGCTTTACTCTGTATCTAACCCGTGCTGTACCTGCCCTAGGAGTGTTTGATGGGACAGTGTAGAGAGAGCTTTACTCTGTATCTAACCCGTGCTGTACCTGCCCTGGGAGTGTTTGATGGGACAGTGTAGAGGGAGCTTTACTCTGTATCTAACCCGTGCTGTACCTGCCCTGGGAGTGTTTGATGGGACAGTGTAGAGGGAGCTTTACTCTGTAATTAACCCCGTGCTGTACCTGCCCTGGGAGTGTTTGATGGGACAGTGTAGAGGGAGCTTTACTCTGTATCTAACACATACTGCACCTGCCTTGGGAGTACTCAATACTGACACTGGGTGCAAAAAGTAAAATCAGTGTTTCATTCCTCAAATCCAACACTCCTTAGCTTAGTAAAAGCAAAATTTACTCCCACTGTCTAACAAACTTTATTTAAAGGGACCTCCTGCTCAGGCTGGCAGCCAATGTTACTCTTCTTAAATGGACAGGCATTCCTTCTCTGAATGGATTAGACTGGGAATTATTTCCATGATCTCCAAATTCCGCACTGGACCTATTTCATAAGATTGGGATTTTGAATTTGGCAGGAAGCTGATCTCAGTGGTGTGGAGAGATTGAGGGAATATCCGAGGGTTCATAAAAGACAGCAAAATATAAATTATTTCTGTATATCAACAACAACAACTCGCATTTATACAGCATCTTTAACGTAGTAAAACGTCCCAGGGCGCTTCACAGGAGTGTAATCAGACAAAATTTGACATCGAGCCACACAAGCCGATATTAGAGCAGGCGACCAGAAGCTTGGTCAGAGAGGTAGGTTTGAGGAACGTCTTAAAGGAGGAGAGAGAGGCGGAGAGGTTTAGGGAGGGAATTCCAGAGCTTAGGGCCCAGGCAGCTGAAGGCACGGCCACCAATGGTGGAGCGATAAAAATCGGGGATGCTCAAGAGGCCAGAACTGGAGGAGAGCAGAGATCTCAGAGAGTTGTAGGGCTGGAGGAGGTTACAGAGATAGGGATTTGGAAAAAAAGGATGAGGTATTTAAAATCTAATTAAGCCAAATCTTGCATTGGGAAATGAAGCAGAAGCTGAGTAAATATCCCTATTAACAAGGCACCCATCATCTGGCTCAAAACCGTGCAAAAAAATAGTTTAGGAGCAATAGGCGCCTTTCTTATTTGTAATGAAATCTGCATTTTCTCCCTTTCAATCTTCTTTCGAAAGGTTCTTCCAGAAATAAAAGCCAATTGACGCCAGCAGTGAAGTGAGGCACTAATCGAATTAACCTCAGTGTCGCAAATGTAATTACCTGATTGACTGGCTCCAAACCAGAGCAAAGCAGATTGCAAACCATTTGCTTCGTAATTTGATTAGATTTTGATCTTCTCTCTCACTGTCTTGGCCAGCCACCTGTTCACTGGCGGTGGAAGTGGATTCGCTGACACTCACTCAATGTGCGGGTCCTCTCTCACTGGTGCAGGTGAGGGTGTCAACAGGGAGGATTCAAAGAGACTGAAAGCCAATTGGATTAGAATGTGTCAAAAGTCTTGAATTGTGATCGCAGAGTGAATGGTGAACTACCTCTAAACAGCCCTGTGGTTGAAGGCCTGGCTCGACCCTTTCTCTGGTCTCATTGTCTCTCTTTTGGTTGTGAATGTAGCCAATGTTTTTAAGAGGATTTTTTTCTCATTCCACCCTGCTTCATGCAAAGACACTGGGGATGGGGAATTAATGGGCCGGATATTCCGATCCCTACGGCTGTGCACCCACCCGTAGGGACATCGGAAATGCCGGTTTCAGGCATGCACAGCGCATGCGCTGAAAACCGGCATTTCCGATCTGTCAAGAATGCTCTTGACAGATCCTCCGGCTGCCCTGGAGAAGGGCCTCTGTGGGCGAATAGTTCCACTTTTTGGAGACCCTCCACCCGCAGAAAACCCTTACAATTCTTACGCCTGGTAAAAGCAGCGTAAGGCCTGCTTTTACCAGGATAAGAGTAGAAGAAAATGTAAAAAAAATTTTTTTTTCACTGATTTATTATTTAAAAATACTTTAAAAAAAGGTAAGTTTATTTTTAGCCCCGTAAAATACTTCAATTACTTTTTTCAAAACATTACATTTTTGTTTAAAATACTTAATTTATTGTAATTTCAAGTCATTTTAAAAATGTGATTTAAAAAAAAAAATTATTTAAAGTTTTACTATGTTTTTTCATTGATCTCCATTCATATATTTGACAGGTCTTCCTGTCAAGTGTATAAAGGGAGATTCCCTTCTGTGATTGGCTCCCCATGGCCCACGTGATCCCAGGGACGCTGCGAACTACCTGCGCCTCTGGGATACGTGGGCCCTGCGCACTGGCAGTTTGGAGAGGCCCAGCATCGGAACTGTGCGCGTCCCAGGGGCCCTCAGGTAAGGATGCAGATTTTTCCAGATCGCAGCCCTCCGCCCGCGGGAGGCCTGCGATCGGAAAATACGGGCCATTGTTGTGAAACTGCTAGTTTCAGTTAGATTCCCACCTGCCAGAATGAACCCACCGCAATTTTAACTGCTGGGGCTCCTTAACAACAACTTGTATTTATCTAGCGCCTTTAACGTAGTAAAACGTCCCAAGGCGCTTCACAGGAGCGATTATCAAACAAAATTTGACACCGAGCCACATAAGGAGCTATTAGGATAGGTGACCAAAAGCTTGGTCAAAGAGGTAGGTTTTAAGGAGCGTCTTAAAGGAGGAGAGAGAGGTAGCGAGGCGGAGAGGTTTAGGGAGGGAATTCCAGAGCTTGGGGCCCAGGCAGCTGGAGGCACGGCCACCAACGGTGGGACGATTAAAATGGGGGATGCGCAAGAGGCCAGAATTGAAGGAGCGCAGAGATCTCAGAGGGTTGTAGGGCTGGAGGAGATTACAGAGATAGGGAGGGGCGAGGAGGCCATGGAGGGATTTGAAAACAAGGATGAGAATTTAAAAATCGAGGCGTTGCCAGACCGGGAGCCAATGTAGGTCAGCGAGCACAGAGGGTGATGGTCAGTGAGCACAGGGGGTGATGGTCAGTGAGCACAGGGGGTGATGGTCAGCGAGCACAGGGGGTGATGGTCAGCGGGCACAGGGGGTGATGGTCAGTGAGCACAGGGGGCGATGGTCAGCGAGCACAGGGGGCGATGGTCAGTGAGCACAGGGGGCGATGGTCAGCGAGCACAGGGGGCGATGGTCAGCGAGCACAGGGGGCGATGGTCAGCGAGCACAGGGGGCGATGGTCAGCGAGCACAGGGGGTGATGGTCAGCGAGCACAGAGGGCGATGGTCAGCGAGCACAGGGGGCGATGGTCAGCGAGCACAGGGGGCGATGGTCAGCGAGCACAGAGGGTGATGGTCAGCGAGCACAGGGGGTGATGGTCAGTGAGCACAGGGGGTGATGGTCAGCGAGCACAGGGGGTGATGGTCAGCGAGCACAGGGGGTGATGGTCAGCGAGCACAGGGGGTGATGGTCAGCGAGCACAGGGGGTGATGGTCAGCGAGCACAGGGGGTGATGTGTGAATGGAACTTGGTGCGAGTTAGGATACAAGGCAGCAGGAGTTTTGGATGAGCTCAAGTTTAGGGACGGTTCAAGGTGGGAGGCCGGACAGGAGAGACTCCAAGATGATTTGAAATGGTTAGAAAACCCTAGTTCACAGTAAGAGAAATTAATGCCCTCGCTCCCAGCACAGCCTTCACTGGGCTGGTGTCCAAGTTGGAGATAGGGCTACAATATCGTGGCAGAATCCTTCAAAGCCACAGAGGAGGCTCTGAGCTGGGAGCTGAATAAATCCTAGTGAGCTTAATCAGGGAGTGTGACACTAAAAGATAAAGAGCAAGAGGGATGAGAAGTGAGCGATGTAAAGAACAGGAATCCGTGAGAAGGAGGATCATCAATTAAACTGTGTCAATCAGGTGTTATTTGTAACCAAGATGAGTGTCTCACCTCCTGACTCCCCAAAGCCTTTCCACCATCTACAAGGCACAAGTCAGGTGTGAGATGGAATACTCTCCACTTGCCTGGATGAGTGCAGCTCCAACACTCAAGAAGCTCGACACCATCCAGGGCAAAGCAGCCCGCTTGTTTGACACCCTATCCACCACCTTAAACATTCACTCCCTCCACCACCGGCGCACCGTGGCTGCAGTGTGTACCATCTACAAGATGCACTGCAGAAACTCGCCAAGGCTTCTTCGGCAGCACCTCCCAAACCCGCGAACTCTACCACCCAGAAGGACAAGGGCAGCAGGCGCATGGGAACACCACCACCTCCAAGTTCCCCTCCAAGTCACACACCATCCTGACTTGGAAATATATCGGCCGTTCCTTCATCGTCGCTGGGTCAAAATCCTGGAACTCCCTCCTTAACAGCACTGTGGGAGCACCTTCACCACACGGACTGCAGCGGTTCAAGAAGGCGGCTCACCACCACCTTCTCAAGGGCGACTAGGGAGGGGCAATAAATGCTGGCCTTGCCAGCAACACCCACATCCCAATGGGATGCCTTGAAACTGCCGAAGGCTGGTGGAAGAAGCCAGCTTCAATCTGTCTCCCAACCTGTAAAGGAGTGAATTCCTTCCTCTTTTTTTTCTAATTGTTATCTGCGTGGAAATCTCAACTGTGATATTAAAATATATACCGAGCTCACGGAATTCCTTCCTTCCCCCTTCCCCCCCGCACCCAATCCCCACCCGATCTGGTGTCTGTAACAAATGAATGATTTACTGACTGACTGACATTTCCCAATGACCGGAAATATTGGATCATCACAAACATCCCATTGTACAAGTCAAAAATGGCCAGGAAAAGCCTCGGGAAAGGGAAGGAAACAGGACAACAAACAAGCCATTGTCAAGTGTTTACAAGCCCTCCGGGGGCTGAACCTGACTAACCTCTTTCAGAATAGCCAAAGAATTATAAATAGAGAGAGGTTTCTTTCTGGGATCTTTCTCTACCAATCAGCCGCCAATCCGTGCGATGCCTGCAGCTGGCTACATTTATTTCACTTACTGCTGTGCTTTCTAAAATCTCTTAGTCTTCTTCTTCTTAGATGTGTCAGTTGAGGCTCAGTGAGCAGCACTCTCTCGCCTCCAGGTCCAGAAGGCTGTGGGTTCGAGTCCCACTCCAGAGACTTGAGCACAAGATCCAGGCTGACACTCCCAGTGCAGTACTGAGGGAGCGCTGCACTGTCGGAGGTGCCGTCTTTCGGATGAGACGCTAAACCGAGACCTGTCTGCCCTCTCAGGTGGATGTCAAAGATCCCATGGCACTATTCGAGGAAGAGCAGGGTTGAGGCATTAATATTGGCCAGGACACTGGGGAAACTCTCCTGCTATTATTCGAAATAGTGCCATGGGATCTTTTACTTCCACCTGAGAGGGCAGACGGGGCCTCAGCTTAACATCTCATCTGAAAGACGGCACCTCCAACAGTGCAGCACTCCCTCAATACTGCACTGGTGCCATGGAATCTTTTACGTCCACCTGAGACTCCACTTACCCACCCGATGCCCATATCACTAGAGTCCAAAAATCTATCGATCTCAGCCTTGAATATACTCAACGACTGAGCATCCACAGCCCTCTGGGGTAGAGAATTCCAAAGATTCACAACCCTCGGAGTGAAGAAATTTCTCCTCATCTCAGTCCTCAGTCTAAGGCTGACCCCTATAATTTGTAAAATGAATGCTCATAGTCAGGTGTTCTGCCTGTTCTGAGTATTGTGTGCAGTTTTGGTCGCCTTATCTGAGGAAGGATGTTCTTGCCATGGAGGGAGTGCAGCGAAGATTTACCAGACTGATACCTGGGATGGCAGGAATGACGTATGAGGAGAGATTGGGTCGATTAGGCTTATATTCGCTAGAGTTTAGAAGAATGAGAGGGGATCTCATTGAAACTTATAAAATTCTAACAGGACTAGACAGACTAGATGCAGGAAGGATGTTGCCGATGATCGGAGAGTCCAGAACCAGGGGTCACAGTCTAAAGATAAGGGGTAAGCCATTTAGGACTGAGATGAGGAGGAATTTCTTCACCCAGAGAGTGGTGAACCTGTGGAATTCTCTACCACAAAAGGCAGTTGAGGCCAATTCATTAAATATATTCAAGAAGGAGATAGATATATTTCTTAAGGCTAAAGGGATCAAGGGATATGGGGAGAAAGCAGGGACAGGGTACTGAATTTGGATGATCAGCCATGATCTCATTAAATGGCGGAGCAGGCTCGAGGGGCCGAATGGCCTACTCCTGCTCCTATCTTCTATGCTTCTAAGGTTTATATTCCTGAAACATCAACCTGTCTTCTCTTTTAAGATGCTGCGGGTCATGCTGTGTATTTCTCTTTAACAATGCATTTTTATCTTATGGTTTAAAGGGTCATTGTTGCCATGGTAACCCACCTTTCAGGACTCACTGACATCTATGGAGGAAGCTGGGATGATTTGACTAGACCTTGCCCAGTGCATCAAGTGCTATAGAAGGATTACTTCCTTCTAATTTTAGGCCTGTGTTTCAGCTTCCCCAGGTTGGTACCTAGTTTTCAGGTACGCCTGGTGCTGCTCCTGGCATGCTCTTCTACACTCCTAATTGAATCAGGATTGGTCGCCTGGCTTGATGGTGATGGAGGAGTGAGGGATATGCTGGGCCATGAGGTTATAGATTGTGGTGGAATACAATTCTGCTGCTGCTGATGGCCCACAGCACCTCATGGATGCCCAGTTTAGAGCTGCTAGATCTGTTCTTAATCTATCCCATTTAGCACGGTGGTAGTGCCACACAACATGATGGAGGGCGTCCTCAGTGTGAAGACGAGGCTTGGTCTCCACAAGGACAACGCAAGATGCATCTGCAACAGGTAGATTGGTGAGGACGAGGTCAAGTAGGTTATTCCCTCGTGTTGGTTGTCTTACCTATGTCCTTCAGGATTCGATCAGTAGTGGTATTACCGAGCCACTCTTGGTGATGGACATTGAAGTCCCCCACCCAGAGTATATTCTGTGCCCTTGCAACCCTCCGTGTTTCTTCTAAGTGTTGTTCAACATGGAGGAGTACTGATTCATCAGCTGAGGGAGGGCGGTAGGTGGTAATCAGCAGGAGGTTTCCTCACCCATGTTTGACCTGAAGCCATGAGACTTCATGGGGTCTGGAGTCAATGTAGGGACCCCATGAAGTGGGGTTACTCCCATCCGACTGTACAGCACATTGACAGTGCTCTGTACCCTATTATACTGGACACTGACATTCCATACCTAATTTTATATGTCAGCCATGGCTCAGTTGGTGGCAGTGCAGTACTGAGGGAGTGCTGCACTGTTGGAGGTGCTGTCTTTCGAATGAGATGTTAAACCGAGGCCCCCGTCTGCTCTCTCAGGTGGATGTAAAAGATTCCACAGCACTATTTCGAAGAAGAGCAGGGGCGTTCTCCCCGGTGTCCTGGGCCAATATTTATCCCTCAAGCAACATCACAAAAACAGATTATCTGGTCATTATCACATTGCTGTTTGTGGGAGCTTGCTGTGTGCAATCTGGCTGCTGCGTTTCCTACATTACAACAGTGACTACACTTCAAAAGTACTTCATTGGCTGTGAAGCGCTATGGGACGTCCTGAGGTTGTGAAAGGTGCTATATAAATGCAAGTCTTTCTTTGGTATTCAGAGGTATTTGGGGGTCCTTGTACACGAATCACAGAAAGTTAACATGCAGGTACAGTAAGCAATTAGGAAAGCAAATGGTATGTTAGCCTTTATTGCAAGGGGGTTGGTTTATAAGTGTAAGGAAGTCTTGCTGCAATTGTACAGGGCTTTGGTGAGACCACACCTAGAGTACTGTGCACAGTTTTGGTCTCCTTACCTGAGGAAGGATATACTTGCCTTAGAGGGGGTGCAACAAAGGTTCACTAGATTGATTCCTGGGGTGAGAGGGCTGTCCTATAGGAGAGATTGAGGAGAATGGGCCTATATTCTCGAGTTTAGAAGAATGAGAGGTGATCTCATTGAAACGTATAAAATTCTTAGAGGGCTTGACAGGGTAGATGCTGAGAGGCTGTTTCCCCTGACTGGAGTGTCTAGAACTAGGGGGCACAGTCTCAGGATAAGGGGTCGGCCATTTAAGACTGAGATGAGGAGAAATTTCTTCACTCAGAGGGTTGTGAATCTTTGGAATTCTCTACCCCAAAGGGTTGTGGATGCTGAATCGTTGAGTATATTCAAGACTGCGATCAATAGATTTTTGGACTCTAGAGGAATCAAGAGATATGGGGATCGGGCGGGAAAGTGAGTTGAGGTCGATGATCAGCCATGAGCTTATTGAATGGCAGAGCAGGCTCGAGGGGCCGAATGGCCGACTCCTGCTCCTAATTCTTAAGTTCTTTTTCATTTTTACATTGTCGTTCTGTACCATGTTCTAATGTACATTGACAATCTGTGTACCCATAATGCTGACAGTGTTCTGTACGTTGTGTGATCCTAACTTTGCTGTAATTAGCTCCCAAAGAGCCAGGAGCTGAAATAACAATTAAACAGGAAACTGGGAAACTCCGGGACTCATCACGAGATTTTGCTGTTGGTATTCAGTGCTTGTTGCTGAGTTCCTGTCCTGCCCAGGTGTGAAGTGCCTGATGTGTTTGTGTTACTGGGGCCGAGTCACAGCCAACACAGGAGGGGCCAGTGGGAGCTCGGGCTCTCTGAAGCAGCACGAGTGAAGCGATGCTCCCAGTTACTTACCATAGAGGGAGTGCAACGAAGGTTCACCAGACTGGTTCCTGGGATGGGGAGATTGTCCTATGAGGAGAGATTGAGTAGACTAGGCTTATATTCTCTGGAGTTTAGAAGAATGAGAGGTGATCTCATTGAAACATACAAAATTCTTACAGGGCTTGACAGGGTAGATGCAGGGAGGATGTTTCCCCCTGGCTGGGGAGTCTAGAACCAGGGGTCACAGTCTCAGAATAAGCTGTCGGCCATTTGGACTGAGATGAGGAGAAATTTCTTCACTCAGAGGGTGGTGAATCTTTGGAATTCTCTACCCCAGAGGGCTGTGGCGGCTCAGTCCTTGAGTATATTCAAGACAGAGATCGATAGATTTTTGGATATTAAGGGAATCAAGGGATATGGGGATAGTGCAGGAAAGTGGAGTTGAGGTCGAAGATCAGCCATGATCTTATTGAATGGCGGAGCAGGCGCGAGGGGCCAAATGGCCGACTCCTGCTCCTATTTCGTATGCTCTTTCTGTGAGCCGGGGGCCGGGGTGGGCCGGGGGGGGGGGGGGGGGTGGGGTGGTTAGCGGGAATAGGCTGATCTCAGGCAAAGCCATGGATGCCTTATTCCCAGCGTTCAGCTTCGCAGGTGTGTCCCAGGCTAAAGCGGAGACACTAGGGGAATAAAGGAAAGATCACTGCACTCTGTGGGTTAGATTGTGACTTTGCGCGACGGTGTAAAATGGACGATAGTGAGTCGGCAGTCTGTTTCACATCTCTCCCGATGGACTTCAATGGAAATAAGGGGAGAGGTGTACAAGGGGCTGGCAACTGGCTTTTGGCTGTTTTACACTGTCGCACCAAGTCCGAATCTACCCCTGTGCTTTTACATCTGTCCGAGCCGCTAAAAGCTGGTGAAAGTGATGAATTGACCTCAGTAATTACATTTACAGATTAACCCCCTGACACGCTTTCTTTTTGCCCTCTTGAGAATGATTTCCCTCTCTCCTCTCCCGAAGGCTCGGACGCTCGCTCAGCTGCCGCCTTTGGGAATGTTGCCCAGCCTCTGCTCCCGTTACCCAGGTGGTTGTTCCTCACGCGCCTAGGCAGTGGCTATGGGCTCTTCCACCGTGATGCGCAACACAACCGGGGTCCTGGATAAAAACCATGGGGTAGAGTTTCCGCTTCGGGAGCAGTCGGCAATCCGGGGCGCAAACTGCGCTGGTTTTTCCGAAGTGAAGTTACGGTTCAAGTTTCTGCTCAAGCTCATTTGCATAATCACAAACATATAATCGGCCATGAACCAGTGCAATCGGGCAGCGTTTTAGAGCGGAATTGGTCCTTGATGCATTGAAGAGCGGTAACCTGGTGCATTAACAGATGAAAATGGATTTATCACAAAAAATAAGCATTTTTAATCAGAGTGTCCATTCCACCACCTGTGAGAAACCCGGTTTTAAATCACTGAAAATAACTTAAAAAAAAACTATACAGAACCATTTACTCGTTTCATTGCTGCGCACTAGTCAGTTTCTTAGTAAATTAGATATTTTTTGATATTTAAAAGCTTTTACTAAGTTGCCTATTAGTGTCTTTGCGCCTAAAAAAAAGCTTAATTTTTAGAGCCTCCTCGAAGGTAATTGGCAGAAACTCGCCGTGGCGATGAATTCGAGCTGGGGGCGTGGCTGGTTTTGTGGGCGGGGCCAGCTTCCAGCACGATGTTCAGCGCAAAAGATCGCGGAAACTTGATTTGTGCCGAACGGAACTGGCGCTTGAAATTCCGCGATGTTTTACGCTGGTTTGGCCGATTTCAAGCGAATTGCACCGGAAATACCAGCACAACCTGTCGGAAACTCTACCCCCATACATAGAGTTCTAGCAGGGGTCCCTGGCTGGTGGTGAGGGGTGACTGAGAGAAGCTAATTCAGCACAGACATGGCCCTCTTGAGGTGGCGCGCAGAGCCACATGTCTCTGTCCCAATTTCACCTGGTTTGCACTCAGGAACTGCACGTTTCCCAGTTGCAAAGTAAAGGAAAATTGGCAACTGCACAGCCCACTGTTCCCCAGTGTGTCTCCTTTATAAATTTGACTGGAGGGTTGTTAACTGTGGTGTCCCCCAGGGTTCAGTATTGGGACCATTTCTCATCCCAAAATATAGATAGGTGAAATATAAACAGAAAATGCTGGAAACAGTCAGCAGGTCAGGCAGCATCTGTGGAGAGAGAGAGAAACAGAGTTAACGTTTCAGATCGATGACCTTTCATCAGAACCGGAAGATGTTAGAAATGAGACGTCACAATCCAGACGTCGCAATCCAGACGTCGCAATCCAGACGTCGCAATCCAGACGTCGCAATCCAGACGTCGCAATCCAGACGTCGCAATCCAGACGTCGCAATCCAGACGTCGCAATCCAGACATCGCAATCCAGACATCGCAATCCAGACATCGCAATCCAGACATCACAATCCAGACATCGCAATCCAGACATCACAATCCAGACATCACAATCCAGACATTACAATCCAGTTGTTATATTCCAGACATCGCAATCCAGACATCACAATCCAGACATCACAATCCAGACATTACAATCCAGTTGTTATATTCCAGATGTCACAATTTGCTACAGATACATAACAATCTTAATAACGAGGAAGAAAGCCAGGCATTGACCTGGAGCCAGAGATTGACCAAAAATTACAATTGCACTCTGACTGACCGCAGTAGTTTATAAACACTAACAATGTACATTTATATAGTGCCTTTAACATAGAAAAACATCCCAAGGTGCTTCACATAAAAAAATAGTCGCTGAGCCAAAGAAGAAGTTATTGGAGGGTATGACCAAAGGGAGGTCTTAAAGGAGGAGAGGGAGATGAGCGAGGCGGAGAGGTTTACGGAAAGAAAGAAAGGCTTGCATTTCTACAGCACCTTTCACAAACTCAGGACATCCCAAAGCACTTTACAGCCAATGAAGTACTTTTGCAGTGTAGTCACTGTTGTAGGAAACGTGGCAGCCAATTAGCACACAGCAAGCTCCCACAAACATCAATGTGATAATGATGAGATAATCTGTTTTTAATGATGTTGGTTGAGGGATAAATATTGGCCAGGACACCAGGAATAACTCCCCTGCTCTTCGAAATAGTGCCACGGGATCTTTTACATCCACCTGAGAGAGCAGGACGGGATGTCAGTTTAACGTCTCATCCAAAAGACGGCACCTCCCTCAGCACTGCACTGGAGTGTCAGCCTAGATTTTTGTGCTCAAGTCTCTGGAGTGGGACTTGAACCCACAACCTTCTGACTCAGAGGCAAGAGTGTTACCCACTGAGCCACGGCTGACACTGACACAGGGAGGGAACTAGACAGCTGAGGGCATGGTTGCCAATGGTTGGGCGAAGGGTGTGAGGAGAGGTACAGTTGCCTGGAATTGAGTTAGTGTTTGCTATTTTCTTACAGGGTGTACTTGAGCAAGGGGCTGGGTATTCTGCAGCAAGTGACTCACCTCCTGACTCCCCAAAACCTTTCCACCATCTATAAGGCACAAGTAAGGAGTGTGATGGAATATTCTCCACTTGCCTGGATGAGTGCAGCTCCAACAACACTCAAGAAGCTCAACATCATCCAGGACAAAGCAGCCCACTTGATTGGCACCCCATCCACCACCTTAAACATTCACTCCCTCCACCACCGGCGCACCGTGGCTGCAGTGTGTACCATCCACAAGATGCACTGCAGCAACTCGCCAAGGCTTCTTCGGCAGCACCTCCCAAACCCGCGACTTCTTCCACCTAGAAGGACAAGGGCAGCAGGCGCATGGGAACACCACCACCTCCAAGTTCCCCTCCAAGTCACACACCATCCTGACTTGGAAGTATATCGGCCGTTCCTTCATCATCGCTGGATCAAAATCCTGGAACTCCCTCCCTCGCAACACGATGGGAGTACTTTCACCACACGGACTGCAGCGGTTCAAGAAGGCGGCTCACCACCACCTTCTCAAGGGCAACAGGGGATGGGCAATAAATGCTGGCCTTGCCAGTGATGCCCACATCCCAGGAATGAATTAAAAAAAGGGACAGGCCAGGCCAGCAGGTGATCATCGCACGCTGGACCCCACAGTCCCCACGAGCAATGCCGCAGGAGATCAGTTAGTACATAAATATATTTTTAAGAGCCTGAAATTACTCAGCTCAGCAAGTCCCTTCAGCTTTACGTCATTATGCTTTTCACAAAGCGATGCATCATTGCGATTGACTTTACCTCTTTGTAACATCTGACCTTTAACCTCAGTGTGCGTAGAAACCCTATTAATTTTTTCCTGCTTTAGACACAACACAGGAGCCCTTCGTTACCTCTGATTTGTGACTCTTCAAAGTGCCGTTTTCTGTGCTCGATGCCTCCATTGCCTTGTCTCGACGGAAATATTAGTCTGTTGTCTCAGGGCTTGCTGGTGTTTTCCTTTGTTAATTATTTTTATTTACTGTCTGATAAAGATTTCTCTTACTCGTTTAACCTCCTCTCCATCCAGCACCGTTCTCTATTTATAACCGAACATAAACCATCTTGTGTGCAGAATTGTCATGCCGTCTATCTCCTTCTATAAAATTGTTCTCCTAATATGGAGCTTCACTCAATGCGTGTATACTAGAAGATAGAAAGAACTTGCTAATTTACGCACAGCAAGCTCCCACAATGAGATAATGACCAAATAATCTGTTTTTAGTGATGTTGGTTGAGGGATTAATATTGGCCCAGGACACCGGGGAGAACTCCCCTGCTCTTCTTCAAAATAGTGTCGTAGGATTTTTAAACGTCCCCTTGAGAGGGCAGACGGGGCCTCGGTTTAACGTCTCATCTGAAAGACGGCACCTCCGACAGTGCAGCGCTCCCTCAGCACTGCACAGGAGTGTCAGCCTAGCTTATGGGCTCAAGTCTCTGGAGTGGGACTATGAACCCACAACCTTCTGACTCAGAGACGAGTGTGCTGCCCACTGAGCCACGGCTGACACCTACAGAACAGGGACAGGAAGCTCTTCCGTGTGAAAGAACCTTTCAGGGCAACAGATTATCCTGAAGGAAATTTGATTCTCCCAGCTTCGGTGCAGGAGATTTAATTCGGGAGAGATCTGGCTGGAAATTGAAATGTGGATTTTCTCCCACCCCCTCCGAGCTTACATGCAAAGAGACAATCTGTTCTCAGCACTCTCTCTGCTCTATCAGCCGAGGGTCCCCCAGGGATGTGCCTCCGAGGCTTTCCCTGCTGCTCCTGGCCCAAGATACCATTATGCCTGTAAAGTGACACTTCATCATGGTGTCACCTAACCCCTGATATCAGCCTCTCCTCCCGAAACAGGCCCTGTGATCAGATGTCAAAAACGCATTATATCCACAAGATTGAGAAGGTAATGGCCATTATCTAACTCTTGCAAAAACTGTGCCTGGGAGCCTGAGCACGTTAATAACATCAGCGACTACCTCCATCCAGCCCATATATTATCCGTCTGTGAACAGTACAAGGGGATGACACCTCGACTGACTTGTCCTGCAACCGGATGAAAGGATGAAATGTTCTGTGCCTTATCTTGCTGACAGAAGACCACACTAGACAGTTCTGCTTGATTCTATCTCCCTCCTCCCCACCGCCTTTCTCTCCCTCTCCCCATTCTGACATTTGCTTAATCTTTCGGCCTGTCAATCTCCCTTTCACCAGCCTCGATCCGCCCTAATCTTGTCCCTCCATTTCTGTTTTTTCTTTCTTTCTTCCCTCTCCCAATAATTTGCCGAAATGATTGCGTTCTTCAAGGTCACGTCCGGGCTTCGGAAACCATTAACCTCGTCACGTCCGATGATGCCGTGGCAGATTCTCACTCGTTGGGACACCGGGACACAATAAAGTTACCAAATATTTCACCGGTTTGGGGGGGTGGGGGGGAGGAATTAAATAGGAAACACTCACCTAACAAGAGGATTGAATCTGGCAAAATTAATTCAGATTGCGCGTCAGGTGAGGAGGCCTCGGTGCTTGGTGGCGACAAGAAGGCCTGCTTGATGAACAGGTGGAAGTCGGAGGGTGAAGAGAAAGGGAAGAGATATTTTTTAATATTCTTTTTCTCTTCTGTTCTCTGCTGAAGACACTGGATGTGTTTCCAAGGGCAACGATTGCAACACAGGAACAGGGGGAGGCCATTCAGCCCCTCGAGCCTGCTCCGCCATTCAATCAGATCACGGCTGATCTGTATCCTCACTCCAGCTGCCCGCCTTGGTTCCGTAATCCTTATTACTCTTGTCCAGCAAAAATCTATCGATCTCGGATTTAAGATTATTAATTGAGCCCCAGCATCTACTGCTTTTTGTGGGAGAGTTCCACACTTCTACCATCCTTTGTGTGAAGAAGTGTTTCCTAACTTCTCTCCTGAACAGCCTGGCTCTGATTTTAAGGTTATGTTCCCTTGTCCGAGACACCCCCACCAGCGGAAAAAGTGTCTCTCCATCTACCCTATCAATTACTTTCAAAATCCTAAAAACCTCAATCAAATCACCCCTTAACCATCTATACTCCAGGGAATACAAGCCTAGTTTTGTAATCTCTCCTCATAATCTAACCCTTGGAGCCCTGGTAACATTCTGGTGAATCTGCGCTGCGCTCCTTCCAAGGCCAATAAATCCTTTCTATGGTGCGGTGCCCAGAACCGTACACAGTGCTCCACATGTGGTCCAACCAGGGCTTTGTATCGCTGTGACAAGTCTGATCTCTATTTCCCCACCCAAGTACCCATTGTACACACGTGAGCCCAGTGAGTGAGCGAGTGTCGGCTGGCTATTCAACTGTGGGAGGGGGCACCACAGCCATCCCGATCCCAACCTCGTCCCACAACCACACACATTCCAGCAGGAGTCACGAGACAGCGATCGGGAGCAGGAGTAACCTTTCCTCGTTACTCTTACTGCACATATCCGAGTCCCCATCACTAAAGGCAGATATCACATACCTGAGGATGTAACGCACATGGGCGGGGAAATCATAAACTCTCCAGCTGTGAGCTTTAGGAGTTTCTCAAAAAAGCTGTCAAGCACAGACTCCAAGGAGGTGGAGAGGGGGAAAGTGGGAGGGGAGAGGGTGGAGAGTGGGGAGAAATTGAGAGGGTGAAGGGGGAAGGAAAGGGGTGGAGTGAGAGGAAGGGGGAAGAGGGAGTGGGGAAGGGGAGAGGGGGAAAGGGGGAAGGGAAGAGGGGGAAGGAGAGAGGGGGAAAGGGGGAAGGGAAGAGGGGGAAGGGGAGAGGGAGGGAAGAGGGGGAAGGGGAGAGGAGGAGAAGGGGGAAGGGGAGAGGAGGAAAGGGGGAAGGGGAGGGGGAGAGGGGGAAGGGGAAGGGGAG